>CM041003.1:5361450-5403110 GCA_022985145.1 Pangasius djambal
AAAAAAAAAAAAAAAAAAAAAAAAAAAAAATTGCTGTTAACCCACCCACCCCAAAAAATATACATACAGTAGAGATAATGCGCGCGCACACACACACACACACACACTCACTCATCAGTTGCCCTACACACTCATACGTTTCGTTTATAAGCTCTATTCAGTTATCCAAACTACTCTCCAAACACAGGCATATCCAGAAAACAAACCCCAACTTACAGCAGTAGTAAAATATCTATGCTGGTCAGAATACACAAGGGCATGTCCTTGCACTTGAAGATTTATTTTATTTTATTTTGAGTGTGGGTACATGCAACTCTTACTTACGCAACTTTTCAAAAAGGGTGACAAACTCATTGGTAAAAAATATGTTTTAACAAGATGACGTGTGAAATTTGTCTGTGACATGTCTGCTATTCAGTGCTACTGATGTCGCCAATACTCCAGACACACCGTGATGAGCAGAAGCGGCACTTAGTTTCATCCTACTACTTTTTAAACGCAAGACGTAATGGAAACTAAATGGATGGTGATCAGACAGAGCACTTCCTTTTTCACTCTACATTTACCAGAACTGGTGAGTAAATGTAACAACAGCACAATACTTACTGCCTATTTTGGTTTAAAAGGAACTGTAATATGACACTTAATAGTTGCACAAAACATGGCAGAGAAGGAGAGTAAAAGAAAGAAAGAAAGAAAAAGAGTAGAGAGCCGAGGAGTGCGAGGGTACTTGCATTCTATAAAGAAAAGCAAGTTCAAACTGGATGGTACTTCAAATAATCAGTATATTATTCTATGCTGTAAAGGAGAATAAGAGTAGGCTGTCAAAGAAATAGCCTAATAATGATATAAAATGATGTTCCTGGAGGGGGCGATAAAGGAGGAGGAGTAAAAGTTATTAAAGCCCACAGACTCTGTCTTCTTATAGTTGGAATACTTGTTTTTTTTTTTTCCTCCTGAACAAAACAGTTAATAACTCTGTTTGCGAATAATAGAATTAACATTCTATGCAAAGGCTGAAACACCCAAATGACCTGCTGGGAAAAATCGGGGGAGAGGCAAGAGCAGCGAAGCAATCGTCCAACAACCTCGAGTTAAAAAGGTCACACTATATAGTTCTGAACAAGGAGCTACAGCAGTGATATTAGAAACAGTAAATGTGAACATTAGTACTTCATAGGTTGGGCAAGCAGAAATTAGCAATGTACTGAAACACTGAGAAAAATAATCAAGAAGGATGCTTATTAAAAAAAAATGCATTTTAATGACCTGCTTTGCAGAGGAAAAGAAATATTACAGCCCTAACCTTTTAAGGGAGGGAATATGAAACATAAACTGAACAATGAGGTAAAAGGAAAGATGACACAAAAAGGAGGAAAAAGCAAATCTAAGGAACATAACTTCATATTAAAAGAGTAACTGCACACCTAACCCCGATTCCAACCTGAAGAATATGCCGAACTGCTAAACCCCCAACATTGTAAAAATACACAGGGACATCACAAACATTGGCCTTCCATAAATACTTCCAGACACTACTCCATGCTACTAATGTAGGCCTCCTACACACTGCAGTCACATGCTGAGTATCTGTGTGTCAGTCTGAGGTCATATTGTGCTTGTATATGCAAACATTTTTATATCTGAAGGGTTGTCAATTAAGGTAATGTGACATCTAATCTGAGTAGAATTTGGGGCTTGTGTGAAAGGAAAGAAGGTGTGCATGGACAAATAAAAGGGACAAGACACAAAGCATCAAACCAAGGGTGCTAGAATGAGTGTGTACATCATCTTTGTAACTATATCTTGTACAATAATAATAATAATAATAATAATAATAATAACAATAATGTGGTAATATGTTAGGGGATGCGAATTGAGAGATGAATGAGGGGGAAGAGAAAAAGAGGGATGAATCTGAAATGTTGCTAAATTAAAAGGGCAGGGAAAGGGGTGGGGAATTCACTTCCTGTTCTTGGGAGATGGCCAATTGCCACGCCTCTCACCACGACTGGCCCCTCCATTACCCGATACACCACCCGGTCCGCCGCCTGTAGGTGGACCTCTGGAACCCCGACCGCCACTGCCTCCAGCACTGACCCTCCGATTCTGCCTTTCCATTCCAGGCCGCTGGCTGGAGAAGCTCCTCTTATTGGCGGCTGATTCTTTAGTAGTTATCTCTCGGTCAACAACTCCCCCTCCTCCGCTTCCTCTTCCTGAAGGATGGTGATGGTGATAGGAGGAATAGGATTTTCCACCTCCTCCTCCTCCGCCAGCTTCCCTCTCTCGAAACTCCGCAAAGTCACTGCTTTCAGAGGCAGTTTCCCATTCCTCGTTGGCCTGGTCAGAGTTCTGGTTGGAGACGTCTGGAGATTTGGCACCACCAGTCTGGTTGTGGTTATGGTGGTGCTGAGAATGGGGCAGGCCAGAGTTGCCATGGTAGTGATGGTGGTGATGGTGGTGATTCAAACTCAGGTTCCCACCCCCTAGATAGCTGCTATTGTTACTGTTGGTTGCCGTGACATTGTGATTTGTATTTGCAACACCAGTGGTAGAGGATACATTGGGCGTTCCATCTTGCATTGAATTCTGGGACGGCGAAGCAGACCGCTGTTGTTGCACACCCACAGCTTCAATTATTCCGCTACTTCCATTGATACGGGCTGCGTTCTCCCGCTCCTGTTTAAGCCGGCGGAATCTAGGGGGCTTGTCTTGCTGATGTTGGGAACGCCCATGGCGCCTGCGACGAGGAGGGCGCTCAAATCCTCTATGCAGAATGTTTCGGCCATCAGCATTAGGCAAAAGAATCGGTTTAGGTCCAGAGGAATTGGAATTGGTCTTGCTTAAGCTCTGGGCCACACCTCCATTTTCAGTGCCCAACTGGGTAGTTGTGGGCACCATAGGACCAGAGATTACTGAAGAGTTTACACCCTGGTTCTGAGACTGACCCTGCTCAGTAGCCTTCTCTTTCTTTTCCCCATTAGATCCATGGCTTGGTTCTTTTATTAGAGAGGGCTGTGGGTGTGTGTGTTGCTTTCGGGCTGATGCAGAGGATTTACCAGACACACCTTGAGAAGAACTAGGCCCAGAACGGTGTCCGCCAGACATGCCTCCTCCACTGCCTGAATTTCTGTAGACACCTCCTCCAGTGGCACCTCCACCCCTGCCACGTCTAGATGGCACTCCTCTAGGGGTGAACACTCTGGTTTGCGTATTTCTTGGCGGTGCTGAAGATGATGCATTACCCACACCTAGATTCTCTCCCCCTGTTCCTTTCTTGGTAGTTGGCTTGCGATCCTCTTTGTCAGAGTGTGCAAGGTCACTAGCAGCACTCTCACTGCCCGTTTCAGAACCCCTTTGCCTTCTTCTTTTCGGCACTTCTTCATACTCTGAGCCCTCGCTTCGGGTTTCGCTGTGGTTCCTGGCACGTCCAGGGTTTGGCTGAGAGCCTCCCTGGCCATGCCTACCAGATGACCCCTCCCTCTTATGATCTTGGTTAGTGGCACCATGCTGATAACCACTGTTGGCAGTGGATCTGTAGTCTCGGCTGCTTCTGCCGCCTGCCCTACCACGTGCACTGCCTGCATAACTGCCCCTGTAGCCTCTGCCTCGACCGTAGAACTCACCCCTTCCGCGGCTTGCTCGGCTTCCTCGGGAAGAGCCCGCATGGTATGTAGCACCCCCTGCACTGCCACTTGTCTCATATGAATGCTCTCTGTCCCTCCTGGAAGCTGGAGCTAAAGAGCCAGTGGCTTGGACAGAGTTTTCTCCTTCTTTGGATGCTTTACTCATGCCCCCACCAGCACCTCGCTCTTTGCCACCATTTCTTGGCTTTCCTGGAGGAGCAGTTTCATCTTTACCAGAAGGTCCAGATGAGGATTGAGAATTGGAGACTGACACTTGCTTAACTGATGCATGATTGGCATCTTGGTCTTTATCTTTTGCAGAGCCTACAGTGTTTTTCTCTCCTCCCTGACCTTCACCAACCTCCCTCTTCATTTCCTTCAGCACAGGTCGCTTAATAGGACCCACTCGCTTGTTGGGGTTACCACCTCCTGACTGGACAGCAGGCTTATCATTCTGACTGTTCAAGTCTTCCCCTCCTGTGTTTCCACCCATTCCAGAGCCTCCCTTTCTGTTATGTGCAGGTCCACCACTTGCACTACTACTTCCAGGCCTTGGGCCCCACTGAGTTTCAGTCTTTTGCTCCCGACCACGAGAGTTAGATTTGGGGTGGTGGTGCTGCACTGAATGCTGGGAGGACTGTGTGTGAAGGTAGGTACTGCCTGTTTTGTCCTGTTTCCGTCCAACACCCCTGGGTCCAGTGTCATGCTCATGCTGGGTCGAGGGGTGATGTAGTGACTGTTTGCCGCTGCCATCCTCTCTGGTGGAAGAGGAGGAGGAGGAAGAAGAGCAGGAGGAAGAAAGGCATGGCTGGGGAAGTGGAGGGGAGATTTCGGTCTTCTTGGGCTCTCCTCCTCTCTCTCGCTCTCTACCATTCTCCTGTTTGTGTGGATGGAGAGTGTAATGTGAGGGATGAGCATGGTGATGCTGCAAATGGGGGTTGTTTTCCAAGGGGGTGAGATCAGCACGGCCATTGCGGTCAAAGTGAGGATGTGGAGCCCCCCAGATTTGATTCTGCTGGCCACCCTGTGGGGCTTCATCTTGGTGGCCAAAGCCACGAAGTTCTCCAGCACTATTAACCCTTTGCTGTGGATGAGAAACCATCCTGGATCCATTATCTGGGAAGCTGCTGTAATTTCCACGCCCTCCCAAGAAAGGCTGGTGATGGCCAGCTTGAGTCCCCACAGGGGATATCACCTGATCAGTGGAGCCAGAAGGAGAGTTAGTGCCCACAACAGGTGGCTGAATGGAACCTGTACCTCCCTCTCGATTGCGCACTGGAGGAGTGTCACTCCTGTTACATATGAAAGACAAAAATATTAGCATTATGATTAAGTATTAAAGTCTCATTGCAACTCCAGCTCTCATCTCTCAATTTCTTCATTTAAGTGCGGGTGTGTAAATTATCAATAATCATTAAAAAATATAAAACAATTAGTTAAAAAATTACAATAGACGCAATAATATAAATACTATTAGGCACATGTTGTACAACTGAATATTTTGTAAGAAATTGTGTTTTTTTTTTTTTTTTTAAAGGCTGTTGGTCACAAGTATCCAGATTTCAAGAGAGTACATCATGCAGGGAGTAAAAAAACTTTACAGCACAGTGTCTTCCACTGAACTACAACTGATCTTTATGCCATCTACCTGAAATAGAGACCAGGTGATGAAACCATAACCAAGCCTTTACCTGGCACCTTTACCCATGTCCTCCTCCTCCAGAGCTTGTTTCTGCCTTAAGGGGGAACTCAGAGCCCGACCCTCTCCGCTGCCTGGGAAAACTTCTGGTCCCCAAGCAAGTTTAGGATCCATGGGTGGTGTGCCACGATGAGGATGAGGGGGACCTCCATGCTGCTGCCTATCAAACTGCTCCGAGCCAGAGCCACCAGAATCTGAGCGCTCCCGACTCATCAGCCCTGAAAAATTTTTTTTTATGTGACATATCAAGTAAGTGTCATAAAATTCCAACATCATGTATAACTTTGTCATGAAATTTTGTGAACAAACCAGTGGGATGAATGCTGGCCGGATAGTAATCCATAGGTTGGGGACGACCCTGCATCATGCGGGGGTCCATGTAGGGCATCATCATCCACCGAGGGTCGAAGCTCATAGGGAGAGGCGGAGGGCGTCCCATGGAGCCAGGTGGGTACAGAGCAGGCTGTTTAGGGCCTGGCTGTGGTGTGGCACCAGGAGTCGGGCCCTGCTGAGGTGTTTGGGACTGGAGCTGGGCTTGTGCAGCCTGGCTGTGCTGCTGCTGCTGCTGCCATTGCTGCTGCTGTTTCAGGAGCTGTTCCTGTGTGCAATTAATGGCATAACAGTTTCACTCGTTTGGCAAAGTGAAACCAACCAATATTATTACACGAATACAACGGTTCTGTAAGATCACACTATTGAGAAATACAAGCTTGAATAGCTGTTGTACATTTTTGCAGGAGTGGTTTCGTAAGCCCTCACGTCCATGTGGATTAGATTTCACCATTCTCTCTCTCTCTCTCCTGATTACAGATGCAATGCAACAGTGGTGCTGTTCGAGATGTCAGTGGCTCTGTGTTAAAAGTTTGTTCCTGTTTCTGGAGAAATTATTTTCCAGCCCACAGCTACTGATTAAATTACAGCTGCCTAGGCCCTATAATTACTATGCTAAAGATGTACCAAATCCAAGAACTTTATTTTATTTTATTTTTTTGGCAACAACCACTTAATGTAAATACCAAGAAATGATGTCATAAGAGTTTAGAGATATAGCAGAGATTTAACCTGCTGTTGCCTCTGGAAACGAGGTGGGAGGGATTTCTGATACTTGGAAAAGCCCTGGCCAGGCATTCCACCCCCTGGCCTTCCTGCTCCTCCCGTAGTTGCCTCTACCTTCACCGTCTCATCTCCACTTCTGCTGCTGCGAATGTGTGTGCTGCTTGACACGGGCTCCTCCTTGACTTCCCCTGGTCCTGGTACGTCATGGGGCTGCTGGGGGGCAGGAGGCTGAGCAGCCTGCTGCGACTCTGAAAAAATAGAAAGAACAGAACAATTAAGAAGTTTTAATTTCAGCCTGGAGTTAAGAGGATCAAACTGACTTCATATGACAGTTCACAAACATGAGCAAAGACTAACCAGTGTTAGAGTCATAGCTGCTGTTGCTGCCAGCTCTTTGTCTGTTATTAGCAGTCAGTGCCAGTGTAGCGCCAACCAACTGAGCGGATGCGAGAGGCGGTTCCTCTGTGTCCACACAGGGTGACGGGGGCTGACTGGTGCTGGATGAAGAGGCTGAAGCCGTCAGGGAAGGAGTGGGGCTGTTCGAAGGAACTTCCGCGGCAGCACTGGGCTTCTGCTGTTGTTGCTGCTGCTGTTGCTGTTGTTGCTGCTGCTGCTGTTTCTCATCCAGCCTTTTCAACTTTTCAGCACATGCAGCACGGCGCTCTTCTTCCATCCTGCGCTCCTCTTCCTCACGGCGACGCCGGGCACGCTCCACCGCCGCAGATATCTCTGACGAAGACTGCTTCCTCCGCTGACGCCATGTCTCATCTTCATCCTCGCCCTGTGTCTGATTAAGCAGGGCATTTGATGGCGGAGGAGTAGGTCCCTTCTGTTGCTGGACCTGAGCACCAGACGGCTTCTGGGGTGCTGACTGGTTTGAGGCCCGTTCCTGCTGACAGACAAAATACTGGTGACTCAGAAAGCTCATCCATACATCCAACACCATGCTCATGTTAGGGGCGGGCGATATAGACAAACTTTTAAATCATTATATTTTCCAAACTTGGATGGCAAGAGTGATGCAAAACAATCCAGTGGATATACAAAAACATCTTGTTCGTAATATCCCATTCAGAAGTCCACAATTAATTTGGTCATGGGTCACCATGCTGTATGCATAAGGTTTTGTAGCTACTATAAATGAAAAGGGAGGGGTTCCCTTTTGTCATCATTCAAGCAACACCTGTTTTCTGCTTCAAACAAGTGATCATAATAATGTTCCTTCACACGAGTGGAAATGTCTGCAGTGGTCTCGTACACATGAAGTTTTTTTTTAATTTTATATATGTAAATATATATAAATAAATTACACACATATATCACATCACTTCACAAATCACTTACACAGCATGGACAAATAAACCCGAGGTGGGAAAATCACTTCATGTGCATGAGAGGTAGCCTATGTAGATTTGATCAATCATGATCGGAAGTGCATTTGAAAATTTATACCGCCTCATTTATACTGATCTCATTTATACCGCCCACCACTAGGCAGATGTTGTCCTTTTGTAACTTGGACCCCTTCCCCATGTACCTGTCGGTAGTAGGAGCAGGGTCCCTGCCCAAGAAGTGAACCTGGTGGGGGGGAGGGCTGCTCCCGAGGGCCACCGTGTCCAGGCCTACGCCCCTGCATACAGGCAAAAGCACCTGGCAGTGAGTCATCCAGGAAGCACTTCATGTGCCCTTTAAAGCTTGTCCCTGTCGTCACAGTGACTCGTAATATGCTGGTTGCTGCCAAAGCAATAGACTCATGTGGTGTGTCAATGCCTGCTGAGGGGGTCATGTGGGTCTTACCTGGTAGGGTCCAGAGCTTGTCTGACCACCCCAGCTGCTTCCCCCCTCCTCGGCCCAGTTTGGCTTGCTGGAGAGTGCTGGGGTAACCTCATCAGTGGGGACAGGAGGTGTGTGCCTTGCGTTGCCTCCACTCTCAGACATCCGCGAACGTGAACTTGGGGCAGGTCCGTCTTGGGATTTCTGCTGCTCCCTTTGTTCCCTAAAGGGGGATGAAAAGGACACACACACATTAAAATTCTAAATATACTTATTATCTAAAATCACCATTATGCAATTTAGCATTTCTCAGAAACATACAGAATTCCATTCTTGCATTCAGTCTCCTCTTCGTCCCCCTCATCTTCACCTTCATCATCGCTGAACTTTAACTTGGCTGAGTAGTCAATCTCCTCTTGTGCCCCTGATTTAAGGGGAAAAAATTAAGCTTATAAAAATGCCCTCAAAAAATATACGACATCAAAGAGCTTAAAACCTTTCCATGCACCCTCCTTACCAGCCCATCCTTCATCTCCATCATGGTCAAGCTCGTCCAGCTCTTTGAGGTCATCCTGCTTTAGGATAGAGGGGCGTTTGACCACCTCACCACGGGGGCCAGTAGGTGGCCTCCCCTCTGGTGCAGGCCCACCCTGCGAACGAGAGAATCTGAGGAGAAATAGAGAGAGGACTGTTAAGAGTTGAAACATATTCATCAAACTCATCAATTTTATTGTGCACAGCTGTGTAGCAGGATTTAAAGTACACTGACTTTACTCCTAAACCAACTTCTAGTTATGGCAAACACTCCCATCATTCATTCATTAAAAAAAGCCACACTCTGGCGTCGAACTGTGCAAGAAAAACCTTTGGAAAGAATTCACTTTAATCTATCAAAGTTGACAGATACAGTGTTCCACAGTTTATGACTTGCCCTTTCAGCAAATAAATGCCTTTAAAATGTTTTAAATAAATAAATAAATAAATAAATATTAAACAAATTTCATCTTGTGCAGTAAGGTGAATGTGAGTCACAGAGAGCGAGAAAGAAGAGTTGACACATTTATACAAAAAAAGATCTGCTAAATTGCAATATTTTACATGGAGTTCATAGGGACAATCTGTACACATCTTACCTAGGGGCCTCACTGGGTGGTGGATACCTATATGGCGCTTGTGGACCATACGGCGGTGGGAAGGGCAAGTACGGCGGGTACATCTAAAAGAGAACAAACAGAAGAAAATGGGTCAGAGAAGTACTTTATATCAAATGCAGCATGTCACATCGTCATTAAGTAGATTTGGTGCACATAGCCCAAACTTAATGTAATGTATATAACAGAGGCTACTTTAAAAGCTTTAAAAGAGTAGAAGTTATATAATAACTTATAACTGCTATATGATATACTCCACTCTAAGTACAAAAACATCACAGGTAGCATCGTTAGCAAAAAAAAAAAAAAACATACACTATCGTTAAAAAGGTCAGTGCTGTTTTAAATGCGATGACCACCTCAGTGTGAAGTTTTTATCGGGGGCTGAGCTTTCCTAAAGGTTAAACTCTAGATTCGCCCTTAGTTATTTCACATTGATGTTAAAACCTTACTGATAAAAAGACTTGTATACATATGCAACACCAATGTTTGCCCAAAGGTGATACAAAGTGGTAAAATTCTTGGTACTCACAAAGGGAGGCATGATTCCTCTGTAAGGAGGGAACTGCGGGCCAACCTGAGGCTGGGGGAGGGGAAGGGTGGGGCTGCCTGCAGGTGGGTTTCTAGGTGGCCCATGGGATGGATTCTGAAGGAGAGGGGCCCCAGCTGCACCCTCTATTCCCATGGCTCCCCCAACACCGCCCTCCGCTACCCCCTCCCCAGCTATGGTGGGTGCCAGTGCGCGGCCCCCACCATCCCGCCAACTCGTCACATCTGGATCAGAAAGGCAGGTGGATACGATAAGAAAATTGATCTGCATGCTGATAGGGTATTAGGTAGCAGACCACAATAGCTACACATCAACTGAGAAGAGAGATCAAAGACGTCAATGAAAAGGCAAAATAAAAAGCACGATATACTTACTCTGGGGGCGGAGGCTTGGTCCTGGCCCATACCACTGATCTGCAGTGGCCTGTTCTTTGCCAGCTTTGTCCTGGTCTCCCGCCGCCTGCAGGGTGGGAAATTCCTCGCGAGAGAATGGCGACGGTTGGTTTGATCCCTTTCCACCTGAACAGAGCCAGGAGTGAGTAGCCATAATAGCAGTGGTGTATTCATGTCACTGCTCTCGCTCAATCAAAAAACTGTGTGAACATTATTAGTCACGGGCTCTTTCATCACTGCAATACACAGAAGCTACACATGCACCAAGACATTAGACATTGCCTTAAAGTGTTACTAGATCAGCAGTAATCATATATATACACAAAACTGTGATTTGCGACATTGCCATGCAGCAGATCTGGTTCGTCTCTTTGTTTTAGCTCCACCCCGGCTGGTACAGGGATGATCAGCTCTGCCGCTTTTCCTTAAAAGGCAACTCATGAGGTATACATAATTTAATAACGTAAGGGGTCATGTCAGCTGGGCAGAAGAGGCAGGCTTATCAATATTTTATTGCAACTGCAGAGGACAAACTGCTCCTTTAAAAATGTTCACAAAAACAATACGTTTTATCTGGAGAACCGGAACTCACCATCTCCTTGTACTCCATGTGTAACACTGGCCTGAGCCCAGGACCTTGTCCCTGCGGCTATAGCTGTAGTTTGGGCCTAGAAAGCACAAGATCGAGTTCAACTGTATTTAAAAAGCCATATTTCAGTAGTATGTCATGGGAATAACAGCTGAATCATTTAACGTACAACTCTGCAAGTAATTAGGATGTATTTAATCCTAATATAAAGCGCTGTCTGAATAGTAATGTGGAAAAGAACATGCAGCGCTTTGTGAAAACGTGTGCAGCAGCACCTCTTGAGCTGGAGGAGTTCTCGGCAGGCTCGGAGCAGGCATCTGTGAAGCCGCAGGCTGCTGCGACTCCGGCTGCGGTGCTGACGATACATCGGTACTGCAGGAATAAGAAGTGTACACACTTTTCAATATCGTACATCAGGCATGTGAGATATGGGCAAGATATTGAAATAAGCTGTAATTTAAAAATAAATAAATCCTGTCAAGAACAACTTCCATATTCTTCAATGTACCGTAAAATATGTAAGGAAAAAAAAAAGAACGCAGTGTGCCGTTATAGGAAAATAATTAACTGCTACCACCATGAAGTTGATTATTTTCCTGTGATAGCATGTCCTTGGGTTTTGTTACTACCACAGCAAATTTGGCAACGATTATAATTTTTGAATTATGAAATGTACGATGATTCATGCTTTTAATCAGTTTATAGTTTCATTAACATTGAGCAATGTCTACGAAACAAGTTATTCTCGTTATCACTCACATTACGATAGAAAATTAAACCAACATCTGACGAGATCAAGAATCAGAACTGAAAATTCAACAGGCTGCAATACAAATACGATTTTGTTATCTGGATCAATCATATCGAAAAAAAAGCAAATACTTTCCAATTATAAAATTACATTTTAAATAATAATAACCCTAAAAACCTATTCAGAAAACAGCTGGATTGAGGGTTGGATTTGTTTTGTACATTAAAAAACAGCTGATGTAAACACAAAAAGACTCCAGGACCACAGACAGACACTCCTCCACTACACCATTAGCTACCAGATGTTCAATAAGGCAAGTCTCTTTTTGCAATTGCACTAATTAAAAAAAACTCCTAGGGTCTTTTTGTAAGAGTTTAATCATCAGTTTAATCGTAATGTTGAGTGCTATACTACATTATACAGGTAAACAGACTCACCTCTTTGGGTCTGCTGATTCTGGCTTGCTTGCCCATCCTGTGCCGTCTTTGGGAACGAGCGAGACGTTGGGGTCGTTGCCTTTGTTCTCCGCCTTCAAACTGGGCAGGTTGGCTGGGGGGGGCATGCGCCGTGCAGAGGCAACTTTACCAAGAGACTGCAAGCCATGACGAGGGGCAACTACAAAGTGAGAGCAGACCAGAAAGCGTCAACACACTTGAAGATGGCAGTCGCAGAGTAGACGAAAGGGGAATTACATTTAAAAATTCCCTCCTTCATTTATAACAGAAATGAATAGCTATCTGATAACATAATCACTTGGTACTTGGAACTGATACACCAATAATTATTTTTTACAACCCAGCTGTGACAGTGCACTTACAGTTTCAGCATCTCATCACACTGGTCACTTATATTTCTGAAACCTGAGAACAGGACCTAAGCACTACACACCAAGGGAACAACGTTTTGAAACGAGAGACAAGCCTGATCATGAAGCAGAGTCGAAGAACTGGGGGGGACGGGTGAGAGAGAGAGAAAGCTGTTCGACGTTTCCTGGGGTCAGATTACTAGAGATCTGAGATGAGGAAAAAAACGTTCAATCGTTATCAGAAGCAGGCATCACACCGACCACCCTGTAGCATTTTCATTCATGGACCGTGTTGTTATTTTAGTACACAGCAGTAAATTTTCATTTTTGGTGGAGATTTTAAAATCTTGAATATGTTAGCACTGCAGGTTAGACGCTTTGTAAAATAGGCACTAAAATGATCGAGTTCACCAGAGCAAGCCCAGGCAACCTGGACATGTGTGTGTATCATATGTCTGGGCTATCAGGGTTTTTTTTTTTTTTTTTACTGGCTGGCAACAGAGTGCTTCAGTACGCTACTAGTGTAGCAGTAATCCATTAACCAAAAATGTTCACTACTAAACTACATATTTCATCTGATATGTATTTTTCAGGTGTTTCTTCTTTTATTAGTGGTGTGATGCACCTCTGTGCTAGCTTGTTTCTCATTCCCAGATCCCACTGTCGTAAAATCGTGAGGAGATAAGAGATTACTAATGTTAGATGAAAGGAAGGGAGATAACTCCCTTCCTTAAGGGTTACTAACTGGAAAGCTCAAAAACACCAACGTAACTGTCAATCCTTCCAGATTCGCATGTCGATTGGCTCATCTCACACTCAGTAACCGCTTATCCTGGTCATGGTTGTGGTAGATGTGGTGCCTATCCTGGGACTCCTGGATGTGAGACGAGAATACACCCCAGATGGAACACCAGTCCATCACGGTGAAACGCACGCATACACACATGCCTAGGGCAATTTATCTTAGCCAGTCTACCTATCTGCATCTTTTTGGGAGGTGAGAAGAAACTGGAGAAACCGGAATAAACCCACACGGAGAACATGCACAGAAACTCCACGTAGACAGTAACCCGAGCTCAGGATCGAACCTGGGATCTTGGAGCTGCAAGGCTGCAACGCTACCCACTGCAATGCCTACGATCTGCTTTTCAGCCATTTTCATTGGTGTACTTTCGAGTCACAACTCGTAGAAGCACACTCTGATATATTCAAAGAACTGAAATTTTTTTTTTTAGGGATTCCCATTTTTAATAGCTTTGATTAAAGCAGTTGCGTAACCGGGATAATTTCCTGTAGCACATCAGCAAACACATGAAAGGATTATAGCTGTTCATCTGAGAGTCAAATGGCAAAAGGACGCAGCTCCTGACCACATCTACTGACGAGACGCACCAGCCTCTCTAGCGAGTGCACCACACTCGTGTAGATTACATACTGCTTCAGAGCAAAACTGTTAGCACGACGTTTACTGGCTTAGACGGCAAACTTGACGCGATGGCCACAATCGAGACAGCCGCAGTGAAAGACAGAGAGAAGATTAGCGAGAAGATTAATTTCCGCTAGCAACAAGCTATCACTTTACACTTGCAGACGCAAATTGAAACCTAAACTGAGCAGAAGCAGTGAGCATGAGACCGACACAATTTAATCTTGCTTCTGCTCAAGTAGGATGAGAACAGAAGGAAGGATCAGAGGTGGACAAAGCAGTAGCCCAGGTGCCTGGCTAGAAGATTACATACCCAGGCTATTCGTCTTTATTCATAGTTGCTCAATGTACAAGTAGGCTCAGCGGGCTAGCAGTCGCTGGTGGATTTTTTTTCTTCTTATTTCGTTCAAAAAGCAGAGAAAGAAAAGACCCTGTTCACTGCTGACTTTTTTCAGATTTTATTCGATGTGTATTATGTTTAAATATACACTTCACGGAGGTGTGACACGCCCCGATGCTGTAACTATAGAGGCTCGAGAACTGCGCAGTACGATGTTTGAAATACAACTGTACATGAAAGAAGCTTAAAAAAAAATTTTTTTTAATACTTACCAACAGGCTTCTGTACTTCAAGGCTCTTTCCTTTGTAGGTATCAAACAGGTTGAGAGACGCATACTTGGTTTTGCCATCCTTCCCCTTTGCTGTTTGCCCAGAGCGCTCTGACATTGCGCTGCACGCTCATTGAGTATGGTGAGCCCTGAGACTGGCAGAGACAAGAACAGAAAGAACATGTGAGACGGAGCGGGATAAAATTATAGTCATAAAATCTGATGCAAAGGCGGTACTAAAAATCAGCTCACAAATCAGCAGCCTTTTAATTACGTCTGGGAAGTACTTCAGTAACGTAATAAATGACATCAGAACACGCTGTTCTGAGAATACGGTGTGTACTTCCACAACTTTTTCACCAAATGTTTTGCTGACGCTTTTACAGACAGGTGACAAATTAAAGAGGAAAAAAAAAATGAATAAATGGGTGAGGTTACACATCCTTCCTGACAGATGGACTAGATTTAACCAGCTAACGTCCTATCGTGCTCTGTGGTATGTAGAACAATCCTGAGTAGGCTTAGTTGACCTCAATTTTGGATTAAGGTGGTAGGAGGGAAAGATCTAATTGACTGTAAAAAAGAAAGGCTCATTATTGGGGCAGACGCAGAAGCTTCAGTCACAGTGTCTGCTCATCTGGCTGTGTTTCAGTAGGAGCAATCACTAAAGAGACATCTGCAGTAAACAGGGCTGGTGTCAAGAGCACATTTAATGAGCGTGATGCTTAGGTTTTAGCATGATACGTAAAAGAGAGAAGCTGAATGTCAGGTGCCTGAATGTCAGTGCAGGACGTGACGAGATGGTGAGCAAGAACAGCCCGTCTACGACTGCACGGAGCGGGATTATTACAGTGGGGTTGCAGTAGGGTTCATAACAAAGATGAGTACATGTCTGAGAGTTCAGGGATGCAGCGGAGATGCACAGAGATGTGGGGGGGGAAAAGGTGATGTGATCAGATGAGTAAAGACTGATTTATACTTGCTGTTAACTATGTGTATGCAAGATGGCCGCCATGTGTATCCTGTGGTCACTTGTGCACGTCCTCAGAAATTAAGGTGACGCTTTCATGTGGTGCAACAGCAACGTAAATAGTGGAAGCAGTGTAGCGCTACGTGACACGTGTCGCCAAGTAAATAAACAAACTAACGTGTCTCAAATTGCGCACACATGATATTCTAGACTGTCAGAGGTCTAACGGTAACGGTCTTCCTATTACAGTTAGTATTTGAATTTTAAAAACGTTTTAAACCTACTGAAAGGCCTGTCCTGAGTACCAGCGTGATAACAGTTTGATAACGTGACACCAATCACGCCAACTGCAAAAAGTTTTAAAGAGAAACAGAACTCGTTAATCTGTTTACATTACAGTTCGACCTGGAAACCTGTCAGACAGGGATGTTGCGGCTGTGACGTGCCATCTAGTGGACGCCAGTGTTATTCCTCCAGATGTACGCAAGATACGCAAGCGAGTATGTGAACACTGACTCACGCGTAGCAGCTGCGCATACACGTACGTACGTGTGGTGAAAGTGAAGTACATTCGCGCCTTCAAATGGAATGCTCAAGATGGGGTCTGGCTACTGTGGTTTGCTGATTCCGCTTGAGGCCGCTTATCCCCTTAGCATATAAATAAATAAATAAATACAAACTACTTCTGATTGATCAACTTTATCCTATGCTGAAACATTTCTGTGCTGATAGGAGTGGTATCTCCCAGGACGACTCCACCCCCATCCATGACAGTTCAGTGAATGCTTTAATGAGGATGAAAATTATTTAAATCATATGCTTTTGGCTTTCACATCCACCAGATCTCATCCACGTGAACACCTAAGTGATTTTGGAGTGAAGTGTTAGACAGTGCTCTCCACCACCACCACTACCACCATCACAACACCAACTGAGGGACTGAACGGTGTTCACTGCTCCAGTACAGTTCCACACACACACACACACACACGTGTGTCCTGGTGTGTTGCGAAGGCCCACACCTTTATGTTGAGTTTCCCTTTAATCGGTGACTCACTAATGATTAGTAATCACAGTCATGATATCGGAATGCTCCTGCTTTGCTTTGTAATGCTCCCTGTTTCTACCGCAATTCATCATAAATTTCCATACTCTTATATAAAGAAAGCGCGCCTGCAATTTGAACAAGCAGCTTACAGCTTAGATGGAGTTAATAAGTCTGTTATGTGGACGTACATTTCAAACCAAGTGTTAGCATGCGATCGCACTATCGTAGGAGGGCTGCGGTATTTATATAGCGAGTGAACTACCCCATCTTAAATTAAAATCATGCGCACGTCTTCTTTAGCTGAGCAAACATAATCCAACAATTTTATTAATCCGAGAGCTCAAAACAGCAAATTCAAACATGGATGAGGTAGCTGTTTCTGATTTAGTATGTAGCCACAGTAAACTAAACTGCACGCAAGAAACATTTTCACTGGCCTCTCCTGGTTTTGAGTCTCGATGTAGCTTATCTTTTTCCAGGTGAAACAGGAGTTTCACAGTTCTCAGGTAACTTAATCTGGCTAAACTAATTCAGGTCATCCAATGTGTCTGAAGAAAAGAATTAGCCTGTTGGGAATTATCGTGATTTGTAAATCATTTTATCCTGGATTTGATAAGAGGCATACTAAGAACAAGGCCCTTTCTGACATTAATTAACTGTTTAATGCATGGCGGGATTCGTTGGCAAGCTAAAGGCAGACAAGATGTTTAAGTGTGAATGTTGCATCCTGCGAAGACATGACCTACAGTTTCAGCCCAAACATGTTAAAGAGGATCAAGAAGCTCCATTCGAACATAAACGTGGTTCCCGGATTTTGTGTGATCAACACGCAGTTAATCCCATAAACAGGAATATAACAGCTCGACCTAGACCACCTGACATCATGAGAAGTCACAGAATGAACAACTGAGCTGAACATCAGACAGAAGTGTGATTAGAGGAGACAGCAGCGCAAGCTATTAAAGCTCACACCTTAGCAGTCTGCGTGATGTGAACGTACAGGACACGTGAAAATATGACTTTCACACGGACCGGACAGATGTGGTTGCCATGGTGATGTGTTATAAATGATGTCGCTGTGTGTATGTGCCGAGAGAGAGGCCGCAGCCATGGCAACACCAGGGTTGATGATGTGAGTTTCACTGCTCGCCAATAAATCCCACACAGATTTAGTTCAGTGTGTACACTAAAGCATCCCAGTTTATGTAACGACAGCGTGTACACTGCATCATGTGTTGTAGTGCAAGCGTTACAACTGCGATTCCTTAAAATAAACCGATGCACAACATTACGTAGAACTAGGCCTGCAGAGTTTGAAGCACAACATCTAAATCACCAGTCCACTCCTGGCACGTTTGTAACTTTAGCATACACCACAGCTATCAGACTCACAGAAAAACACAGCACTGATTACCAGAACTAAACAAAGCAACTATCTAAGGGTGTCTTCACATGAAGCATTTAGTCTGTTTGTACTATTGTGTGAACTAAAACAACTGGTCCGAGAGCGTCTGAGCGAGGTGTTCTTGGTACAGGTCCAATCTAATCAAATCATTTTCGATTCTAACCTGACCTGCAAGACGCAAACTGAGGAAAAGGACAGAGCTGTAGAAACAGAAACGCCATGTGTTCTGGATATCTGGACCAAATAAATAAATAAATAAAGAGAAAGAGAGAGAGAGAAAATAAATGCTGGACACAACACACAATGTTATAATTTAGCTACTGACAGAATTATTTAGTAATTTATTGAGCATGCTCTCCATGCTCAGGTCATTTTTGTGTTTCATGGCGTTCCCGACACACCTCAGTTGCATCAAGTGACGCCTACAAACGTCCATAAAAAATGCAGAGACAGCTGTGATCACAAAACAAACAATCAGGGTAAAGCCTAAAAACAGAAGCGGAAGTTATTCTGACTCACTTGTATGCCAATAAACATATTTAATTATATTAATAATAATCAAACATGAAATCCTCCATCAGCTGCGGTGTGTGTTTACAGCTCACGGCTCAGCGCAGACAGATCGGCCCGTCCTCCGTTTATACAGCGACATTTCTCTGGTTATAACTGAATAATTTGTTTGATTTTTCTTAATTTATGGGATTGTGTTGGCTCGCCTTCTCTCTCTCTTTTTTTGGTTATATTCTTTAATTAATGCCAATAATATAAAACACCTGGTTTTCTAGCATGCTAGTGAACTAGCATGAGGATGTGTTTCTGATAGACATGCTAAAGCTTTTCTTTAAGTCGCTGTGGATGAGGGCGTCTGCTAAACGCAGTAAACTTAATAAAAATAAGCAATTTAACTACAACAGTATATTCCAGATATAAAAGTGCAGTAATCCATGTCAGTTATATAATTTGAAGTTGTATAAATTATCTTGTGTAAATTTACACACACTCGGGAGCACAAGTCAGATACAAACGTTCTTCTGAATTTACTGGATTTTTTTTATTTTTAATTTTTTTTTTAAATTCACACCAAATTTCATGTGTAAACGCTTTTGCAAACTGTTTTCGCATAAATCCGTTTGTATCCACTCTGATAAATGAGGGAAAATCATTTTGTCATTCTCAAAAACATCTTTCTAAGAAACGAGAGCAATCACTGGATCTGAACTTTCTGTTTCCTTTTGAATTTTGTTAGAGACACAGCGATGTACAGAGTCACTTTGGTACAAAGATTTCATCTTTTTGTTTTTTTCCCCCCCTTTCATTTCCACCACCAGGCTGTGTTTCTAAATGGTTAGTTAATATCGTGGCCGGTATATCGTACGGTAAACACACCGAACCGTGACAGCCCTACATGATCCCAGCGCCATGGCTTTATCCTGCTCAAAACCGTAAACGCCATCAGCACCACGGAAAACACACCGGAGAGTTTAAACCACTTTTCAACAGAAACACAGTTAATCGATGTCGAAGCAAAATCACACACACTGTCTCATTTTCCAGTGAATAAAACAATGAGCCCAGAGCGTCGTGTTTATTGTGAGAGATTTGAAAATGAGGTCATGCGATGGCCGGTGTGAGCTCCGCGGGGTCGCGCGAGCGAAAGGCCTAACCCGTGTAGCTTAGCAACAAAGCTAGCGTTAACGGAAACACCACTGCGACAATACACGAAGGACAGACGGCTCCAAAAACTCTGCTTAGCGATCAAATAAACCGTTAAATACCGAAACAACAGAATAAAACCGAATTAAATGGTCTAATAAAGTCACCTATTGACCGGGTTAGCATTGCTGTGCTAGCTGTTAGGCCTCTCCGTGGTTCAGGACGGGAGGAAGGAGGCACAGAAAGGTTTCATAACACCATGATTATAACTGATTATAACAGTTAAATTAACCAGATAATAACCATTATAAACATCCAAGAAGAGAAACTAGCTGAAGAGCAATCTAACACCAGTAAAGTGGGTTTAGTTCAACTTTAGCCTACACATTATTTTTGTATTACAGAGCGGTGTTAAAATACACACACACACACACACACACACACACACACAAAGATATCGATAGAGACAATAATCTTATAAACCGATTTGATACATTAAGACTAGATCCAAGCTGAGCACTAACACTCATTTACAAGAACAAAACACAAAATGGCGGCCACTCGGGGAAGGCCGTTAGCATCGGGCTAACTCGCATCAGAAAGCTCTAACGATACGTGACGGCGTTGCTCCTGCTTTTAACTCTGTTTTCACACTTCATAAACAGAGAGAGAGTTAAGAGATGTTTACACCCTGAAATGTTAAATAAGAGCAGTGTGTTGGCTCTACGTGAATAAAAAAGCTCTTAACGTATTAAGTTTCAGAAGTTAGCACTGCGAGTGGAAGACATCGCTATGCTGCTAATCAAACACAGGGCAGGATGAGACCGAGATTTGACAAATACGAACTCCAAAACTCACTTAAATGCACTTTCAAACACTGAGAAGCAACGGGTACTACTAAAACTAATGTTAGTTAGGGAATTTAAGTATGTAAGTAGTCAGGTTTACTGAGAAAGCTGTCCCAATGCTATGCTAGCTGCGAGTCAGGATGAACCCACTGTATAAAGCTAAACACTATTAACCATAAGAGCACAATACACACACATTATATCTACACACACACATATATAAATACTAGCAAATGTAACACGGTTAACTTCAAGGCAGGTAATAACTGTAGCTATGTAGCTAACTCAAGCTAACCTGCGCTAAGCTAAGCTAGCATCTTTAACCCCCACAAACGAGCAGTAACGTGGTGAAACATAAACACGAATAATAAATTAAGGCATATTTACTGACCTGGTCTTGTTCCGACTCGTCTCGAGGTTGTTATCGCTGGATTAGGTTATGAATAAACGCTAACGTTAGCTAGCTAGCTCAGTCTTATAGCCAGCCCTCTGTATAATCACCTAAAGCTCTAATACACAACCAAATCCGGACAGCTCGCGCAGCAACAAGCCTCAATAATAATAATAAAAAATGCTTAGTATTGATCAGATTTGGAACACTGTAGACGGATGTGTGTGCAGTGAAGCTTACTTGTACTCCTTTTTCTTTTTTTCCCCAACAAAACAAATGAAAAAGGGAAAATAAAATATTATAGAAATGTAATCGATCCGTCAACTACAAGAGCCGTCAACGGCTACTGAAGCTGTAGCGCAGAGGGGGGCGGGAGCAAGACGGAGTGGGCGGGGCATAATTAGCATAATGTGCTTCAAATTCGCCTGGGGGCGTGGTTAAACACTCTGCAAAACGCAACAATACACCATACAGCCAAAAGTTTGTTGACGCCTGACCATCACACCCATATATGGTTCTTCCAAAAACTGTTGCCACAAAGTTGGAACCACACAATTGTCTAGAATGTCTTTGTACGCTGTAGCATTACAATTTCCCTTCTCTGGAACTAAGAGGCCCAAACCTGTTCCAGCATGACAATGCCCCTGCGAGCTCCATGAAGACCTGGTGTGTGAAGGCTGGAGTGGAAGAACTCAAGTGTCCTGCACAGAGCCCTGACCTCAACCCCACTGAACACCTTTGGGATGAACTGGAACACCGACTGCACCCCAGACCTCCTCACAAACATCAGCGCCTGATCTCACTAATGCTCTTGTAGCTGAATGATCACAAATCCCCACAGCCACGCTCCAAAATCTAGTGGAAAGCCTTCCCAGAAGAGTGGAGCTTATTATAACAGCAAAGGGGGAATAAATCTGGAATGGGATGTTCAACAAGCACATATGGGTGTGATTGTCAGGGGTCCACATACTTTCGGTTACATAGCGTAGCTACTCGCTCAGTAAACATGTTGTTAAGTTTACTTATAAAATAACCCCATTCCAAACAGTGTGATATGTAAGGAATAAATCAGTTCCCTTAACAGGTTGTTATAGGAGAATAATCAGTGACAGGGTGGTGTGATGCGACCCAATGTCAAGTGTAGTTACTGTTACCATCCCGAAGGTGATTCTTGTCCAACAACAGCACATCTCAAAGTGATTTATTCCTCTTATACCTTAGCAATGTTATTACACAAAGTCCTCTGTCCTTAAGACTTAAAGGAACAGCTTTAACACTGACTGCAACAAACTGCCAAATGCCACCCCAGTCCCGCGGCCCCTAAAATATAATGAAAAAGGTTTTTCAGCACAGTGTCAATATACTGCCAAAACTCTTGAACTCGCCTACCAGTTTTAAGTTATCAAGACACATGCGTGAGCTGCTTCCCAGCTCAGAACACACATAACGTGATATAAGATCTAGCATTCCATTTGCTTTACAAACTGACGCTGCAGTTGAGTGAGCAGAGGAGGAAAGCCGTTTCTGTGAAAAGTTCACCTCTAAATAAGTGAGCAATGAATATATACTGGATTATGTAATAGCATGACCAGAAAATATTTTGTACACACCTGAGTCATTTTAATTATGAACTGAAAATTTGTCTAAATCAAGAAAGGACAAGAACAACAAGCACAGCAGCACCATCAAAGGTTGTAAGAAAAAAAACAGAATGGCATGAAGAAGCAAGAAGTGAGGCATCACATCATGTGTCAAACATGGTGGAGGAAGTGTTATGGCATGGGCATTTATGGCTGCCAATGGAACGGTCTCACTGGTGTTTACTGATGATGTGACTGCTGACAGAAGTAGCGAGATGAATTCTGAGGTGTATAGGGCTATACTCTCTGCTCACATTCAGCCAAATGCTACAAAACTGATAGGACGCCGCTTCACAGTGCAGGTGGATAACGACCCTAAACATACTGCGAAAGCAACTCAAGACTTTTTGAAGGCAAAGAAATGGAATATTCTTCAATGGCCAAGTCAGTCGCCTGATCTCTACCCAATAGAGCTGCTTTTCACTTACTGAAGACAAGACTGAAGGCAGAAAGACCCACAAACAAGCAGCAACTGGAGGTGGCTGCAGTGAAGCCTGGCAAAGCATCTCCAGGGAGGAAACTCAGAATTTGAGTTTTGAGAACATGGGCTCCAGACTTCAGGCAGTCATTGATTGCAAAGGATTTTCATCCAAGTATTAAAATTATGGTTATATTTACAATTATGTCACTTTGTCCAAATACCTTTGAGTCCCTGAAAATGGAGGTATTTTACTAATAAATGGCTGTAATTCCTAAATGGTAAATGCCATATTTTTGTGGAACCTCTTAAAATAAAGCTGAAAGTCTACACTTCGATCACATCTTGATTGTTTTATTTCAAATCCATTGTGGTGGTGTATAAAGGCAAAATCACAAAAACTCTGTCATTTTCCAAATACTTCCGGACCTAACTGTATGTGTGTTTAACTATGTGTAATAGTTTGCACCACATTACTCTTATTACGCCACTGATGAGAATTTGTGATGTAACGCATTTCTCAACCATGACAGTTTCTGTGTCAAATTTTAGCTTCTCATCTCATATCACAGCCAGCCGTCCTGAGCTATAGAAAATTTCTGGTTAATATCAGTGTCATCATTTTGTGTGGAATACTCCGCTTTTGTTATATGCACTGCAGGACAGTGTGGCACACTAAATGTGCAGTTTGTACTGTTCTAAGTATATATTTATAATAATCTTTTAAATAGATACAGTAGATAAGATATTACCATGAGAAGATCTCACTAGGTTCTTCACTTATATTTTTCCAGCCCAGAAATCAGATCCATCCTCCATCAGGACTGCTCCTGTCAGGAAATATAACCACTTTAGACATGAATATTACCCTTAAATTCACAGCTATCACCCCAAACTTCTCCCCTTTGAGCAGAAACTGAGCTGTGTTCTAGCGG
The DNA here is from genome assembly GCA_022985145.1 of Pangasius djambal. Classification (NCBI taxonomy): domain Eukaryota; kingdom Metazoa; phylum Chordata; class Actinopteri; order Siluriformes; family Pangasiidae; genus Pangasius; species Pangasius djambal. The sequence continues at coordinate 5,385,186 of CM041003.1, forward strand.
AACATGAAGGAAGTGTGCGGCTGGCAGTGATGCTCATATCCACTTTTCAACATAAGAAAAAGCAAATAACCTCTAATCTAACCCAATTCTAATACTACCTATTATCCTATTTTATACATCTATGTAATTTATATCAATTAATTCAATACTGCATCTGTTTAATTCAATTAATGGCTATTCATGTTTAGTGTTTTATTATTGTATTATTGTTTTCTTTTCCTTTATTCGTTATTACTGTTTGTCTATACTGTATAACGTTTATATTATTTTGCTTTTGTAACATTAATAAAACAGTCATCCCATTAAGGCACACTTTGAACTTGAACTTGACTGTTCATCCCGGCCCCTTCTTTATTAAAAGCTAAGCAGGACACATACTGTATGTAGTTATAACAAAGAGAGTTGGACTGATAGCGCTCTAAAAATTACCACTCTTTTAATTCCATCATTACTTCCACCTCAATAGCATAATCATGTCACAAGATGGCTACATTGTGCAGCTTCTTGGTCTAAGCCCATGGAGTACAGACGCGTTGTTATGCTGTGTTCAACTAACTCACAATATCCAACCTCAGACTCGGAATAACCAAAGAAAACACCAGCACATTCAGCACGTGATGTCAAATCACCAAGGCTGCTCAGAGCAACAGAAAACAAAGCAGCACTTTGTCTTGATCTTTAAATGATTTCACAATCTTTCCAATACAAGCTTTCTCCTAATCTGTGCAATAAAGTGTTTTTGACAATAGGTTTTACAAGAGAAATATGCAAATGGATAAAATTGGTTAGATAAAGTGATATTTTTTGTTATAAATAAAAACTATCCTGATAGCAGACCCCCTACAAGAATATAATTCATAAAGGAGACCTTTTATTCTTTGAGTCCATTCCATTTGAAACTCAAGGTGCTCCAGAACATGTGTCCAAAATGTTAATTTATTGGAATAGCCATGTGCATTATACTTTCAGCAACAAATACAAGGGCAAAAAATTGTGGATAGGCTACTAAACAAAAATGTGCACAACAGAGCAACGAGGTGCACCAGAGCCTGTGCTTGCACCAGTTACTCAAGAGACAGACTGCAGGACAAAAGAACCCTTTACACTCCTAAAAAGCTTAGATAATGGTATTCTTGTCTGCATGCATGGTGCATTGATGTATAACAGATGTGTGTCTATATGGATGTATTTTTGTTGTTTCAGCAGGAGTGCACAGCATAGCTGAACTGTGCTTTGTGGAACAGAGAAAATGAAGTGGTGGTTTCTGTGGGATGTATGAGAGCACGTGACATTAACCTGATGATGAACAAAGAAGTCACATCACCACTAAATGTCGTAAGTAAACAGATTTAGACAGTAGAACAGATGTGTGGTAAGTGCAAAATGAGTCTGCAGACTGAAATGTATCTAAAAACATGATGCTCATATTTCACTTTATCACTGAAACAGTTTGTGAAACACTCTGTGATGCCTACACAGCCTTTTAATCATCTCCCCCAATGCCTGTATATTTTATTTAAGCACTTTATTGTTGGTCATTGACATCAACAATCGGTTTGCAATCTCTTTCAATTTGAATCCTCTTCAAATTCACATTACATACATTTTCAAGGCTATATTGCTTTTAATGTTGATCACTGTATATGTTAAGAAAGGAATAAAACAAGACAGCTGTTATACAAAAAAATGCACACCGTGGATTACACCATGGGGGTGTGATGTGGCACAACGCGCAAGTGGAGTGCCGCTACCTCCTCAAAATGCATCATTTTCGCATAAAAGCGCGGTCTGGAGTGTGTTATTCTGCTTACACCACAGCAATTTGCCACCAATTACAATTATTAGATTAGATTAGTAGTTAGATTTAATGTTGTGGAACGTCTGAGAGACAAGTTATTTCCTGTTATTACTTGTTTTATAGCCGTGATAAACAGTCATTCCCTCACCAGTGATTTGTCATATTTCATGCCTCAATTTCATAATATTGTTGATTATTTGGGGGTTGGGGATCTATACTGTGTTATAAGATTGGGACTGAATCACAGAAGGTGATGACAGAATACTAAAAATAATACAACATGTCAAATCTTGTCTATCATCAACATCCAAAGCACCTGAGTTGTCAGAGACTTTTGGGTGATTGGCAGGAGTTTGTAGAGAAGAAGTGTGAACTGCATTGTTAGACAAATAATCCCAGGTGAAGAGCTAAGCCAGTTCAAGTCCTGAAGTCCTGAAGTATTTCAGAAATGCTTCATTAACAATGCTACATTCACACGCTGGTCATGTTGGGTTCTGTAGCTGTGCACAAAGTTTGGCTTCTACATGCCACCATGCAGACTGATTTTTGCTAAAGAGATGGTCTCGTAATAGTCTTTATGGCCTTTCTCATATATGACAAAGATGTGTTTTTTGTCATCTCTGAGAGATGTTAAACAGGAATAACCACTTGGCCCTTCCCAGATCTGAAATGTCTCTTGTCCCCATGAGTTACCATCAGTCAGAGACCAGCGCAGAGTCAGATTCACCCCTGAAGGACAGAAACAACAGAAGAACATAACAAAATGATGCATCTCTCTGAAAAGGTGTCCATCCATATACCGCGTTATTCAGATGTATTGGACTATGATGTCACAAGGTTTGATATACAACTTCCTTTTTTAACCTTTCAGTAATAAATTGATCTGAAATGGTAAATGTTACACCTGCCTGTATTTGTAACTGTTTAAATGAGTACCAACTTGCAGTCATGAGCACATGTTGGTAAATCATCTAGGAATATTCCAGGACAGTCCACACTTTTGCTTTTTGATTTTTTTAATGGACACTCACGCAACCTAGCCAATACCAGTCTTGATGTATGAGACTGGTTGTATGTTGCACTACACTTTCAAATCTTTAATCAATCCTGATGAATGATGCAGCAAAGATTACAAATTATACTTTGCTAGTTGTGCACAGTGAGAGGTTTTCTTGCAAACCTCATTATTAAACTCTAATAGAGCTTGAGCTTGAACAGGTGTCACAGTAGCAAATCCATGTAGATCATCTGCCATAAAACTGTCCCATAACATTTTAAACCCTCCTCACTCACTTTTCTGGGAGTTGGCCGGGTTGCTGAAATACAGCATTCCTTCCTTCTGCAGCGCTCCAGCCGCCACCACGGGATCCACCAGCGTGTGGTCGAACTTCAGCTCCTCCACGGGCAGAGTCTCTCCTCCGTCCAGACTCCGCACCACCATCCTGCAGCGGCAGTGGTAGCTGTTCTGGTTTCGCACATTAATCGCGATGCTGCCGTCCTGCATCTCCACCGGCTGGGGATGAGAGCCATGTCAGAGTGATAGAAAGGAGGACATACAACAACTACCAACCAGGGAGGGCAAAGGCTATCATGTGCTTTCTCCAAAACATGTGAAGCCCCTTTTTTTTCCAACTGCTTCACAGGGCAACATAACACACTCAGAAGGAAACACTGTCTAACCTCTTCCACATACATGAGTTCACAGATGCCCACAATTGGCTAGTGTGTCTCCACCATTAACAGGAGAAAGAGAGTCTGCCCCTCTCACCCAAAGAGTACGGTCAAATTTGCTCCTGGCCATGAATAGCTGTGGTGGAATCGTCGGGCTTGCAATCTCCTGACGATAGGCTGAATGCTTTTCGGTTGTGCCACTTGGGAGCCCCAGTCATAACATAGTTTTTCAAGAAATCAGAATTTAGTTCCTTAATGTGCAAGAATAAGCCAGAGTGGCAAGAAACAGCTCCCTAAGAAAATTAGGAAGTAATCTCAAGTGGAAGCAATACTCAGAATGGGGAAGCTATCAACCTCTGGTCAACAGTGCATAGAGGAAATTACATTAGAATGAAAACAAGTGAGATTAATAGAGGAACTCAGGTTAAAAATCCTTTTGATAGGACATGAACAGAACTCCAAATGGCTGTGAGAACACAGAACAAAAAACAAACTAACTAAAAAGTCATGCAGGAACAGGCAGTCAAGTGAGTCTGCAGCTAATCACAAATCATAACATAACCAGAGTTTGAATAAAGACGTGATGACTTTTGTCTATGAATATGATCCTACAAGGAAGCAAGGACATTTCAGCTGAAAAAAAAATCAGCTTATGGATAGATTTCTCTGAGTAACACAAAAGGCCAAATAACAAAGGTACTTATTTCTTTTGCATCCATTGCACTAGTGGTGTCATGGTTGCTGTAAGTCTTTGGGCATATCGAATCCAAAAATAGATCATGAGTTAGAAATTCTTTGTCTATTACCTGACACTCATCAGGATTGAAGTCCTGGCTCTGTTTGGGCTGGTTATAAGGGATGCTCTTCAGTGAGCCTCCGTTCCTCCACGTGCGCCCGTGATCATCGCTCAGGATACAGAAAACCCCGTCGCCCTCGATAGTGCCGTGGCCACACACCACCAAACGGCCCTTCGCAGGTGGATAGTGCTTCTGTTGTTGTTAATACAAAAAAGCAGCGATTTTTCATTACAGCTTATCAGACATTTGTTCTGTAAAGAATGTATATAGATAAACACTGACACAAAACCGTCCAAAAACTAGACAGGGTTTAGAGATGGTACCTGAATGCCAAATCCTGGCCCTGGGATGAAGCTCTTGACCCCAAGTTGGACAGAGAGATTTCGAGGAGCGCTCCAGGTCACACCATCATCCAGACTCTCCAGTAACATGGTGCTAGAAGGGCTGCATTGATAGCGGTAGAAGCACAGAGAATAGATCAGCATCAGCGATCCTGTTTCTTCATCCACAACCACAGAGCCTAAATTTGAGCCATCAGTGTGAATCCCATCGTCCACTATGAAGGTAGTGGGAGACCACGTAGCCCCTAGAGCAAAAGAGGCGATTAATGTAAGAGAGCCACTCTGTATGTGCAACAGAAGCCTTACTGGGTAAATCTAACACACCTTTGTCTGTTGAGCGTCGCATGGCTATAAATTTGGCCTCCATATCATCTGAGGATGTCTTTCGAGCCTCTGCAAACGCCACCAGATGTCCGCGGGGGGTGAAGCTCAGCAGGGGAATCCGGTACGTGTGCACCTTCCCGGCCCCGCCGCTCACCCACAGCAACTGCTCCTCAGTAATAACAGGATTGATCTGATAGAGATGATAGGGCAAGGTTTAAAAAAAAAAACAGCAAAATCTTTTGCAATACACACACCTGTTTCAACAACCAAGTCTTTTTTGTGTGCAGTATTGTGTTTCTTTAATGTGACACTTTCAGGTATAAAATAATGTCTGGCTGGAACTGCGATTATTCTCTCTTCATCTGACTGTTTGTAACATCATATTATTTGGCTGTTATACCACAGAGCTGATTTTGATTGATTAATTTTTATAACAGCTGCTCTGACAGTAGTTACAGCTGCAAGACAAATTACAGGTGTATATTAATGCGCTTGTTCTACTACGTTATTGTTTCTATGTCAGAAGCTCCATATAAGCAAAGGCTAATGAAAATCTGATTTAAAAAAACAAAGAGGCTATTTCACCAAGATAAACATGTAACTGCTAATATGATGAAGTTTTCTAGAAGGATTGTAGAATGTTATTTAACATTTATAGAAGGAGTCTCCAGTGTCAGAGCTTTGTAAGAGTCAGTAAGGGAAAGTCTTCAGGACAGTTAGACTAGATTGGGTTAGGCTAGATGGCTAACAGTAATAACATGAACTTGATTTGCAGACATTCCACAACATTAGCTATAATTATAATTTGAGAGAGAGAGAGAGAGAGAGAGAGAGAGAGAGAGAGAGAGAGAGAAAGGTGTCGTTCTTTAATACATAAAAATTGTAACTGCTGGCAAAATGCTGTGGTACAAAAGGAATCCAATAATTCCAGTTTGCTGTTACTGGACAGTAATAACCTCAGGGTGGTAAAAGTAACCGTGCTTTGTGTCAGCCCACATTAAACAACCTCACTGTTGATTATTTTCCTATAACAGCACACCCTTGAGTGTGTACTTCCTTACAAATACTCATTTTGTTTTCTGCATGTGCATGGTGACGTGGTAAAAAAAAAAGTTAAGATGTTTACAGCTGGGCAAAAGCTATTATGTGACATTGAGACTTTTGACTTACAAACTCATAGTGAGGAATCTTGCGCTATATGAACAGGGACGTGAACTAACAGTGCTAAGCAGTTGATTTTCCCGCAATCTGGCAACCCTACAACTCAAACTACACCAGTTTAGCATAGATATTGTTTCCTCAGAAACTGTCTATCATAACTAAACAATAACAACACGGAAATGCGGTCCCTCTCCTGCTACAGCAAGTTGATAACCCGCACTCTAATGGCCTGAAGCGAACAACAGATGTAGATAAAGTAAAGTTCAATCACAATAAGAGGAAAGAAAAGTGGTAGGTGTATTTATTTATTCTGTACCTTGACATCGCCCACGACAGCAACACAGCTCCAAAACATCCAGCAGCAGCACACGGAGAGCTTCATGTCTGTAAACACACGACTGAATGGTCGCGCAAAGAGACTTCACTGCTTTACGACACCTGGACAGAAAAAAACCTCGCAGGAACAACCGGTTTCACATTCAACACACTCCTGATGTGCAGTGAGAGCTCAGTGCCGCTGGGGGCGCTGTTACCGGGAAGCTTAGCTCAGGATAGGCTAGGTTAGATTAGATTAGGTTAGGTTAGGTTAGGTTAGATTAGGTTAGGTTAGGCTAGATTAGATTAGGTTAGATTATGTTAGGCTAGACTAGGTTAGATTAGATTAGGTTAGGCTAGATTAGGTTAGGTTAGATTAGGTTAGACTAGGCCAGGTTAGGCTAGATTAGGTTAGATTATGTTAGGCTAGACTAGGTTAGATTAGATTAGATTAGATTAGATTAAGTTAGGTTAGGATAGGCTAGATTAGGTTAGGTTAGGTTAGATTAGTTTAGGCCAGGTTAGGTTAGATTAGGTTAGGTAGATTAGGTTAGGTTAGGTTAGGTTAGGTTAGGTTAGGTTAGACTAGGTTAGGATAGGTTCAACTTTATTGTCATTGTCAGAGTACGAGTACCGAGACAACGAAATGCAGTTAGCATCCAACCTGCAGTGCAAATAGCAAATAAGTTAAATGAGTTGAGATAAACAGTGTACAGGTAGAGGTAAACAGCATGATGCATGCAGTATGATGCAGTAAATACATACAATGGATAAAATGCAGATGTGCAAATAACAGTCTGATATAAATAACTGTAGTAAAGGTGGATAATTGCAGTAAAGTGCAAGTACTTGCAAATAATTGCAGATAACAGCATTAATGTACAATACGGTATAGTATGGTGTCTAATGCTACTGTTTAGTTATTAGGTGGAGGCTGGCAGTTAACGAAGCTGTCCCATTTCACCATTTCATAATTAATCATCATTAAAGGAAAAATCCACTCTGAAACACATGAAATACGTTTATAATGAAGTAACAGTGATGTTTATATTTAGTGATTCTGGTGAGAGATTTGTGTATTTTGGTTATACCTGTGAGAAGTTACCATCTGTGTGTCACTCTGAAGTCACAGGTGGACAGTGTTATTGCTGGAGCAGTTACGAGTTTAAAAGGTGAAACACAAGGAGGTTTCACTGTTAGCTCCTAAAAACAAAAGAGCAAGCACTTCTTTTGTCAATCACCACTTTCCAGCGACATTCAACATCATATTAATGAGAAATCCAATGTAGAAGTAGTGGAGACTTTCTAGAATACAGTCTAACTATTCGGCACAGTTGTGCTGAGTTATGGCAGAGACTCGACTCGGCTAGGTAACAATCCACGAGATGACAAGAACAATGGCATAGCATGAACGTTGGAGCTTTGGAAGTTGATCTGTGGAGCAGGACAGACTAAAGTCCTAAAGTGCCACTGCATCACTCTCTTTCTGTAGAGATGAAGCAAGCACTTAAAAAAAATGACTGCACCACTATCAGCAGGTAGTCACACAGCATTGTGGGGAATGTAGGAAATGTGAAAATAGACTGAACTTGAACTCAGATTTGTATTATAAAAATATATCTTGGATGCAGTTGAAGATCACTTGTTAAGAATAATATGCAAGCAGTTCGTGGTGGATTTGTCCTTTTAATGTTCTAATAGATTTTCATGAAACCACAAATGCGTATTCAGGACTTTAATCTGAAGCAGATCACTAAAGCTGGAACATGTTTGTCGTTTGTTATAGGGGGTGCTATAACTTTTAAAGAACTGTTGCTCAGGAGGCACATGGACCACAATTGGACCAAATCGGTTCTAACTATTTTTTCCGAAAAGAAAAGAATTTTAAAAACCCCCAGAAAAGTTGAGGTTTCTTTCCTGTAATTTATACACTGTATTGGATTTTCAGGTTTTTGGTATTTTATGAAGTAGATTTTTCAAACCATCAGTCTATCAGATTCATGATATGACAAAATGTCAAAACGTAGGCAAGTGCAGTTCCAAGAAACTTGACTTCACATATTTATGTTGTACCAAAAGGTGCAGTCTAGCCGGTACTGCAAACCCGCAGAGCCCTGGGGTTTATGTTATCTGTGCAGGCAGGGAGATGCTTTTCTCATGCTTGGGTTTGTATAGGTGTGTCAGCTGGAAGTGTTATCTTATTGCTCAGCACTCAGTCAGTCAGTCAGTCAAGTGTTACACTTTGACTGTTGCCTTTAAAGTGGCTGGGTACAGTATGTGTGTGTTTATTGCAGTATATTCTTCCGTAAAGCACATACCAGATGTGTTACAGTGATGAACAGTGTGGTATTGTACCAGACTGTATTGACTTGTTTCATCTCTGAAAGGATCTGTAGGCGTACACGTGATTGTGTGATTGCTGTGTTTATTTGTTTTGAGCAGTACTTGAGTCCACACACAGAAATCTGTCTGACAGAGTTGTATTGTTGTGTCGGTATCAGTGCATACAGCTAAATATCTGAACATAACCGTGCATGTCATTATTCAAAATATTATAAAAGCACAATATGTTTTCTAGTGCTTAAACATGAAAGCAGTGCTAGCATTTGGACTTCTACACAAAATGCATTGTAATACACTCAACAACAAAAAGTGGCACAAAAGTCCATAGAAGATGAATTCCTCTTTATTTATTACTTACTGTAGCATTGTAATGATATACACTGTTCTGCTATAACATTATGACCACCTGCCTAATATTGTGTTGGTCCCCCTTTTGCTGCCAAAACAGCCCTGACCCGTCGAGGCATGGACTCCACTAGATCCCTGAAGGTGTGCTGTGGTATCTGGGCCAAAGACGTTAACAGCAGCTTTAAGTCCTTTAAGTTCTATAAGTTGTGAGGTGGGGCCTCCATGGATCAGACTTGATGGCCAGCACACCCCACGGATGTTCAGTTGGATTGAGATCTGGGGAATTTGGAGGCCAAGTCAACACCTTGAACTCTTTGTCATTTTCCTCGAACCATTCCTGAACATTTTGTGTGGCAGGGCGCATTATCCTGCCAAAAGAGGTCACTTCTATGGTTCGGGTTGTACTTGGTCTGCAACAATGTTTAGGTAGGTGGTATGTGTCAAAACAGCATCCACATGAATGCCAGGACCCAAGGTTTCCCAGCAGAACACTGCCCAGAGCATCGCACTGCCTCCGCCAGCTTGCGTTCTTTCCATAGTGCATGCTGGTGCCATCTCTTCCCCAGGTAAACGATACACACGTACAAGGCCTTCCACATGATGTAAAAGAAAATGTGATTTATTTGACCACCTTCTTCCATTGCTCCGTGGTCCAGTTCTGATGCTCACCTGTCCATTGTAGTCACTTTTGGCAGTGGACAGGGTCAGCATGGCCACTCTGACAGGTCTGTGGCTACAGCAAGCTGCGATGCAGTGTGTGTTCTGACACCTTTCTATCATAGCTAGCTTTAACTTTTCAGCAATTTGCGCATCAGTGAGCCTTGGGCGCCCACAACCCTGTCGCTAGTTCACCGGTTGTCCTTCCTTGGACCACTTTTGGTAGGTACTAAGCACTGCATACCGGGAACCTGCCGTTTTAAAGATGCTCTGACCCAGTTATCTAGCCATCACAATTTGGCCATTGTCAAAGTCTCTCTAATCCTTACGCTTGCCCATTTTTCCTGTTTCCAACACATTAACTTTGAGAACCGACTTGTCACTTGCTGCCTAATATATCTCAACCCTTGACAGGTGCTATTGTAACGAGATAATCAATATTATTCACTTCACCTGTCAGCGGTCATAATGTTATGGCTGATTGGTGTATATCTGTATGTGCTTCACTCTATGATTGTTATGATTGTAAACACAGGTAAAGTGTCCTTCACAACAACCTAACCTTGAAATAAAAGATTTAATGATTATTATTTTGCATTGTGTGAATCCATTTAAAATCTCATGTTTAAAACATCCTTTTCCACAAGTCGTCCATTGCAGGTTATAAAAAATGTACATTTTAATTTAATTCACTCAACTCTGTTACCTGAACACATACTCGGATTTTCCTGAAGATCATGAGAAGAAGAAAAGCACAGTCTCATTCTTTTTTCTTTATTTTCAATAATACAGTAGCATTGAGAGACAAAAGTACAACCTTGTTTCTCAAATTACAGATTGAAAGTAAGTTATTCATTACAAATACATTTTAAGTAAATCATTAGAAAGTGCTTAATGATCTCATGCTATAAACATGGATGCTACTTGCATATTAAAATCAACAAAAAATTAAAATTAACCCTGTTACTCATTTAATAGCAAAGGAAATTTGCGGAAAAATTATCAGAATGGTTTGGTTTATGTTTTCTTAGGTTTAATGTTGAAAAATAATTTTTTTTTAAAATCCAGCGTTCTCTCTGCTGTGGCCCAGGTTCGATTCCTGGCCGGGGAATCAGCCCCAGCCACTGGGGTTGTGTGCAACAGTTTGCTCTCAGTGCCAGTCCCAAGCCCGGGTAAGACTGAGGGGGTTGCATCATGAAGGGCATCTGGTGTAAAAACTGTGCCAAATCAAATACGCGGACTGATGATCCAGTGTGGCAACCCCTAAAAGGAGCAGCCGAAAGAGCAACAACAACAACAACACATTTAAGAGTTAGAATGGTTCAGTGGCACCATAGACATGGAATCACCCATGACCTTGTGCTTATTAGGAAATTTTTTGTATCCTGTACATTGCTGAATAGAAATATTCTGATTCTGTTATGTTTTTACATCCGACTTCCTCCCAGTATCAAAAGTCATGGATGACAAATCGCCTTTGTATTAATACCTTCAGAAATTTTTGTTCAAGTGAACACACAAACAGGATGGGCACTGTTGCCTGCGCCTGCGTGCACACACACACACACACGCACACGCACGCGCACACGCACGCGCACACGCACGCGCACACGCACGCACACACACACGCACACACACACGCACACACACACGCACACTCCTTTATATATCTTTGTCAATTGACAATTCTGAAAAAAACATGTTTAATATAAAATCTAGAATGGCATGAACATTTATTCGAGATACTAAGCATAATGGTTTTCATTCACATTCTGTTGTACATTATAATTCCAAAAATCCATTACTGTATGAAGAGTCCTTACCACATCAACACAAACTATACTGTTCTAAAGAAAAAGCCAGAGGACAAAAGACACCTGAGACGATGAACTCATTCACAAAGTTCGAATCTGTAACTTCAGCAAGCGCATGTGACCGACTACACCAGATGCTACTGACCGTCATATGATATAACGTGCTGATTGGATTTTTTTTCTCATCACTGGGTGGTTCATGAGTTCATACAGAAACATGTGTTAGTGTAATAAAAATAAATAGATTATTATGGGCGCAGATTTGTTTTGAGGTAAACTGGAATAATGAGAACAACAATAAAACCCAAAATAACTTTCTAACCAAGAATAAAGTGACCATTAGGTTCAAAAGGTAATGATTAACAAGATTTATCAACATTTTAAATGGCTATCTATAAACCTACTATAGCTTAAGACTTCAGGTGTCTGTAGGTTTGGAGGACAGTCGATCAGGCAGTTTCCAGGACACCGAGTCTTGCACTGGATCATTTGTTGTTTTTAAAAGGTGGAATTATTCAAAATCATTCATCACCTACACTCCTTGGTCACGTGTGGCAAACAGCAAGCAGATAAACCTAAGCAATTTACCGCAAACTCAGATCACACCTTTCCTCCACTCATGAATTTCATGCGACGTTTAATAAATATAGTCACTTTTCTTTCCCTTTTTCTTTCCCGCAGCGCACTGTGCTCTCGCTCTACCTGCCGCCGTACAGGTGGATTTTGGCGACAGAGATGGTCTCGATGTATTCTATGTGGCCCTTCTCATAGATGACGTAAATGTATTTCTTATCCTCGACGGAATTGCTGACGAGAGACGTCATGGAGGAGTAGCCGCTTGGCCCGGCCCAGATCTGCATGGCCTCGTTTTCCCACGTCGTCCCGTTAGTAAAAGACCAACGGAGAGTCATGTTCACCCCTGGAGGAGAGATACGACACATCAGACATTAGACCACAGTGAGGCTCCCATTCACCAGATTATATGGACACCATTATACCGCAACGCTGTTTAATTCTCGATTCTGATTGGTCAGGAGGTGGCACTCCACATAATCTTAACCTAATCATAAAAAACGTCTTCTTATTAAACAAGGAAGAATCACTAATACGGTGAAGGAGTTTATTTAAGTTTAACGGAAGGAGTCTCCAGTGTCAGTGCACTTTTGGGAACAGAGTGGAGAGTCTTCAAGAGAGAAAATAAAAAAAGGGGGGAACTGTTTAAATCTGCTATAACACAAGTAATAACTGGAACTTGTCTATGAACATCCTTCATAAATGAATAAAAATTAGCTATAACCATGGGCAAATTTTTGTGGTATAAGAGGAAATAAAAACTTCAGGATGTGCTGTTATAGGAAAATAATCAACCTCCGCTTTGTGTCACATCACACCACCGCATCGTTGATTATTTTCCTATAACAGCATGCCCCCAAGTGTTTAATTCCTTATATTATATCCATGAGCATGTAACTGCAAATCATTAGAAATAATCTATAGAGGACGACACATTGTTTAATATATTTGTAATGATCAAGATACTACTAACCCCATTAGCCTCATTAAAAACACCAGGCCTATGAATATGCATGACATGCAAATTGAAACTTCCCCAGGTCACACCCATTCCCCACTACCTTGGTTACAGAGTAGCATTTCTATCCCTGGTCTAAGAGTGTAGCTATAAAGTGGAGCATTTTTTTTTTTCTTCACACTTCACAGCGCTTTGACACCAGGTTCTCCCCTCCTCACTCACTCTTCTGGGAGTTGGCCGGGTTGCTGAAGTACAGCACTTCCTCCTTCCGCAGCGCTCCAGCCGCCACCACGGGATCCACCAGCGTGTGGTCGAACCTCAGCTCCTCCATGGGCAGAGTCTCTCCTCCGTCCAGACTCCGCACCACCATCCTGCAGTGGCAGTGGTAGTTGTTCTGGTTCCGCACGTTGATCATGATGCTGCCGTCCTGCATCTCCACCGGCTGGGGGTGAGAACCACGTTACGATGAATAATATCGTTTCATTTTTAATAAATATACCCGAGTAGTATAGCACGAGTAAGAGCGATGTTATACTGAAGATCTGCATGTTCTGATATTCAATTGTGAGTGAGACACTGATTTTGTTATTCCAAGTGTGACGCTGCTTTTATACAACAGTTCTATTAATAAGAAATCAATATCGAATAATTGACATTTCAGACAAAATATGGACAAATATTTTGTTTATTTTTGCTCTGATACTGGAAATAGTTCCCAAAGAAACCACAGCTGGAGCGTTGCACGTCGTCATGCCAACACACCGACTGACAGCCCATAGAAAGTGTAGTAACAGTTTCAGTGTAAGAAACTATCACTAGAATTGGAAATTTCCGTACCGAACACCAACAAGTGAAATGCACACAGTGAAATGTCCCCGTGCTGTTACACTAAATATCAGCACTCTTGGAATCAAATGAGTGGACTGGAGCTAACTGTTGTATAAATTATATTTAATATCCTCAGCTCTTCTGGGAGAGCAACGCAAAAAGTCCCATAGCCCTCTGATTTATGGCTATGTAAGTGTGTTATTTTGCTGTGTAGTTCCCTTTTTGAGGTGATTGGTGATCCCTTTTTGACACATGCTCCTTGCTGTTACATAATATATGGAATATAACCCTATGAACAACTCGTGTGTTACTCTGCGTCAGCCAACACAACACAGAACCTAACATATTATGTGAGAAACCTTCACAGTCCTTGCTGATAACTGTTCCGTATATTAACCAGTTTTAGATTAATTACAAACTCATAATTTCACACCGCTGACTCAGTTAATGAAGCCTTCAGAGTTTAGGCTGGAGATGCTGATGGAAGTAAAGATTTAGCCAATATTTCAATATTTATCAAATATTATTTATATTATTAAAATAATTTTAATGTTGATGCTGCATCAGAACAATTTGAAAGTTTCATACATGAACATGAACTGTAGGTCCCCTTTAAACATTTTCACATTTATTATATATAAAGCTGGATGTTTTTTGTTTTTCACGCCACTCCATTCTGGCACCAAAAACCATGCCACGCTCAAAGTCACTGACATCTTTCCTCATTCTGGTGTTTGCTGTGAACATTAACTGAAGCTCTTGACCTGTATCTGCATGATTTTATGCATTACGCTGCTGCCACATGATTGGCTGACTGGATAATTGCGTGTGTGATAATAAACACATGTTCAGCTCTACTCTACTAAATATCCCAAACTTTCTCCCCTTCAGTGCTCATACCTGACACTCATCTGGGTTGAAGTCCTGGCTCTGTTTGGGCTGGTTATAAGGGATGCTCTTCAGTGAGCCTCCGTTCCTCCATGTGCGCCCGTGATCATCGCTCAGGATACAGAAAACACCGTCACCCTCGATGGTGCCGTGACCACACACCACCAAACGGCCTGCTGATGGACTCAAGCGTTTCTGTAGAAACACATTTAAACATCATCATGTGATGTGGGCGTGGCACTCTGCTTGTCAGTCAAAGTGAAGGAGGTGTGGCTTCTGAACTTGTTAGTCAGAATGAAGGAGGTGTGGCTTCTGAACTTGTTAGTCAGAATGAAGGAGGAGTGGCTTCTGTACCTGTCAGTCAAAGTGAAGGAGGTGTGGCTTATGTTCCTGTCAGTCAAATTGAGGAGATGTGGCTTCTGTTCTGTCAGTCAAACTGAGGAGATGTGGCTTCTGTTCCTGTCAGTTAAAGTGTAGGACAACAGCATGAAGAACGGGAGCCCCACCTGAATGCCGAATCCCGGCCCAGGGGCGAAGCTCTTCACCCCAAGCTGAACAGAGAGATTGCGAGGTGTGCTCCAGGTCAGACCATCATCCAGACTCTCCACTAACATGGTGCTGGAGGTGCTGCACTGGTATTGGTGGAAGCACAGAGAGTAGATCAGCATCACGGAGTGTGTTTGCTCATCCACTACAACCGAGCCAAGGTTCAAGCCATCGACCAGAATGCCATCATCCACTATGAAGGATGTAGGAGACCAGGTAGCGCCTTGGAGTTGAAAGAATGAAGAAATATGAAAGAACGGATTTACTAAGGAGCATTTACTAAGGTGTGTATTTTGATGCCAATTTAATGGCAATTTCAGTTTGTCTGTGCACATGAGCAGGTTTGTTAATCACCTTGGTTTGTGGAGCGTTTCATTGCGATGAACTTTGCCCCGATGTCACCTGACGAGTCTTTCCTGGCTTCGGTGAAGGCCAGCAGGCTGCCTCGAGAAGTGAAGGTCAGCAGAGGGATACGATACGTGTTCACCTCGCCCGCTCCGTTGCTCACCCACAGCAACTGCTCATCATAAATCAGTGGTTTGATCTGCATCTGTGACGTTAAATAATACAATAAAGAGCAATGCATGACTGAAATACAAGAAATGACTCAGCACTGTCACATACAACAAAATAACCAGAGATTCCGGTCTTCTTATGGTTATAAAGCATTAAAAGATCCTGAAGGGTTTATAAACTCTTATGACTGATTTATATCCGGCATAAAAGCTCATGTGATGAAGGGTGACCGAGTTAAAGAGTGACAGAGGCCAATTTATTCCACAAAAGCATGCAGTGCAAATGTTTGTACACCCACTGAGGGGGGAAAAACATCCTTCTGAGATGTTAAGCATGAAATGTGGGCACCTGATTATAGACTTATGTATGTAACACAAAATATCCCCCCCTCCCCCTTTAAAACTGTTTATAAACCCTGTCATGCTGTGATGGAGGACTGGGATGGCCATGTTGAACACTTGATTCTATTCTCACTGAAATACTTTTGTTTTTTTCTTTTTGACATATGTTTGGATTTGGATCATTGTCCTGCTAGAAACACAACCATAGATGCAACTTTTGGCAGATGCAGCCTGATTTTCATGCAAAATATCCTGGTAGTTCTTGGAGTCCATGATGCCAAGTGTCCTAACAAAGTTTTAAATGAGCCTTTGGAGGCATCACTCATCGTCCACCATAATTACAGAACAGTTGTAATAAGGGTATTTTCTGCAGAACAATCTTGATTTTATGGCAAAAAAGCCTCTTATTTATTTAAGCATTATGTTTCCGAGTTGTCTGTGCATGTGGGCAGCCGGGGCATCTCTGTCGACAGCGCTGGCGTCAAGTTCTGCTTGTTTTGTCTCGTCCAACCATAAAACATGGTTCCTAAGATCTAGAAGAACAATTCATAATTCCAGTACACACAGTGAGACTCTCTACAAGACATGGGATGGGGAAAACATTACGTCTTGACTGATTAAGCATGGTGGCACAGTGGACACTTCCAGAGCCTCTGGCTCAATCCTGAGCTTGGACTGCTGTCTGTGTGGAGTTTTACATGTTCTTCTCATGTCTGTATGGGCTTTCTCCAGGTTCTCTGGTTTTCCTCCCTCCTTCCAAAAACATGCCATGCTAAACTGACTATGCTAAATGAATCTTAGGTGTCAATGTGCCCAAGCTAGGGCATGGTGCCCTGTGATGGACTGGCGTCCCATCCATTCCCGAATCACACCCAGTATTCCTGGGATAGACTCTAGATCCACCACCATGACCTGAAAACTGGTTACTGAAAGCATTCACGTCAACAAAGTTGTCTTCTCCAAGTTCAACTGAAGAAGAAGCCTTTATTTGTCACATGTACATTACAGCACAGTGAAATTCTTTTCTTCTCAGAGTGCAGGGCCAGCCATGACACAGCACCCCTGGAGCAGAGAGGGTTAGGGGCCTTGCTCAAGGGCCCAGCAGTGGCAGCTTGGCTTGAACCCCTGATCTTCTCATCAGTAACTCAGAGCCTTAACTACTGGGCCACCACTGCCCTGTGATGATATTTATTAAACAGAATGGCTTTTAGATAAAGAACTCAACATAGCATTATTATATTAGATATAAAAGAAATCCTAAACTGTAATTCCACTTAACACTGTCCCAGCTGTGCACAGAAGTGAAGAGACATCAATCTTTAGCACTATTGGTGCAAATGGTACTAATCAAAATGCTTTCTGTCTGCTAGGTAGTTTTTAGATTCTCCAAACAATCATTAAAGCTTTCATACATTCGGGTATTTCCGTAATATCCACGAAAAATGCCGAATTCACCTGTTACCTGTACATCTGTAACATTACCTAGATGAAACAGTAGCTGTGTGCAGACACAAAGTGGCTGGAAAAGTGGCAACTTTAGAAAGTTTCTTTTTGCAGTAGAACCTTAACATATGTGATATTATGTCCTTCAGTGCTTATTTATACTCATTATCTCCATGTTGTTGTTAATGAAACTCACAGCTCACGGTATTTTATTTATCGTCTGGTGTTTGTTTTTTTTTTTTTTTTTTTTTTTTTTTTTTTTT
>CM041003.1:5403210-5416677 GCA_022985145.1 Pangasius djambal
TTTTTTTTTTTTTTTTTTTTTCCTGTTTTTGTTACCTCTGAGTGCAGTGCAGTAGCCAGCAGGAACATCCAGATTAATCTCAGATACAGAAATAAATCCATCCTGCCTCTCTCCTTGGGTTTCTGGTACTTATTTGTGTACTGGAAGGTCGCTACAGCTCTAAACACGCCGTCGGTTTTTTTTTTTTATTCAATACAATGTAAAGAAAACCGTCGCTTGTTCACATCCTCATCCAGAACATTGTCATATGACAAGTGTGACGCAGGGCGGTCACGTGATCCAATCAGCCAATAGCTTTACTGGAGCGTTGAGTAGCGTGCTGGATGCGCACACAATACGCAGGCTCCATCTTCTTCTTTTTTTTCCCCTAGGTTTACTTTTTATCTTTTTAATATTTTTGCTAATATTATTATTTTGCAAATTAGAACGTACCGTGCACATTTATCAATAGTGACACCATATTTAACATCTACACTACATCTTCTGTAGCCACAATTACAGGATTGACAATTATTTACATCAGTCATACATTTTAATCTATTTTGATGGGTCTAGCATCATTAATAATTTAACAAAACTTCTTTTGCTTTAGATGGAGGCATCATTTTCTAGTAAAGAGTATAACAGGAGAGTCCAGATGTGGTCGTGCATTTCTGGAATCATGCACCATTTAATGATGTACACTATACAGTATGTCCAAAAGTTTGTGGACACTTGACCATCACATCCATATGTGCTTGTTGAACATCCCAATCCAGATTTAGTCCCCCTTTCCTGTTATAAAAACCTCCACTCACACATGTTGGAGCGTGGCTGTGGGGATTTGTGATCATTCAGCTACAAGAGCATTAGTGAGGTCAGGCACTGATGTTGGTGAGGAGGTCTGGGGTGCAGTCGGTGTTCCAGTTCATCCCAAAGGTGTTCAGTGGGGTTGAGGTCAGGGCTCTGTGCAGGACACTCGAGTTCTTCCACTCCAACCTTAACACACCATGTCTTCATGGAGCTCGCTTTGTGCACAGGGGCATTGGCATGCTGGAACAGGTTGGGGCCTCTTAGTTCCAGTGAAGGGAAATTCTTACAGTTGTGTGCCGCCAACTTTGTTGCAACAGTTTGGGAAAGACCCACATGCTCAGGTGTCCACAAACTTTTGGCCATATAGAGTACATGACAGCTCATCCTGTGTTGAAGTGTGTGTGTTAGAGCAGGAAAAACATTCAAATGTACAGGACAGGGGGTACTCCATGACCAGGGCTGGGAACCTGTGTGTTAAGCCAAACTGCTGGACTGCAGACATAAAGGACAAACTAGAATAATATGAAGATCAGTTCCTAGTAAAGAAGCCAACAACAGTGTGCATCACAGGTATAAAGTCCAATATAGATAGATGTGGAAGTCTAGGAAAACGTTCTAGTCAGCAAAACAGAAGTGAGTGAATGAATCAGTGATTCTTTCAGCACAGATGTTTGTATGAACAGAGATCAGTGGAGTGAAGAGACGACAACGAGGCTCGTGTTTAAATGCTGTGAGTGACTTTTACCTCAACTGATGTGGATGATGCTGATAATCAAAACTCATTTCCCATTGTAAACTTATAACTCTTTTAAATTTAAAGTAGATGAGGTTATAAATGTAGAGCTAGGCATGGCATCTTTCAGTTGAATTGGAATTAAATCTTTCAATGCAATTTTCTCCCTTTTCACTTAAAAATGCTCTAACTTAAGATTCGTGCAAAAGAGATCAGGAAAGTATGGACAACTATTTATAACTAAATACATATTTAGTCAAAGTGTGATCATGTGAAATGTTTTCCCAGGCAAACACACACATAAAAAGTAACACCACCTTGACTGACAATATTTTAAAGCTTCTAGATGAAGTGATACTGTGTTTATTGATTAGCAGGATATTTATCAATTATCAGCACAAACACATGCATAATAAAAAATGTATACAGCATATTTATGTATGACAAGATCTCAGCCGTACCTAGAACTTCACTAATCTGCTGGTGTTTAGTGATCTGTACCTCAAGATGGCAGCAGAGAGACTTATTCATTATTAAGCAGCATGCAAATGTCAGTGTCTACTTCATCAAGTATGTTGTAGCTACACCTATTGGTAAAAAGTTGCTTTATTACTGACTGCAGCACATTTGCTGCTATAGCCCTCCTATCTATCAGTGCAAATGACCACCAGATATTACAATAGTCCACTGGTGGTCCCTTTCCATCGAGGGACAGCTAGAGGAGGACTAATAAACATGTTGACATATATCAGGGGTGCGCAGCTATAAAACGGAAATAGGCAAACGATTTCCTTTTCCTTACTGAGACTGAGGTATGCTTAAACTCTGCTAAAGCACAGAGTTCAGTGGAAATCCCCACAGAGAGACATGCTCTGAGAGACTCTGAACATATTGACAATGACTGAGAAGCACATGATCACCAATTCAAAAGTGATAATTTTGAGAAATTTGATTTGTCGGTTTGATTGACAGAATCTGATCCCAGAAAGGCTGATTTCTTGATATATTTTCACCTCTGTCAGGTTTCAATTGAGACGTTCCCATGAAATGGTCTGAGCGATGTAGCACTTTTAAGAATAATCAAGCTCCTCAGTCGTACACCAGAAGTACTCTGAATTCCTCAGGTCATGTGGATATGAGTCACGAGCTGCGGCGTGAAAGAGAAAGAGGAAAGAAAGACAGATGATGAAGCCCAAAAAAAGGGGGAGGGCTGTTGGTAAGGTGTCGCAGGCACACAAAGGAGGAAGTGATGCCAAAGCTAGAGTGTTGAGAAACAGAGTGACGGAGAGCGGGATTTGCGGAGCATGTAAGAAAGAATGAAGAAAGTCAAGACGACGAGAAAATAGCAAATAAGAACCTGACAGATGAGTAGGAGGAGCTGGCCAAGAGAAACACTGGAATTGCAGTAAGAGCATGTGAAGCAGACAGAAAACAAGATGCAACAGTGAAAGAAGAGATGGACTAGTGTATGCCACACCATCAACATTATAATGTGTGTTTCCTCTCCTGCCAGCTAGCAGCAGTAAGTGAGTGTGAGGTGTTTAGAGAGAGAGAGAGAGATAGCATGATGCTGCATTTTATTCACTGGCATTTTTCCTTGTTCTCTTTCTGGGGCTATGTTTCTCATTCACAGACTGGGAGGTGTTACAGAGCGGCGAGCGGTGGGCATATGGTGCCGTGCTGACTGCTTCATCTGCACTGCAGTAAGTTTCAGTCTTATTCAGATCATAGCATTGGGGAGCTGAGCTCTTTATTTGAAGCAGTAAGCATTCAGAGGTTATGCATCCTTAGTCCTTAATCCTCATGTAGTATCTGCACTCACTTGTTTGTGTTGGAAGAACATTTCTACATGGTGAGAAACAGAAGATTCTTCTAGCACTGATTATAAGATATTCATTCAAGTTTTAAAAAAAATGCTGTTCTGAAGAAAAAATCTAAGTCACGAAAGTACATTGAAGAATTTGTCTTTTTGATGAGAAACTTTTCATGAAACTATAAAAGAAGAAGTGCTCCAGGCCGATATTTCCTGTTCTGTTTTGCTCTGTTCTGAACATGACAACTTTTTGCAAATCTGCAAAACTACAGCTGAAAAAAGCCCTTGGGCTTAAAATCTGATTGGATTTCAGTTTCTGAATCCAGAGTAAAGTGCTAGAACCTTTAAACAAGACATATATAAAACAGGCTATAACTGCAGTATCACTCGGACTGAGAGTTCATTATGCTGCTGTTGTGGAATCTCCAGCTAAAGTGTGAATGATGTGAGCAAGAGGAAGAAGGAACAGCCTTGTCTGCCTAGAAGAAGTAAATATCAGCTGAACAGTTGCTGATATTCATATGATGCATGTGTGATTTAGTTGGATCGTGATGACAGAAAATGACTCATGCTCTTATTTTCTCTTCCACATTGATTCAAGTCCGCTATCTCCAGTCAAACTGTAGAAATACTTTTAATATATCTGATTTCTAATAATCAGACACGTTATTTATCTCATGAAATTTTCTCAGCATGGCGGACGGGGCCAGTCAGTGGAACAGAGACAGGTGCGATCCTGAATCTGGGATCTCATCGGAAAACACCCGAGTCCACAGAACAAGCAGCAGAAGGTCCTCATGGACAAACGGTATGTTGCACTAACATGTCACGTCCCTCATTGGGATTGTCTGTAGAAACTGGTGTTTAACTTCATGGTTTTCTACAGCTTCACTCTTACACTTTTACTTTATACTTACAGAACAAAATAATGTAGGGATTAAAAAGGTCATCTCATGTCCAGGCAAGACAAGGATTTTGAGAGATTAATGCCGTGAGCTACAAACACAAGGGCAAGGATAATAAATATTATAAGTCAGTATCATATACATGCTGTTATAGGAAAATAATCAATGACCGGGTGGTATGATGCAGCCACAAGCAAAGCAGAGTTACTGTTGCTACACGGAGTTATTATTTTGTTTATTCCTCTTACAGCACAGCAGCTTGCCAATGCTTATATTTTATAACACACCATATTCGTTTATAGGTACATTTCAAGTCCGTGTAATGTCTGCAAACATGTCTGAAATGTTATTTCCTGTTAACACTTCTGTCATAGCAGCTATAAACAGTTGTTCCTTCACCTGTGTCTCGTTTTTTTCTCTCTTTCAGTTAATAAGACATACAGCTTGTCAGGTTTCTGTACTAAAGCCTTTTCCTTGTTGGATAATGTAAAGTTACAGGGTTATCTAGGGCTGTAGAACTTGAGTCAGGTTTTCTGTACTGACTTGGACTTGTCTCAGACTTATTGCTGTTTGTATTTGGTCTCGTCTCAGTCTTGGGCATTGGTCTCGCTAACCACAGTCTTGGTCTTGTCCGAGAATGTGTAACAATAATGTAGGTGATGTGTTTTCTTTTCACATGCACAAAGTTTGACAAAAAGTAATTTCTTCTTTTACAAAACTGACTAATTTAACTTAATTTATCTTACCTATTAAGCCTATAAATAATAATTTTCTGAATATTTAAGATACTTTCCACTGGAGAGATAACACTAATCTATGCAAACTAGTTATCTGGCAAATGTTAGCGCAGAGCTACTCCTGACCATCACACCCATATGTGGTTCTTCCCCAAACTACTGCCACAAAGTCTGAAGCACACAATTGACGATGACAATGACGATGCCCCTGTGCACAAAGCGAGCTCCATGAAGACATGTTGTGTTAGGGTTGGAGTGGAAGAACCCGAGTGTCCTGCACAGAGCCCTGACCTCAACCCCACTGATCACCTTTGGAATGAACTGGAACACCGACTGCACCTCAGACCTCCTCACATCCCAACATCAGCGCCTGATCTCACTAATGCTCATGTGGCAAATCCCCAAAGCCACGCTCCAGAATCTAGTGGAAAGCCTTCCCAGAAGAGTGGAGCTTATTATAACAGCAAAGGGGGAATAAATCCGGAATGGGATGTTCAATAAGCACATATGGGTGTGATGGTCAGGGGTCCACAAACTTTGGGCCATATAGTGTATGTTTTGATAGAGGGTCAGCTTAACTAAACTACTGCGTAAAAAAAACAGCATTTTTTAAAAATTTACTAAGTAGTACATTGGGCCTAGTAGTAATCCAACTGGCTACTATTATAATTTTATGATGCCCATGGGCTTTGTGAGTAATTTTATAATACCCACTGTTTCTTAACAAAGTAATGAATGGGAATATTAGGAATTAAGCTTTTACACATAAAAGTCCATGCCTGGTTACTGATAATAGCACAATGTGCTATAGACCTTTATTTTTGAGAAAAATAATTTTGTTCTTAAGATATTCACTTAAGATATTCACTTATTTTCTGACTTAGTTTGTTAAGAAGTTACATGGACAATCGCAGAATTCTTTTTTGTTCAATTGCAGACTCATATTTCTGTTATAGAAACACTGAGTTTGTTGATTGTGATAAAGTACACAGTAACTGTCTCAGCTAAATAAACAACTGACATTTTAATTAAACACCTTAAACCTTAAGCACGTTTTGCCATTCCAGCGATGTTACACAATGTACATTCCTCTCAGATACAAAAATAGCCCCATAACTTTCAGACTAAATGGCAAACTGACATAAAACTGAAAATGAAACTATAATAACACTGACTGTAACACACGTGCCTAAAACGGATGTAGTGATATGTCAGCTTAGTTGTGGTCCTAAAACATGCAACCAGATTCTTTATGAAGCATAATAATACTAACCCTTCACAAGCATGCTTAGAGAATACTTCAAATAACCTGTATTACTGGTATCACATATGGTTGTGTATTATTCTGTATATGTACCTGAGAGCTGTTCAAGTCTGAATCTGATTGGTCAGAAGATGTTGATTCATTTTCTGCAGCTCTGGTAACAAGGCAAATCGCAGGTCTAAATTAATGCGCTGGCTCTAATAGATCATCGGTTCTATAGTAACAACTAATTCACAAGGGCTTGTATGGCAGAGGATCAACATAATATAAGGCTAATAGTAAACAGATAAAAACGTTATTTATCAAAGAAAAACCTCGGAAGTGTTGATATGGTGACGTGTTCTGTATCGTTTATGTTTATTTCACACACACACACACACACACACACACATATATATATATATATATATATATATGTGTGTGTGTATATATATATATATATATATATATGTGTGTGTGTGTGTGTGTGAAATAAATGGCTGTAATTCCTAAATGGTAAAAGCCACATGTTTGTGGAGCCTCTTAAAATAAAGCTGAAAGTCTACACTTCGATCACATCTTGATTGTTTTATTTCAAATCCATTATGGTGGAGTATAAAGGCAAAATCACAAAAACTCCATCATTGTCCAAATACTTCCGGACCTGACTGTATATATATGTATATATATATATATATATATATATATATATATATATATATATATATATATGTGTGTATATATATTTATGTAAGGAGTCTCCAGTGTCAGCACTTTATGGGAAAGTTTTCCGGACAGAGGACTTTGCACTTTCTGGTATTTATGCAACATGAGAAGCTGAATTTATTGGCCTATTAATGTCAAGAGTGAGAAAAAAAATAGAGGCTGGTGAGGGATTGACTGTTTAGAGCTGCTTTAATATAAGTGACAACAAGAACTAACTTGTCTTACACAACATTAAATGTAAGTATAAACAGATAAAAAAGTATGACATTTGTCAATAAATTAATTCAATTGTGTGTGTGTGTGTGTGTGTGTGTGTGTGCGCGCGTGTGTGTGTTTATCAGGTCAGTGTGTAGTGGCCGTACCAACACCCTCTATATTAACACCAAGCTTTGACCTGGAACTCTGCAGGACACAGCTGGAGAAAGAAGGCTTCCATGTTAGTACACTCTAAACATCTGGCCTTTACATTCTTATACTAACAGCCTCAAAAAGGATCTTGGACTGAGGTGTCCAATATCTAGCCCCAGGGCCAAATGCTTCACTGTTAGAATGTATGATAGGTGGCCCAGTGGCCAACATGCTACAATTTGAACTTTATCAGATTCAGAATGTGTTAACACAGTTAGCTAAAATGTAAGAGCCTTTTTTTCTGACTACACCTGCAAATTTGCAGAATGATATTTAGTCATAGCTACAGGCAACAAGTGTAAAGTTTACAGTGAGAAAGGATGATTTTCATGAATGAAAACATTTCATGAATTCTTTAAAAAGTCCTTAAATAAAATGGATTTGCAACTAAGTATTAAAAATGACAATTTAATTTATGATTATGTTAGTTTGTCCACTTACCTTTGGTCCCTGAAATAGAGGGGATTACATATGAAAAGTGCTGTAACTTCTACACCGTCCACTCGATGTGAATACGCACAAATTCAAGCTGAAAATCTGCTCATAATCATTATTTAATTTCAACTCCAATATACTATGGTAGATATATTTATGATTTTACTGACTAGAGTATACATACATACATATATACACACACACACACACACACACACACACACACACACACACACACACAGTCATATAGACTAAGTTTGGACACCTCTGCTCTAGGAGTTCTGGGAAAGAACTTTTTCTGCCACGCAATACTATACTGTATATTACAGTGCCACTATTTTGGCTGCTCTAACGCAGATCCCTGTCGAGGACTTTGAGACTCCTCTCAGAACAGCGCTGGAACCTCCTTCCATCAGAAGATACCTGTTCTTCAACTCATCTCTGTTTCATTTCATCATGGCTCCAGTAAGAGCAAACGTGTGAATCACTGATGAAACCCGTTAAAAACAAATAAATCAAATGTAGTCAATCAGCCAAGACAATGTTTAGTGTCTTATGTTTGGTTTTTTTTTTCTTTGCACTGGAGGTATGAGAAAAGCATATTGTGCCTTAAATAAATGCACAAATCTTCATATACTTGCTTCAAACAACATCGTAGCTACATAATACCATTTTATATGAACCATTCTGCATGAAGTATTTTGTAAAATAGCATGAAATGTCTGTATTTACAAATGTGATGAAAAAAAGAGAAAAGTCATTCTGTTTGTGCAAGATGGCTGCCTTAAGAACATCACAGTGTTCAGCTACACTGGGAATTTTTGTTCTTTTTATAGATTCCTGAAATTCACACTGTGTCTCAAACCACATTGGCAAGTCAGTGCAACATAACTGAAGAACTGTGTGTGAGATCTGAGATTTCTCAAATTGTTTCAGATTTCCATCATATTAACCTTGTATCTCCAGAAAGCAAACATCATACACCAAACTTGTCTTGGCTCATCGACTAACTTTGGGCTGAATTAGATTTTAGATTACATTCTTTTAAGCTAAACAATTAAACATGCCTAGACATGCTCTCAGCAGACTGAGATTAAGAACTGGATAATATCCACGGTTACACAACTCGTAGCACTGCTATGACATAATTCACTTACATCAATCATAACTCATTTAAATGACTCATTGTTCACTCATATGACTCATAATTCATTCATCTCCGTTGAGGAGTTTGCTGCAGTTTAATGGAACTTGCCGAAGCGAGTTACATTCTTCTTTCAGAAGGTCATGGAGTGTGTGCATTTGTGTGACGTGACTGGTTTCTCTTGGCAGATTGTGTATGTGGTTCTTTGGTGTGCCGTGTACTCCAGCCTGCACCGTTACCTCAAAGAGAGCATCATAAACCTCTGGGTTCTGTGTCTGTGTGTGAGCCTCATCGTTGTCATCATCACCGCCGCCATCATCCTCGTCTTCCACTACAACAAGAAAGAGGCAGGAAAACGCTTCGCATCAAATTCCTGTTCCAACTTCAAGAAAGAAAGCAAATTCACTCCCAGCTAGTCCACAAGCTTAATTATTGTTTTCAAAAATTTGTATGTGTTGTTTAAATAATTAATGAATCAATCAGTGAATGTAAGACCACTTCTGGAGTATTAATGACACTGTAGACATGGTTTACCATTCCAGTCATGTGCACTGTGTAGTCATGCATACAAAATCACCCCATAACTACACCAAACACTAGAAATTAGATGAAATGCAAAAAATTGAAAAGCAATATCAGTTGAAAAATTATACATTTACACTCAGTTCCCTTGGTTATAAAGCCATAATATTGGAACAGTGCAGACCCAGTAACAATTAATCTAATCTCATTAACTGGGCATGTATGTATATACACTAAGGCTTCTATTGAAAATTTCTGGCCCAGAAATTAGCTCAACCCAAAGCCGGAAAACGAGTTTCTAAGCTCTGCACATTTAATTAAAAAGCAACTCACATGTATGTACTGTCATACATCGTTTCATCAAAAAGGGTGGGATCAGCTGCAGTAAGGGGAAGGCTTATAAATGCTTTTATATTACAATTGTTATGTGAAAAGACAAGTTTTGGTAAATATTTAGCATGTCACAGATGCTTTGTTTCATTACAAGCACTGGAATATACAAATATTTCATAGCTGGGAAGTAAAAGCTTGCAAGCATTGATTTAAGACAGCTGTTGTGTTTCTTGGCACAGATCAACGTGAATACTGATGTGCGTCTGGTGCAAGTGAACGAGCGGCTCATCGGGCACGGTCTGCTCCTCGGGGTAGCGGACTGGATTGAAAAGTGCACTGGGACAATGCAGGTAACTTTCAGCCACAAGAGGACACCTAAAAAGTAAACTGTCAGTGTTTTATCTATGCGCTCTGTGGTGTGGGTTTTGTTTCATAAACTGAAGTTATGGATCTGTTAGGATGGTAATGTTTCATGATTTTGAGTAAATCCAGTCACACAATTTGTGAAAACTTGTGAAGGTCCAGTAACATACTGTAAAATGCTTGCAAAGATCTGGTTAAGCAACTAACATGACTTAATGGTGACAACACTGACCTTGTAATACTTAGGCCTTACGCAATAGTTTAAGGATATAAATAAGACAGTTTGAAGTGGTTATATTTCGTTTCACAGTGGCACTTCATGTCACCACTTTTGACTAGAGCCATGGACTCTGAATAGATGCGATACATCAGTTTTGAATTTGACTCAGGCAGAATAAACGCATACATCTCTGCCCAGTCATCTTTAAATATTATTAACAAAATCTATGGTAACTCTTTTAAAACTGACATAAAGTCTCTTGCCCTGTAGCTAATCTCTGAACTCTAAACTACAGACAGTTTTTTCTGTTATAGTAATTTTTCAAGAACTTGGTTCAATCCGCTGAAATACTTTGTTGGGCTCTGGACTAAACTGAAACTGCTTTTTTCTTTCTGTATTTATATACAGAATCAGGTTAATCTCCTACTTTATCTGATAACAGTGTGTTTCTACCACAGCATGAGAGTTCTGCTTAATAGCCTGCTCTCTCTCTCTCTCTCTCTCTCTCTCTCTCGTAGCTTTGTTGTGTGTTCTGGGACTTAGGTCCTTGCCTGCAAACCCTGACTGAAACTTTAGAGGAGCTGGACTTAATCAGAGACGAGATAAAGGTTTGTAGGCTACTTTTAACCAACAATACAATCCCAACATGTTCTGTTTTAAGGTTAAGACGACAACAACAACAAAAAAATAGTGTTGGACATACTCAGACTTCAAATATATGCAAGTTCAATTTATTTACTTTATTTACTACTATTTACTTCAAATTATTTTCAGATATTGTATCTGAATATTTTTTCACAATTATAAAATTAAGAAAAAATCTTTTCCATTTTACTCTCTAGAAGAAACTGAAGAAAAGAATGTCCCACCTCATTGTAGTGGCTGAAGTCCCGTCCCCTGAGCCGGATGCTGGAGAGATCAGCGAGGAGCCTGATGAAGAGCACCCACTGCTGGGAGGGGGCACAGAGAGTCGCACTCCACCCAAGAAACGACAAGAAGTTATACTGACCCAAACATTTAGTCTGTTACCAGACTTCACCCTCTCATATCAGGTACAGAGGCACAGAGAAGTTCATTTTCATGCATCAGTGATGATCTCGGTTATAAATAACACCGTTGTCATAGCAAGCAGAAATCGAATTGAATTGAGCCGGTGTGTAGGTGAACGTGAGACATTACCCAGCTGCTGCTAAGCTATACTTAGCTCTTCTAAAAATAAGAATGCCCTCTACATTGATGTGACTTACAAAGAAGCAACTTATAGACTGAATATATGGTATAGAGGTAGCACTGTTAGTTGCCTCACAGCTCCCTGGTTCAATCCTGAGTTATCTATGTTCTCTCTGGTTTTCTTCTCACCTCCCAAAAGAATGCCAGCAGGTGTATTGGTGACTTCAAATTGCCCCTAGGGGTGAGGAACTGTGCCAATGTGTGTATGGGCTCCGAATCCACGACCCTGATGACGAAGTGTTTACTGAATGATACATGATTTTTTTTTTATACCTTGTTGACTTATTTGTTTGTGTGCTCCCAGGACATTGCAAACCACCTTTTGATGGTCTACAGTGCCGTCTATGTGAAGCTGCTGGTGTCACAGAGGCTTCCCAGTTCCTCATGTGGCCCTCTAGATTCAGAGCGGAATCACTGCGCAATGGCGTCACTTTGTCTTTGCCAGTATGTACAATACAAACTCCTGCAGTAGAGAGACTCAAGCTGGGAAAGACTGCCTGCAATGCATTTCTGTAGAAATGCTCAATAGTGGCAGTGTGCACAAACCTGAGCCTGCTGTTCTATAAAAGTTCTTTAAATTATTTTTTAAGCTGCTTTGTGAAATATAAATATATTTCCTCATTTAAAGTGGTGAGTTGTGATGTTCTATTGCGGTTCTTACATAAAGGTTGTGTAAGAAGAGAAAGCAAGAGAGAGAGAGAGTCACTGATGCATTTCAGAGATTATGCTCAGGCTGTCAGCATGAATCAGAAAACGAGTCAGTGAATCTGTACAGAACTGCATGTGGTGGAAAAAGCTCATTCTAATTTAGCAGAGCATATGACAACCTGGCTTAATAGAGAACAAGGGAATGTAACAGAAAGGAAATGGAGGCAAGTATTACATGTGCAATGTAACACACTTTCAGTTTCACACTTTATAATATCAGTGAAAAAGGCAGCACTGTGAAATGTAACAGCACAGGAAGGAAGAGAGCACAATGCAAGGACAGAGATGAAGGCAGTATAATGAACGGTAACACAGGACACACAGTGTAATGTAACAGCACAAGGAAGAAGGCAGTATAATGAACGGTAACACAGGACACACAGTGTAATGTAACAGCACAGGTAGGAAGGTAGTATAGTGAAAGGTAACACAGGACAGGGAGGAAAACAGCAGAGCTTAATGTAATATAGCACAGTGTAATGTAACACAGCAAAGTGTAATGGAACACAGCAAAGAGAAGAAGGCAGCACCGTGTAATGTTAGGCATCACAGGAAAGAAGGCCATAGAGTGTAATGTAACAGCACACAGGAGGAAGGCAGCACAATGTAATGTAACACAGCACAGTGTGATGTAACACAGCCCAAGAAAGAAGGCAGAGCAGTGGCATCACAGGAAAGAATGCCATAGAGTGTAATGTAACAGCAAAGGGAGGAAGGCAGCAAAGAGAAATGTAACACAGCACAGGGAAGAAGGCAGCACAGTGTTATGCGACACAACACAATTTAATGTTACACAGCACAGGGAGGAAGGCAGCATAATGTAATGTAACACAGCACAGTGTAATATAACAAAGCACAGTGTAATGTAACACTCAGAAAGGCTGTATAGTGTAATGTATCACAGCACAGTTAGGAAGGCAATCGAGTTTAATGTAACACAGCACAGGGAGGAAGGCAATAACGTGTAATGTGACACAGCACAGGGAGGAAGGTAATAACGTGTAATGTGACACAGCACAGGGAGGAAGGTAATAACGTGTAATGTGACACAGCACAGGGAGGAAGGTAATAACGTGTAATGTGACACAGCACAGGGAGGAAGGTAATAACGTGTAATGTGACACAGCACAGGGAGGAAGGTAATAACGTGTAATG
>CM041003.1:5419989-5439401 GCA_022985145.1 Pangasius djambal
CACAGGGAGGAAGGTAATAACGTGTAATGTGACACAGCACAGGGAGGAAGGTAATAACGTGTAATGTGACACAGCACAGGGAGGAAGGTAATAACGTGTAATGTGACACAGCACAGGGAGGAAGGTAATAACGTGTAATGTGACACAGCACAGGGAGGAAGGTAATAACGTGTAATGTGACACAGCACAGGGAGGAAGGCAGCACAAGGAGTGGGCTATATGAGAATAATATTATATCACAATCACTTCAGAGATCTTTTTGCTCAGAATTTATGAAAAGCAAGTGTTAAACAAAGATGTTAAAATGAAACCATTGGTACCAAAATACTTGTAAATATTTGGTTACATTTTACGGCAAGTAACTAATGTGTTATAATGTGATAATGACTACATTTCAAAAACGATCACAATCTTATTATATCACGACACTGATATCATATCGTCCAGCCAGAAATAATGGAATACAGCACAGTGGAATGTAACAGGGCACAAGAAGAAAACACTGATGCATTGCGGAGTGACTGCTCATTGAGTAAATGGACATGGTGAAAGAAGCGGTGAAAATTTGAGCTGGAAAGACAGAAGCATGTGATGGAGGAGGCAGCGTGAGGCCTGCTTAAACGATCACAAAGATGCTGCGTCTCATTGGGGGGCTAAACGACCATCTGTGATCTGGCAGACAGTCTGGCCAGCCTAGTTTGCCTGATATAACTACAATTCCAGTTCAGTTGCTCTCCCAGTGCTCTCTGATTCTTTTTCTCAGCTCTGAATACAAATCGTGTACCTAAATTTATATTACTGAAGTGATACGTCCCCGAACATTAAACGGGAATATGCAGCTCTTACTACACCGTAGAAATTTCCCAGATGAGGGGCGTTAGGTGAATACACGCATTGCTTGAGTGCATATAGTTTTTCATTGAACATGGTGACAAAGAAGCGAGACAAACTCTTAAAAAAAAAAAAAAAAAAAAAAAAAAAAAAAAAAAAAAAAAAAAAAAAAAAAAAAAAAAAAAAAAAAAAAAAAAAAAAAAAAAAAAAAAAAAAAAAAAAAAAAAAAAAAAAAAAAAAAAAAAAAAAAAAAAAAAAAAAGAAAGAAAAAACAGGTCATCTATAAATAGCAAGCACATGTGAGACGAAGGAGAGAAAATGCCACAAGGAGAAAGAGAGAGAGAGGAGACCAGACAGAGACCTGCACCACAATCCATTCCTGCAGTGGCTTTTTTTTTTTTTTAATTTAAACAGGATTCATACACAATAAAGGCATGTATAGCATCATTCAACAGAATAAACCTTAAAAGCACAGGTACACAAGTTATCGGGCAGGTTCTTTCGACAAGCCATCTGCCACATTTACAAGCTCAGAGAAAACCGGCATCTTAAGAGTGCAGTAACTCCTACTTTATTTTATTTTATTTTTTTTTAGCAAAGTCATCTGTAACAATACAGGACCAGATTTACATTAGATTAATGCAGAAAAGCATTTTTTTTTGCTGGAGTTCTATCTAGGTACTGAGAACCCACAACACCAATACGTTTACTGGCAGCAGATACTGAAATCATTATAATACAAACGATGATCTTCTGTTTAATGCATTTAGAATCAGAGAGCCACTGATAGGTGATTTTATACACAGCCAAAATATTAGGACTGTTCCCACTGGTTTCTTTTTTTTTTATAGTAGATAAAATAGGTACATCGATACATCTGTAGTCACTTGCATTTACATTAAAGCTCTTTATCTAAAAACGGACAGATTTAAGAAAATGAGCGCAGAAAAGATCAGTCTGTTGGCCAAACATCATTTAAATACTGAAGAGAAACACGGATGTCACTAAAAAAAAAAAAGTGGAGCAAAGTGTCATAGGCTTGAGATTTCCAATCAATCTCCAACCAATTTTTAGATACTTCATTTGTCCTGGGTTCAAAACAAAAGCACCAGGTACAATCCCAACAACCAGCCTGGCAGCTCATATCAACACATTTTCCCACAGAAAAATTAAAGGAAAACTCCATCCTGAAGCACATTAAATATGCTTATACTGAAATATTTGTGCTGTGCGTAACGATTCCGGTGAACAAAGGAGCAAGAGCTTGTTTCACAAAAAGTCGAGGTGGCAAACAGTAGCCCCAAAGTCCCAGGATGCAATGCAGCTTCATGACGCAGTAGTGATGAGTTAGGCCGGAGACTTGGCTCGGCTAGTTAGAGATCTACGAGATGACGAGCATGATAGTGTTGAAAGCTGAAGCTTTAGAAGCTGATCTGCTGGAGGTGAGACAGCCGGACAGGCTACAGGACTAAAGCTGTGCTTCATCAATCTCTTTAGGAAGAGATGAAACAAGGGCTAAATCCCACCACAAAACTATCAGCGGGTAGTTCAATGGCATTGTGGGTAACGTAGGACACCGTTAACCAAAATAAAATGTCAGTGAAAAAGTCTGTTCAGAATTTCATTTCAATATAAATCTTGGATGCCACTGTAGATCACATGTCAATTATAAATATTAATACGCAAGTTGTTCAGGGTGGATTTTTCCTTTAATGGAGAACTTCACAAGACGACAAATCTCCTTTCCCCAAAATCTAAGAGAATATACCAAAGGTTCGTGTGCAGTGTGTGTTCGGCCAGAGTGGCTGATGGGAAGCGCATTTGTGGAGTCCAACAAACCAAGATGATAGGACACATTCGTTTGCTAATCACCTCACACTGGTAGTGTTTGTGTGAAAGTAGAATTTATCAACATCAGTGAGTGCTGATTCACTTGACATTAATAAAGTATAGCCTCATCAAACTGTATGGCTTTCAGCAGCAGCACCATACATCTACAGCATCAGTAATGACTATGCAGAATTTCCTGTCTCTGACAATTATCTGGATCGGCAACGACCCCTAACCTCAAACGCACCGCAGAACGCCATCTCATCACTGCAAGTCTGTCACTTCTGACTGTTAAGCATAAGCAGTTAAGTAATGCAGTTCACTGAGCCTGTGAGGACTTGACATTTTCTTGCATTTCTGAAATTATCTGTGACAAATCTCCTGTGGCTATGAGCGTAGGAGAGGAAGCTTTCAGGGGACGAGCCTGAGACAAACAGAACAACAATCCTGATGAAAGCCTCTCTGCATTCTGCGCAGATCCAGTAAATTACAAGGCGGCTGATAGAGCTGTGGAAAACATGAATGCTTATTTGATGCTATCTATCCTCCTTTTTTTTAAATTAGTGTAGTGCTTACAAAGAATAAGTCTGGAAAGAATCTATCAACGTCTCAAACGTTTTCCCCGGGAAAGGGTACTGTTTTTTTTTTTTCTTTTTAACTTACCCTTATATCTTGTTCCCTCTTCATACCTGGCAAACAAACCAGAAGGAAGGCAGCAGCATTTACACCCTCACAGTGCATAAAAGTGCGTGGCGCAACATGCTTAGCTAAAAATATGCCGCACTATGAAGTTGTGCAATCTGTAATGATCATACGTAATCATCGAACGATAAAAATAATTCAATTCAACACTAGAGCTATGGCTAAATATAATAATAAATATATAGTAATGATAATAATAATAAATATTTAAATGAATGCACAAACAGATAAGTAATAAATAATGTATAATACATAACATAACATTGCCACACAATAATTATATATCTTTCCTAGTTTACCATGAGGCAGTTAACACTTTGTTTGAGCACGAAAAATATTTTAGCCGTCATAACGTTTCGCCAAGTGTTTGAACAGAATAGTTTCTCTGTCAGCAAAGACCAAAATTCTACTTATTAAATCATATACATCTTTTTACACCGACTGTAGTAAAAGTCTACTCTATTGTTATTCAACCGAGTAAATCTGATGATGATTATCGCTTCTGCTCGGCTACCTAACACCTTTATATTACGATACGAGTAAATAATAGCAGATCGGTTTGCGTAATCATTTTCGTCAGTGCCAGGAAATACCTTACTTCTATTGTACAACACTGAACCTAAACAGATTGATGGCACAAATCAATGACGGAATGGACTGAACACAAACACAGTGCATGACCAATGTGTAACACGAGTTTGTTCGCTGTTTGTAGATTACTAAACTGAAAAGCTAAGCATTTCTGCAGAAGAAACCATGGGTGTGATTTGTTCCCGGCTCCCATTAGAGATGAATTAAGGATGTAAATCTGTGCCTGTTAGCTAACACAGGAAACGATTATTCACTTTAGGGTTTATCCTTGACTGTAGCCAGTGAGTGTGTTGTGTGATGATCAGTGAACGCTATGAGTAGAATACTGGCTGTACCGCCTTCAGTCCGTAGTGTAGTGCGGGTATTGGGATGAGTCTACGGTTCCCAGTCTTCGTCGTGGTGCTGCGAGGCGATGATCACCACCACCGTGAGGATGGTGCAGAGCACGATGGAGGCGATGCCCACCGCCAGGCTGATGAAGGAGAAGTTACGGGCCTCGCGTGACGCAATCTCCGCCGACACCATGTCGCCCCGAGCAACAGCTGTACGCACCTAACGCAGAAGAAACGGCTTCTTTAGAGGATGCCAAAAAATGCAATTCTGCTAGATCACCCGGTGCTCCGTGGTATTATTTTTGAATACCAATAAACTTGGGTTGCAGTGTTTAGTTGATAAAAGCAACTATGCTCATGCATTGCATTTTTTTTTAACTGAGCTGAGATTAATTCCACTTCTCCATACACTTCTTCTCGATTTAAACTAATCACGCTCATCTGGTAGGCCAGGTATAAAGACTTTAGCAGTAATGGCTAATTTAGCAGTTAACCTGCCTCAGGGGTGTTTTAACAGTCATCTGAATGGCTTTTATAAATAAAGAAAGGAAGTCACTCTACATTCAGATTGCCTTCATGAATAAATGAAATGTGACTAGTTTATTCCAGTGCTCGTTTACCCTTTAAATATTTCATCGTTTCATCTTCACCTTAAATTTTTAAGCTCTATAACTTTAATTAGCTACAGTTACTGCTGATGCTTTCCTGAAAACAAACTTGTGATTTAGGTGATACTTGAGAGTTCAAGTTTACTGTTAAATTTAATTCAATTTATGAGATTTATTGTTTGTCAAATACATAATTTCTTACTTGTAATTTATTCATTAGTGCACTGATTAATCCATTATAAAATAATTGTTATTTACATCCCTATGATCATGTCATAATTATCGATTTTATATATATAAAACAATATTCAGAGCACACTATATAGTTTTTGTGAACATTTAAAAATATTGAATCTGCTCCTGCATTCCATTTGTGAAAGTTTTTTGCTGAGAAGGATGTTTTTTCCCCTCGATTGAAATGCAGAGCTGTGCTTTTCTAAGAGCGAGCGAACAAATGCCACGTGCTCTAACAGAGTGCTCTAATTAATGATAAATGGTGACTGAATTCTAAATGCCTCCAAGGACCGGCCCGAAGAGAACAATGACAAACAGAAAGTCATTTTCTTAAGAATAAAATATTGATATTAGGTGAGGCAATCACAAATGTGTGAAAACGTAATGTTGGTAAATGCCTACATACATAACTCCATACAGTCTTACAGTTTGATTTGTGATAAACGTTCACCCTGAGGAGTTCTTAATATTCAAATTAATTCAGGACATTGCTCATTTGCATGGCTGGCTCACCTGCACGGCTTTGATGATGGCGATGATGCCTGTGGGCCAGAAGCAGCAGATGGTGGTGAGCACCGCGATGGGCAGGTAGTCATGAGGGGGCCGCCGCGGCTCCATTAGAGCAACGCCGGGGGGCATTTGCATTGGCACCTGCCCTGGCGCAACACCTGCATGGGGTGTACCATTAGGCATGTAAGGCTGGCCCTGGGAGAAAGAGAAAGAGAGATGAATATTTCAAGTAACGTCAAAAGAGATACAGTGCGGTATGAAAGTCAAAGTCTGATAGCAAAAACTTTTGTTTTTCAAAATCCTTTACTTCCACTGATACCGGTTCAATTGTTACGGTTCTCTATTCATTATACTGTACGTCATCTTCCTTACGGCTTTCACTAAACAATAACACACTTTTTTTTTATAGTAGTCGAGAGTGATGTCATACTGTTGCTCAGAAAAGAACGGTGTGTGAAACGGGCCCCGACTCACCCCTGTTCCGATGGGATACACAGGTACATAAGCAGTGCAGGGCTGCAGTTGGAGTGGATATCCGAGCTGCAGGTAACCCACGGGAGGATGAGGCACCGAGCCGCCGGGCCCGTGCGTCTGGACCGTGTAACCGTTAGGGGCTGCCTGAGGCGGAGGGTTTCCAGAAGGGAACTGCGTCTCCTGTAAATAGCCCTCAGAGCCGGGCGGAGGAGGAGGAGGGGGGTAGTTGGGCTGGGGGCCGCATCCAGGTGGAGGAGGGTGAGGGGGCATGCTTGGGTCCTGCGACGGCAGGTAAGGTGGAGGAGCCATTTGGTTCAGCGGCTGAGTCATGGGCTGCCTTCCTGCTGCCTCCTCAAGACCTGCCGTCAGATGAACACAAGAAGTGATGTCTAACTGAACCAACTGAACTTAAGGCTTGAAAACTGAAGACGTTCTTATATGAGTGCAAAATGTCTTTAATATGTGGCTATTAAACACTGGTTTTCAAAATGTATTTCCTATAAATGTACTATTTACCAGTATAAAATAGTTATCTATAATATAATCTTGGCTGTTAAATTCCACCACTTTGTCTTGTAAAGGCCAGACTCTGAAGCAGAAGGAAGTGTCATCAATTTCCCATGTGATGAAACTCTTCGTAGTAGAGGTCAGTGCTTTAGAGCTTTGCGGTCAGTGTGGTCTGACAAAGGTCCTGGTTTGACATTTGTCTGTTCTCATTTTTTGTGGTTTTGAACTCGTCTGCTGATAGAAACCTCAAACCCTGAAATTTGTTTCTTTAAAAAACATTTGTATAATTCAGCTTTAGGGTTAGGGTTAGATTCATTTTTAGACTCTCTTAGCAAAGAAAAATTCTACATCGTACCAAAAAAGGGTCCATTTCTTGTTTAGTGTCGTTATAAAAACCTTATTAAACATCATATTTTATTTTACATGGACTACGTCATAAAATGGCCGCTCACCATTTTGTTACCAGGACCAAGAAGTAATATTTATATACTCCCATTAAATACCATGCATACAATCAGTACACAAGCCACGCATATTCTTTATATACTATTATTTGTTACTATATTCCTTTGTTCAGATACAGAATTTTGTCTAAGGCCACATTAATTAACATGGAACTGTTACCTTTTTGTCATGTGACTACTGTTACAGCGGTGTTAGCGTTCATTTTATTACCATACCCATACAAATACCCTAAAATGTTCACCGCTGTTTCTGGGTTTACCACTTATTTCTATTCCGTCTCCATTTTAGCAAGCATCCTTTTCAGGCATGTTGTTTTCACTATTAGTTTCTGTCACCAACAACCAAAACCTACACATGAAGCGACACGAGTAATTAGACAACTG
This sequence comes from Pangasius djambal, assembly GCA_022985145.1. Lineage (NCBI taxonomy): Eukaryota > Metazoa > Chordata > Actinopteri > Siluriformes > Pangasiidae > Pangasius > Pangasius djambal. Next base: position 5,427,457 of record CM041003.1, read on the forward strand.
TCACTGTCATGATATAAATATGATAGCATAACTGAGAAGCTAACTGGCAGGTATCAGGATAGATCTCTAGCTAGCACCTGCAACCAAGATTTAACTTTCTGGCTGACGTCTTGAACACGACGAAGTGTTGCTTCAGTATTTCTAGATAATCCTCCTTCTATTTTCTAAAGTGCACCAGTCCCTTTTCCAGCAAAACACCCCCACAACATGATGCTGCCACTCCCATGTTTCACAGTTGGGATGGTGTTCCTCGGATTAATAGCCTCACTCTTTTTCCTCCATACGTAGCTCCGATAATTACTGCCAAATAGTACAGTTTTTGTTTCATCTGACCAGAGAACACTTCCTCCAAAATTCCTCCTTGCTCAACACCCTTTAAGACCATGGTGATGTAGGACTAACTTAATGGTGGATGTACATATTTTGGTACCTGATGCCTCCAACTCTTTCAAAAGTTTCCTTTGTTGTTGTCTTAGGGTTCACTTGAACCTTTTGGACCAAAGTTTGTTCATCCTTGTGAGTTAATCTGTGCCTCTTTCCTGAACGATTACAATATTTTTATATATGCATATAATTGTACAGATGCTTGTGGTCCGTTAAGTTGTTCGGCAGTTCTTGAGGTTCTTGGATATTCCCATGGTATCAGACCAAAAAGACACTGGCCCTTAATTAGAGCCTCTCCTAATTAACTCATGATTATTACAATTGGCCAATCAGAAGCTTCTAAAAGTCATTACATCAATTTCAATTCCAGACGGTTGAAAGAGACAGTCATCATGGTGTATGCAAACTTTTGATCCACTGGAATTCTGATCTAGTGAATTAAACCTGAAATAGACCTGTCTCTAATGAGTTGTTCTAAAATTACCTCTGATGTGAACAAAATCGACTTGGCAAAAGAAATAAAAGAAGACTGAATGTCTTTAGATAAAAAAAAAAAATGATTTGTGGGACTGTACAGTACCAAGCTAACTAAGGCTAAATAAATGACAATTAAAAGAGCACTGCTAAATTAACTACATACTAACCCTGATCAAAAATATGACCAACGTTGCCTAGCAAGCTAGATTATTAGCTAACTAGTTAATTTCACTTCAACCAATGGTGAGTGAAACGAGAAGCTCTTGCTCTTTTGTTTGTCAGGAGCTAATAGCAAAACCTGACTGTTATCCCTTATGTTATGCTGAAATGTTTTCTCCTATTAAATACCACTGTAACTACACCAGCAATAACGATGTCCTCCTGTGACACCAGTGTGCCACACAACCGATACGTTCACATGGAAATAACACCTTTAATGTGATTCAGGGAGTCGTTTAATCCTTTAGCTGAAATGATTCTTGTGCTGTTGCATCACTCAGCTGAGCAGTTCTTGATGTTTCTTGGCATGCCTAACGTTGTTTGTTTCTTCCACCAGACTTTACAGCTCACTCTTTTTTTCCCTGACGCTTGTTTGTGCATGTACTGTGAGTATGATCAATTGTACCAGAGCGCTCCAGGCTGAGACCTACGCTGCAGCAAAATCAGCTGGGCTTAATGAATACTTATCCTGGTGCTTCATCTGATATTGATTAAAATGCTTTGGAAGCTCATTGTATACACATTACAAATCATTATGTACAGTGAAGTAGACAGTGTAGGATATTGATAACATCAGATGGCATGTGTGTGTGTGTGTGTGTGTGTGAGAGAGGTGTTTGAGGACAAGCCATTTTGTAACCGATCATCAGTTCAGCAATGCTAACCAAAGCGCTGCTACATCATCGGTACCATCTTTTTCCCCAGACTGAGAACTCGTAGATACTAAGAACGAGACCAAAATGAGTAACCTCTTAGTATTGATCAATCAGGGGCATCAGGGAACATTTTATTTATCTCTGTTTATGTTTCCCTGGTTTATATAGTGACACACCTGTGTTAACGAGCTTAGCTTCCTAGACTTGTTCTTTATAACGCTAGTGAGTTGATTTTAAATGACGTTCATTAACTGGCTGCTTCAGTTCCTGTAAATCGAGTACTGTTGCGGTGTGGTTTTGTTTCACTTCTGTGAAAAAAGTGCTTCCGTTTAGCTGTAAGTAAAGTATGTTTTATCGTCGTCATTCCATCAGAATCGACAGTGGCTCATCATCAAGAACAACATCCTGGGTGAGAGCTGTTGTTTTCGTTCACCTGGCTTGATATGAACTAGTAATGAACTCTTTGTTCTGAGTTTTATATCTAAGATATTTTTTATTATCAGGTTAGCTGTATTGGAACAAGATGCTGTAGTTCCTCCTCTTGGTATTTTGACAGTTTGCTCTGCTTTGATTTCCATCATTAAATCGTGAAATACGCCCGGTCATTTTGTGTTGCACGCCCATGAAGACGCGCACACCAGGCTTACATCACATAGTATCACCTGGTATCGGACGCTGGGGAATGATCACAGTATCGGTATCGACGCGTCCCTAATCAGAATGAAAAATGTCAGACGGCCCTGAGACCATGACACAGAAACACAGTCAAATCTGCAGTATTATCAGGGCCCTTAGCGAATACGAACTGGCAGAACATCTCTACGCCATCAAGCCACAGAAAAGGGCAGACTGGAAAAACTCTCGGCTGTCTACAAGAGACAAGCATGAGATGTTTCTCCATCACTCCATCACTGTGCAAAAATGTTGCAGGATTTTTAAATAAATAAATAAAAGATTTTCCTTCTCGCCCTGTTAACAGGAAATGAGGAATGACGGACACCTTGTCATGTGAGACGGACACACAGCAGACACGGCTGCAAAATTGTGAAGCAACTCAAAACAGCCTGTCATCTTCATTTTAACTGCAAAATATTTCTGAACAAAAGTGAGCTCTTTATCTGTGCAGTAACAATGCAGCTTTAAAAAGCAACTCACTGCAGAGAGAAAATGTGTTGCAATATATCACTGCATGCTCTTATGTCCTTTCATCCTGCCTGGTTGCTCTTTCTGTTCATCTTCATCATCATCATCATTATTATAATAACTATTATTAAAATTATTATGTAATATTGCATGTAATAATTGCATTTAAATCCTTAAAAATACAGTATTATGCCCATACTAAAGCAATAATTGCATTAAATCTACTTGGACATCATATGAATATAATTTTCCTTCATTTTTTTCCCCCCCAATCCATGATAGCTGAAAACCCTTCAAAAATACAAGTTACATAATAAATTCCCACAAAATGATGTTTTTCTGTGTCGGTAGATTCTTAGAGAATGCGACAGATCTCCCTTTAAAAACTGTACATGAAAAAAAAAATCACAACGACGAAAAAATGATTTAAACTACAACGATTTAACGTCAGGAAAGAAACAGCAGATTTTCCCATTCTGTATCCATTATCAATCACTGTCCGGATACCAAACGGCTACGGATTCGAGAACTAGTGCACTGCGTAGGGGGCACGAGCCCATTACTGTATACCCTATGCAGTGCGCCTGTGTAGGGAGTACAGAGCAATTTGGAATTCGGCCACCGTGAGGAGATTTTTTTTTTAAATTCTCTTTTCTTTCTTTCTTTCTTTTTTTTTTTTAAATGTAGCCACATTTAATTTTCATAAGGTGTAGCTTAATAATGAGCTCAATGCTTATTTTTTATTAGATTATTTTATTCCAGTTGTCGTGTTAAAGCCTGGTAAAGTAAAAATAAAAATTAAATAAAACCCTACACACATTATGTGGCTGTATAAAGAGAGATAGTATTACCTTCTGTGAACCAGGATTATTAATTAGCCCATTATAGTCCATTTTCATGTTTTTGTCGTTAGGAGGTGTTTCTAATTTCCAGAAAATGAATTCATTATCAATGGCATGTGTAAATAAATCAGAATAATCAATCAATCTTACCGTGTTTTGCCGACGACATCACGCTCAGCGGATCTGAGGCGACGAGTGATCAGTTGGAAATACGCCAGGCGCGCGTGCCCTTTGTTTAAATTTTTAAACCGTTAACCGTTAACCGAGACGTTAAAACGGTTGTGGAGTCCTTCAGGCTATCAGAGCATCTTCACATAAAAAAAAAGATCTCCGCTTTTATAGTCCCAGGTTTTATGGTCTAATACGAAATGTTCGTAGGTGCCAAGTGGATTTCACTGGATTTTTCCCGTGCAAACAGTACTGGAGCAGTGAGCTACATGTAGAGGAAAATGGGCTCCTGTCAGCACATCGCATCACACTGAATTAATCACACACACGGTGTGGCTGTCTTAAAGAGACAGACAGGAGAGTCTGGGAAAGAAAAACAAAAAAGGTTGATTTTCAGTCAGGTAGAGATTAGGAATGAAGAATCCATCAAAATCACTAAATATACAACTCATGAGTGCCCATCATTCATCAGTCTTGTGTATCGGGATGAGCGCTGCTTTCCAGAACATGGTCCTTAACCAAACCCAGACTTGAATTAATAGATAAAGATATATAAATACACTCTTGTCTGCCAATTTATCACCTCTCTTGTATCTACATTCATCCATTTTATCACCCTGCTCAAAAATCCAGACTGGTCTCTGACAAGCTATACTATAATGGAAAGTATTTGGACACCTCATGATCACACATGTTTTTCTTCCCCAAACTGTCACTACAAAGTTCTACACAATGGTACAGAACGTCTTTGTATACTGTAGCATTACAATTTCCCTTCACTGGAACTAAGAGGCCCAGACCTGTTCCAGCATGACAATGCCCCCCTGCACAAAGTGAGCTCCATGAAGACATGGTGTGTTAAGGTTGGAGTAGAAGAACTCGAATGTCCTGCACAGAACCCTGACCTCAACCCCACTGAACACCTTTGGGATGAACTGAAACACCGAACACCCCAGACCTCCTCACCCAACATCAGTGCTTGAATGAGCACAAATCCCCACAGCCACACTCCAAAATCCAGTGGAAATCCTTCCCAGAAGAGTGGAGGTTATTATAGCAGCAAATGGGGACCATCTCCATGTTGTGTTGTTTGGTTTTGGAAGGGGTACATATGGGTGTGATGATCAGGTGTCCACATACTTGTGGCCATATAGTGTATACCCGGGGTCGAGTGCTGCTTTCTTGCTCTAACACACACCAAGGAAGCATAGTCTTAAACGGAGTTTAATCCATAGATAATGATATATAGATATACTCTCATTTGCCATATTACAAGGTACACCTGTCTTCTATCTACATTCATTAGACATTTTATGACTCTACTGAAAATCCAGCTTGGTCTCTGACCAGCTGCCAAGAGCCAAAACACAGGCCAAGCTGGTCAAGCTAGTAGACCATCTTTGCCAGCTGGTAAGTATTTTCCAGGGCACAAAGCGGGATGTGAGACCAGTCCATCCCAGGGCACCATGTACACACAAACTCATTTACACTGAGGGGCAATTTAGTGTAGCTAATCCACCTCCCTCCAGCAACAAGCACATCTTTTCTACCTTTAGTATGTATCTTTCATCTTTCACACTTTAATTAGCTTTTAGAGTTAATCTTTAAAGGTATATCAGTGGTTCTTAAGGTCTATTTATGTACCTTAATTTATTTGTAAAGGTATAAAGATACATACTAAAGGTACAAAAGATGTACTCTTGATGGTATCCTGATGTACTCTCTGTTTTTGGGGGGGTGGGAGGAAACCAGAGATGGCTGGATATTGTTGGTTGGTGGACTATTCCTAACCCAGCAGTGACACTGATATTTTAAACCCCATCAACATGACCCACGTTGCTACCATCAATGTCACTGAGGTGCTGAGAATGGTCCAACACACAAGTAATATCTGGTTACTGGTGAAACTATGGCAGGAATACTGCAGATCACAGTTCACCATGCTCAAACACACACACTGACATACTCGTTTGTAGATACACACGATTCCCAAAATATAATGAAAAACGCTGAAAACAATCCACAGACCTTTGGCAAAACAATTCTTGTGTTTTCTTGTAAAAGGTTTATTGAATTAGCTTGTCTAGTATTGAGCGAAGGATGATTAACCATGTTAGCTAGCCGATATAGTCAATGAACATTAGCTAGTTACACTTGCTTGCTAGCTTAATATAGCAACCAATGCAGTCATTTAGCAGCATTTAAAGTTTTAGAATAAAAAAAATGGCATTTTTTGATAAAGCTCAACCAAAAGAAAGGAAAAAAGTCAGCAAACATGTACACTATATGCATCTGTAATCTGACAATTATAATACAGCTGATCTGAAAGCACAGTCATGTTGACAAAGATGAGCTAACTTACACACATCCTTTAAACATGGACTTTTTCACTGTACTTATGACCAAGAATATTGCTGTATGATGGAAATATCATTATTAGGAGTGTGACAGGGTACCAGGTATGAAAGTAGAGTGTGATGAAGAATTCTGAAATAATTCCAAGTGTAACGTTATGCTACATTGATGAATGTGTGTTGCAGGACGTTCTGTGAAAATCTGCTACATGAAAGTACATGAAAGGGAAAGTGCTATTTTAGATTCTACACTGAAGGCTAAGAGCAATTTCTACTGCACTGTTATGTGGCAGAGAATATCGTTAGCATGATTATCATGCTTGAATTTATCATAGAGTTCCATCCTTAATCACTATGTCTCTTTTTTTTATGATTCTTTTAAATTCATTTTACAAGACAGTCAATGTAATGTTTACTAGGAGCCCCAACTCCTAGTTGTTTTTGTTTTACCAGAGTTGACATGTAGTGCTGTGGAGTGGACTATCGCTCATTTCAGATACAGTGGATTTTATTACTGTACAATAAATTACAGCCCAAGATTGGCTTTGTCTTTGATTTCCAATTCATCAGACATTACTGCTTTCTTAACAATGCAACAAACTCACTCTTTCACACACACACACACACACACACACACACACACACACACACACACACACACACACACACACACACACACACACTGTAAACATTTGGACCCACTTCAAAGCTGCAATCACATGGATTTAGTATCTTCAGCTGGCTTCTGTGCTCAGAGGCGCCATCTTTAATCATTACAGATAGCCATATCTCCTTCAACAATGCACGCTGATCCTCAGTGTTTTCGCTGTTACACATCAATTAATTAGGATGTTATCACATTCATGCGATCATTAACTGGCACTTTATGTTTACTTGCCCATTTTTACACACTAGCACACACACTCAGCCATCCTGAGGCGCACACTCTCTCAGTGCGTATAAAGAGATGCCGTGAACACGATGTCTCTGCGAATGGCCAGTGATGCTCTCTCCATCTTGCTGCCCAAAACCGAATCTCCTACAATTCGGGCTGCTTGTCTAACCTCCTTCAGAACTTCGTCCAGTCTCTGAATGCAGCGCACCACCGTTCCCTCCTGCACGTCCGTCAGCTGGGCGATCTCCGCAAAGGGCTGTCACACACAAATACATCATGCTCTGATTTACTACTGTAATGTCATGCACAGTTTATACCTGTTAATGTTAACATGTTCCAGTTTGATATCTCCACAAGTGTGGTGATATATTGTCAAAGTAACAGTACACTAGCAGTACACGGATGATACGTGAAAATATAAGTATAAAGTAGATAAGTGAAAAATAAAAGCTGACAGTCTGTTGTACGGAAATAATCGACTCGGCGGAGTGATACAGGCACTTCACATTATCTAAACCGAACAATAAACAGATCAAAAATGTGTTGGTATTTATAGCAAAGAAAAATGTCTAATCTAATCAGGGATACAGAAAGTTTAAGTATGGAAGGAGTCTCCTCCATGCGAAAGTTTTCAGGACAGAGGATTTTGTGCATTACAGCTTCTTGGTAACATGATAAGCTGCGTTTTTTGTCTTATTAACTTCGAGAGAGAGAGAGAGAGAGAGGGAGGAAAAAGGACTACTAAGAGAATGACTATTTATACAGCGTGTGTATATATATATATATATATATATATATATATATATATATATATATATATATATATATATATATATATATATATATATATATATATATATATATACACATATACATACATACATACATACATACATATACATATACATATACACACACACACACACACACACACACACACACACACACACACACACCGTAAGTGATAACAGGAAGCGACTTGCTTCACGGACGTTCTACACCATTAAACATAATGCAGCTTCTATAAATGGAAAAACGCTTCGGGATGTGCTCGGATATTGGAAAAATAATCAACTTTGGTGTGTCAACAGTCACTCCATTTCATCACACAACTGCTTCATTGATTATTGTCCTATAACAGCACTCCCCTAAGTGTTTTATTCCTTATTTATCACTGTTAAATTCCTCTAAAGCACTCTCGCAAAAATCCTCTGAGAAATGAGGCCAGTGTGGCTCAGTGATACGGCAGCCTTGCAAGGTCAAGCTTGTGTGGGTTTTTGGGTCATTGCTCACCATTCCTCTGGCCCAGCAGTACACCACCTCAGTCAGGCCAAACTTAAACTGGGACACAAAGTCTTCGACGATCTGAGCGATGCCACAGTCGCGCTGTAGCTCCCCGATACGTTGAGCCACGCACAGCACCCGATCGATTGCCTGTTTGAGGGGAGACAAAACAGACAGTCAGGATGTTATCTCTCGAGTTATTAAAACTCAAAGTCATAGAGCTTCCATGTCTCTACTCGATTCTCTTCCGCTCCTTCAGAGGCACTCCTGCATGCTATAAATCACTCACACACACACTCGTCACTTGCCTTTCATTCACTATTTCAGGCCCTCTTTAAAACCTGTTCATGTTCCAGGGCTGTTTAACAACACACACTGACACAGGACAAGTGTGCGTGTGTGCCTGTGTGTGTGTGTGTTTGGAGCACAGCAGGTGTGTTGCCCTTCCTGGAGGCTTGGAGCAGAAGCAACCTGTTCCAGTAACTGCACTCTGGCAACAGTGAGTCAGTAAGCACTCTGATTAGACAGACTAGCAGTGCACTAGAAAAAAAATTTCATTATTCCTTTTTACATGTGAAAGCAACAAATAACTGAACAGATTTCTCAGATTGCAGTTAGGTTGTACTACTACTGTTAGGTTCAGTATTTTGTTGTGTTATGCTATATTTTGAGGAATGAGAGACCACACTGCATATTGCCATGTTTCTGAATAACAGTGCACTGATAGTAAAAGAAGTGTACGTGTGGCATCAGACTTTACCAATACAGAAATGTCTGTACAGATATTTTGTCTAACACCCACTATTCTGTATCGTGGGAACTACCGGACATGCCAAAGCATTACTATGATAATGAATATGCTTTTTCTTTGTCCTGTGAGCATCAAAATGACCAGCCAATCCCACCTGCATGATTAAAAACCACCTGCTTGTGCGAGTTTTTTGTCAGGCCCTGCAGGATCACTGTCCTGATCCACACCTTTAATGCATGTCATGACATTTATTACACACTCATTTACCTTTTTCTGTCATCTTTTCAAACATTTCTTTAAAAATAAATGGCTATAATATAATGGCAAACAGTTTGGTCTGGCGCGCTGATCCCTTTATTTACAAATTTTAGAGTTATCTATGAAGGTGATGAATGGGAGAGAAACTTCCAGAAGGCTGTAGTAACTGGTCACCTCTATACTTTCATAGCAAGTTGAACATTAGCAGTGTTACACACACACACACACACACACACACACACACACGGTGCTGAGCATACCTCTTGGATCGTGTTGGGGATGTGCGGTTCTATCTGAGTGTTCTGTGTGAAGACGAGGCAGGACAGCAGAGCAGCGCTCTCCTCCGGGGCCAGAGGACTCAGCGTGTTCTCAAACAGCAGCTCTGTGAGCAGGAGCTCATGACTGCTGATCTGACACGCCACTCGACCCTTCAGCTGCACCGCTCCGCTACCGTCGATGTAGTTCAGAGCCTCCAGGACCTGTGGATCAGAACACCAAAATATATTCACATCACACAATCATTATATAAAACTACAGTGTGCTATAGTTTTATATGCTTATGCAGTGGGAAGAACTAACCTGTTTCACAACATTTAATGCAACAATAAATGGATAAAACATGTCAGTATTTTAGAATTGGCCAACTGCTGTGGTATAAGAGGAATAAAACACTTTGAGACAACTTCAGGGCTTTAACAGTGACTCCGCCTCACTTTTTGTCAGGTGCGCATCACACTATTCTGCCACTGATTATTTTCCTGTAATAGCGCTCCTCATAGTGATTTATTCACTACAAAATGCCCCTTTTTTAAATGAATGCATTTCAATAGGAGGATGATATTTATGTAATTCATAAGGATATATTTCTCAATATACTGATCAAATTATGTCCTCCATATTACAAACAGTGTAACTGGTCTACTATGTGCCACTTTGTCTTTGGGAAGGGATCAGGAAAGTAGCAGTAACAGCTGAGTAGAGTAATGGGCACTGACCTTAATCCTCTGGTGGTACTCTGGCAGCAGGGTCAGTGACTGATCTGAGATCAAGAACAGCAGTTTATCCAACTCTTCCTGCAGTTTCATCCGCTCCTGCACACGTGCAAACTGAGGACAAAAAAGGAGCTGCTGTTAGACAATCCACCCAGTCACTAATCACTCACCGAAGACGTTTTTCTGACTAGGCCTCCGAATAAATTCAAATTAGTGGCAGGAGATGAGTTTAATCTCATTCCTCCAACGCCTGGATGACATTAATATGAGCTTATAAGACATTAGCCTCTTATGCAGCCGAGACTGAAGGGATGGCAGCCGGGGCCAGAAGGATTAGCTATGATAATTCAGTTTTTAATACCATGCAAAGTTGTACAGCAGCTTGAAAGAACACACTTAGGATTTTGTATAAGTAACTGTCTAAGTAGGTGCTTTTGGTGGTTTTTCGTAAATCAACGAGAGGTGTACAAATAATCACACACCTTTTTAGCATTAAAAATAAAAACATTAGTATTAAAAATAATACAAATAAGACGGCAATGTTGACTGAAAGAGCTTAAGAGCTTGAGAAGGAGAACAAAAAGAGTTGCGAACTTTTGGTGCCATGACCTTGACACAGTCTTCCACCAGACCCTCAGCTGGTAGACAGGCAAGAAAGGGTGAGACAGGTAAAGGGTGAGACAGGTAAATGTAGGCACAGGGGAGGGAACAACAGAGCAAGACATACCTGCTCAGTGAAGGTGGGTGAGTGGGTGCAGTGGAAGTCTTTGAGGCTGTCCCGAAGGACTCGCTGCCTCATCACACCCTCCACCACATCCACACCCTTCAGGTGGAGGTCATTCACAGGGTCGAGGGTCGCGATGCCATCTGGGCTGGCCTCGGCCAATCGCAGGAGCTCCTGAGTTGCAGTGGAAATGGCTTGACCAGGTGGATCGAGTCTGGGAAGAAAAGAGGGAAAGTTGACTTTAATGATCTGAGAAACGTGAAATAAATGGGAGTGGACGCAAAACGGATGCTCGTCCACCTGAAGCGCGGTTGCTGTCTCTTGTTATAGTTATCGATAATCCTCTCTGGAATGACCTTCAGGGTCTTAACTGTGATGGCTGAGATGTCCTGCGGCTTCAGCTTCTGCACTGTGTGACTGCAGGGACCTAAACTCACACAAACACACACAAACACAAACAATGAGAACAATATAACTTGTCTTTTTTGTACAGTAGCCAGTATGAGGTGGTGACGTGTACGAGACTGACCCTCTGGGATGAAAAGGCTGCTGTTGTGAAGGTGTGTGAACTCCCGGCTGTTCTGTACGGGTCCTGCTGCTTCTTCGTTCCCTTTATCACAAATGATGAGGGCAGTGAACGTCCGATTCACAGAGTCAGTGGACACCTGAAGGCAGCAGAACGCCAGACATTTCCATTAAACAAACTCAGCCACCAAGTTCGAGAACTCTCAAGCTGTGATATTAAAAAAAAAAAAAAAAAAAAAAAAACACATCAAGCCTTCACACACGAACCTGTAA
>CM041003.1:5439501-5472417 GCA_022985145.1 Pangasius djambal
AAACCCAAAAGCATAAAAAAAAAAAATTGTGTTTAGCATGTACCTCAGTATAAGAGTAGTAGCTTACGGGATTACAGAGGCATTGTACGTTATGCGCAGGATATGTAGATCTGTGATGGTGTGTGTGTGTTCATGTACCTGCAGGGCTTCTGTTGTAATGCGTAGCTCTGTCAATGTGTGGTAATAGGAGAGCAGATCAGATAACTGACCCTCTGTGTCAAGAGGCGGGAGACAGGAAAGCTCACTTTTCAACTCCGATATCCTCCTCTCGTTCGCCTGTAAGAGAGAGACAGAGAGAGACAGACAGAGAGAAAGTGACAGAGACCAAAGACAGAAAATTTTCAAAGATAATTTGCCAAATGTTCTTAAATCTGCTACATATCTTTCCTAGAAATCTGAAAAAGAAAAAAAAACCTTTGAGGTCAGTCCAACCTAATTTGCCTTAGCAGAAAGATAAAGAATTTAAAAGGGTTTAAACGATTTTGTTTTTTTGTTTTTTTTTCCAGGACATAGAACAAAAGCAAAAAAACTGATTTTTATACAATGCTAACTCTCCAGCAGTTGATATATTATTTCCACCTTATTGTATTTCCTGTATTTAATGCTCTGGAAAAAACCTACAGAAGAAAACTTCAGGTATTTTACAAAAGAGCTTTGAAGAACAGGTGCTGCTGGGAAATGTATCCACCTGTGTGTCCCTGTGGCTCTCGGAGAAGCTCCTGCGCATCATGTCGGTGACTCTGAGGGCCTCGACTCGCAGCAGGTTGAGGATCATGGTGTAAGTCAGCCTGAACTGGGACTGCAGCAACGTTGGCTTTCCCTGAGGAAATGCGAAAAGTCTTTCAATCAACTGCATAATAAAAATCAGGTTAGACTGCAGATGGGTCAAATTTACGCCTTGTTGCACATCACAGTTACTAACACATATGACCAAGCAGCAGAGAAAAAAAACTCAAAACCCATTAACTGAGTTTTGCATCAGCTTGTTTTTTTTTTTTGTTTTTTTTGAGGAATGTGAAAAATAAGTAAAATGGGTGTGATGGAGATCGCAGCTCTCTTTCCATCCCGCTGTGAGTAATTACATCCCTCTGTCCATCGGTGATGCCGTTGCCATGGAGCAGTGAGCCGGCACGAGCCTCTGGAACCATCCATGACACAGCGCTGATTAACATCCAAAGAAGAGCCAGATAGGAACCCCCAAACACACAAACACGCATTGCACAAGCACTTCCATTTTAAAACCCTTCATTATGTAATAAAATGGCACCTGTAAAAAAAAATGAATTAAAAGCCTCAACACACTTCATATCAATGGTTCCTGGTTGCTATGACAAGCTTGTTTTCCCTTTAATTCGACTTTAGAAATCTAACCATATCGCTTAGGGACGGAGAGGCCTGTTAAGAGCGAACAATTAGTGAACATAATGTATCATCACTTAAATTCATTACTTGGAATATCCATAGTATTGGCTCCCTGAATACAAAAAGGCTACACAAGCTACACGCACCACAATTCCATCACATGTTCTAATCAATAACCTGATTATACCAAACATCTCAAATACTTTATCGTCATCATCCACCGAGCCCCTGCCTCTCAGCTGGAAAACAAATCACCAACAAAAACAGTCTCCAATGTTCCAAAGACCTGAAACATTGATGTGTGAATCTCCACCTTTCAGGCAACACAATACACATCTCAATACATAGTATACGATACACTTCAATTCACTGATGATGTGATACGATTCAGTACAGCAGTGATACGAATCGACTCAGGGCTGCTCCAATATGATTTACTTTAAGTTTTAGGTTTTCCAGGAGTTTACACTTTTTCTGTACCATGACAAGCTGCATTTTTGGTCTTAACTTAGAGAGAGAGAGAGAGAGAGAGAGAGAGAGAGAGAGAGAGAGAGAGAGAGAGAATCTGTTTATAGCTGTTAGGAATTGTTTCTGATTCATATACTTTTCCTTATGCCACCAATCTGGAATTTAAAAGCTATATCAAACCTGAATAAGTATCATTTCAAAACACCTTGTGCAAAGCTTTCTAGACCGGAGACTAAACTCAATTATAAAATGGAGGTACACTCAGTTTCAGAACCCACCAGCATCATCGTGTGCAGATCTGCCATTTCATGAACTCCAGTCTTGCAGAGGATGATGACCGTGCCTGTAGAATCCAGCCCTCTTCTGCCTGCTCGCCCCGCCATCTGTATGTACTCACCTGCAGACAATCACACACACAATCACACACACAATCACACACACAATCACACACACAATCACACACACACACAATCTTTGAGTGTGATTAATTAACTTTGGGCTGAGATTACTCTTGTTAGGTCATTTACAGAAGTAAATTTTTACTCTGCATCTATCAGTCCCAGTAAAGGAGGCGGGGCCTCTGTGTCTGTCAGTCCCAGTAAAGGAGGAGGCACCTCTGTGTCTGTCAGTCCCAGTAAAGGAGGCGGGGCCTCTGTGTCTGTCAGTCCCAGTAAAGGAGGAGGCGCCTCTGTGTCTGTCAGTCCCAGTAAAGGAGGAGGCGCCTCTGTGTCTGTCAGTCCCAGTAAAGGAGGAGGCGCCTCTGTGTCTGTCAGTCCCAGTAAAGGAGGAGGCGCCTCTGTGTCTGTCAGTCCCAGTAAAGGAGGAGGCGCCTCTGTGTCTGTCAGTCCCAGTAAAGGAGGAGGGGCCATTAAAGGCAGGGCCTCTGTCCCTTTAGACCTGTTGTTGAACATGCATCAAGACGCACATTAATATCTCAGAATTAAAAACACAGCCCACTAGTGACAGACTCCCATCTCTTTCTCGCTTAACATTAAATACTAATATTCTGTTACTAATAATAATTTTATTTTTAGAATTTGGACATGTAATGTCAGGTGCATGTAATGTTTGGCTTATGACTACCTCACATTTGCTAATTTATTTATCTAATTATATATATGTCAATTAATTTTAGTTCAAATGTTAAAATTAGCTGTGTGTCATTTCTGATGTTCTTCCTCTCACTGATCACTATGTGCATAGTGATTACATCTATCCAAAGCGATTACACCCACTCAGCGCAAACACAGAGGCACATCAAAGGCCTCCTGTAGTATTTCATAAAGCTTCGATGAAGTGAATTTACATTAGACATCTGTCTTTTTACACATAACTGTGCTGCCCATTCACTGTGGTCTGTTATTCCATCAACACCTGGCAAAAATCTAATGAGCAGCGCAATCACTAACACTGATGAGCATCAATTCAGTCTTTGTTAATCACAGTTTTCATAAATAGTAACAAAAAACAGGAACAGACTGACAGGCAAGGAATTCTTACACATACACAGCTCCAGAATTTTTGGCACCCTTGTGAGAAACACAGGTTATGATAAAACGTCTTTGTGTCTTAGGTCCATTAGGAGACTAGTACAAAGAATGTAGGAGGACACAGAATAAAAGGTGCACTATTTATTATAAATTATTATTATTTTTTTTTTACCAGGATGAAGGTTTCTGAATCCAGTTCCATCGTGTTTGCGGATGCTGTCGAACACTACGGTCCTGGCAGGCATGTTTACACCCATCGCAAATGTCTCGGTGGCGAAAAGAACCTCCACGAGAAAAAGAACATCGCTGTGATCATTTGTATGCACTAGATTACTGAATTGGGGGGTGGGGGGTGGAGGAGGAGGACCTATTATCCTACATTTATTGAGGTGCTAGTTATAGCTAATCCCCAGTGGGTTTTGTAATGCACAAATCAACGAGCATTGTGGAATTGCCTGATATTAAAGTTTCACATAATAATGACATCAGGGAGAAGTAAAACTCATTCAAAAGTCTCATTAAAAACTGCAAAATGCCCTCAATCCATCCTCATAATAGCAGAAGACATGCATACTGGAACCTTGTTAGCTCTTGTATATTACGCAAAGAACAAAACACTTGGAGGCACGCTGATGGGAAAATATTCAACAGGGGAGTGGTGTGATGCGGTCCGATATAAAAGGACCCGTTACCACCAGGAAGTCTATTTGTCTAAAACAGCACGTCCTGTAGTGTATTCCTTATACCACAGCAATTTGCCAACGACAGCAAAGATTTTTTTAGTAATAAAAGAACACCATGTCATACTTTTTATCCATTTATAGTTACATTTAACGTTGTGGAATGGCAGCGAAACGTGTTAGTTCCTTAGGTTTCTTCAGCCGTTTGTTTTTAGACGTATTTTAAGGAGAATCCAATATACAAGTTGCTGTTTAAACTGTTGCTATAGAAACGATAAGTGCATTAATAAAAGTCAAGAATTCGAGAATTCAACAGTGCTGTGGCATAAGAAACAGTAACGTGCCTGTTACATGTTTAATACCAACTAAAACGTTCAAATAATGTTGTTTTTAAAAGTACAAGTTGAATTTGAAGAGCAAAAACACAATCAAATAATGTTGTCATTTTTGAATTCTTAAATGTAAAGCAAATTCCTCAGTATACTTTTTTTAAATTCTCACATGTAATAGTTTGAGATGATGCAAAGACATATTTGTCTTACCATATATAAATTGCTTGATCCTGTTATACAGTGTACACTGAAACAACACCTAGAGCAAACAACAAAGGTTTTAAGACGTACTTTTACAAGGCCTCTAGAGAAAAGCATTTCGATGACCTCCTTCAGGATCGGCAGGATGCCGCTGTGGTGCACAGCAATGCCTCTCTTCAGCAAGTCCCTCATCAGCAGGATCTGAGAAGCAAAGAGCAACAAAAACATCACATATGTGCCAAGTTGTCAGTATCAGAATCTACTGCTCTGGCACAAATCATAGAGCCAGGGTCCATTTTGTCAATATAAAACTTTTTTTCCCCAAAAAAAATAATAACTGAAGAAGGATGTTAATGTGTCTTGAATATAAAATAAAACATATGGTGAAATCTCAATCTTTAATTTTCCACTCAGTAAAAAAAATAATGACTCAAAAATGTCAGTAAAGCAGGAACAGACATCCAAATCACAAATAGACCCCCATGTGCAGGATGGCAAATCTTTACCGTTTAGCCACTACTGATCAGAAGGTCATGATTTCAATCCCCAGCACCACCAAGCTGCCACTGCTGGGCCCTTGAGCAAGGCCCTTAACCCTCGACTACTCAGTTGTATAAAATGAGATAAATGTAAGTCGCTCTGGATAAGGGCATCTGCCAAATGCCATAGATGTAAATGTAAATGTGTCCAAATACTTCTGTGTTTATTCTAAATACAAGGTTGCTTGGCTGTTTTTTCCCCTCACTTTGTTATCATTCTTAAGTAATCCATATCTTCAGCGTGGTCCATTAAACCAAGCACTGGCTGTAAAACTACGTAAGGTTAATTACCCGGATTCAGACACGCACCTCTGAGCAGGTTAGTGCTCTGCATGCCTGTCTGGTCCTTGGGTAAGAGGATACGAGGCATAAAGCGGAAAAAATATTCAGCAGGGTTCATCCATGAATACATTTATTAGCACTCATTTACTAATAAAATAAATTGTAACAAAAATGTATATCTTGAATTAAATTGGGGGCCTACACATTTAAAAAAGATAATATGCATGACTATAATATGACTAATTACAATTTTCATGATTGACTTGATCGATTATATACAAGTTTATTTTCCACAGACCAAGTGATTTTTATCCAGCATATTTTATCCAGGTAGAAGCATTTAAAAAAATAAAAACCTAGATCTTCTTCCAGAAACGAGAGAAAAATTAGCAAGAGAGCCAGCCAAATATTCTGTGTGTCTGTCTGTCTTTGTGTGTCATTGTGTGTCTTTGTGTGTTAAGGCATTGGAACAAGATGAATTCTCTGTAGCGGTGCCTTTCTTAGCAATGCAGTGTTTACTGAAGTTTAAAGTTCTCATCAGAAAACTGAGCAATCATGGATCAGGACGTACCTGAGGGAGCTGTCGGTCTCCTCCTCTCAGTCTGCTCAGACTCTTTTGGAAGAAGGAGTGGATCTCGTTCTTCTCCACTGAGGTGGTCAGGTCCAGAGAGGTGAGCGAGCGAGCGTTTTCGTCACAGCGCGTGCGTGAGAAGGTGAACGCCACCACCGGAGTCTGCTGCCTCTCTGACAGGAAGTTGAGCAGCGTCTGCCAAACAGCCCGGTCCTGAAACACACACACAGGCGCACATTCTTTTACTTCATACACACACACACATATAAGTGTGAACATACAGTGTGTGCATTCATCAGATCCTCCATTGTGACAACACATACAAAAGCTACTTGAACATGAGCGCCCCCTTGTGGAGAATCTCACATGCTAAACACAAGTAAGGGTGAGGAAACAAGGACAGTGAGCAAACTTGTGGGTCACGCGAGTACAGATTTGTGTTTAAATTATTTGGTACAGAAACACAAAATTCCCTTATAGACTTATTTAAAAAAAAAAAAAAGGTCTGCAACAAAAGTCATGACATGTTTAATCAGAAAAGTGAATGAGAAAAATGGTTTAGAATGGTTAAAAATGTTATTGGTCAGCCTTCATGTTGTCTGCTCACAGTGTTAGCTAGGCCTCACTCACGATAACTTGCATCATCTCACAGTTGTGAAAGTGTGTCTTATACACAGCTTTATTATTATTATGATGATGATGAATAAGAACACAGACCTGACTTGGTGTGGTGCTCTGTGACACCTTCTTCGTACCAAAAGACTGGGCATGTTTACTGGTGCGCTCCTTTTTGGCCTCCACAGCGGCGTAGTACCTGAAGCACAAAGATCACAGCTTCTTACCCTATTTCCTGGACGATAAATCTCTGGGTATAAATTTTACACCACCTAAACACTGTCTGCTTAGAGAATATGTTCATATTCTCTGTAGATTGCCTGTATGTTTAAGTCACAATCATGTACAAGGCATTTGGCACTTCAGAAACCCTATGAGTGCTAATATAGTTTTTGTCCCACTAGTGTTACCGTGGTTTAGTTTCTGAGCTGAGCTGTCTATCTGTAGCTCCTTATGATGAAGTCATTAGAGCAGTGTTTAATGCTGAACCCTTGTACTTCGCTTAATATTCAGCATTAAAACCCTCCACAGCTATGGGGTTTTCAATGTAACGTTAAGCCTAACCTACTGTAACTACTAGAACAACATGCCTAGCGTAAAACGCTAGAAGGCCAATAAATATGTCTTAGTTTGTTTTAACACCTGACTAACAGCATACCCAGGACCCAAATCATCATCAATGCATGTTTGTTCTCACACAGATTAAGACCTTCTGAAATGCTGATTGATTTATGCTGAATGAAATTAAAATTTCACTTCATCCATGTTTGTTTTTTGCAAAATCTCAGATAACAGCTGTTAAAACACCGTCCTACTGCCTTGTCCTCCTCTAAAAACCACTCCATGCTCTGAAGACGAGTCTCTTGGCTTTACCCTTTGGTGAGGAAACCTCCGGTAGCATCCAGTAGGAGGAAGAGCTCTTTCTGAGTCTTGGTGCTGTTTCCTGTGTAGAGGTAGTGCTCCAGTGGCACCGGCCTCTTCACTGTACTGATCACGTAGATCGGCCTCTTCTTGATACGCCTGGCAGAGGAGGAGAAAAAGAGAAGAAACCGAGACACGGGCCATGAGAGACTGATTTCTAAAAAAAATGATAAGACATAAGGTGTAAGAGAAAACATGAGGAATTACTAATAGATTAAGTGGGAAAAGAAAAGAAAAAAAAGGATCAAGAAGACCAAGAGCCCACATGAAAGAAGAATTTCTATTCACCATTTATCAAAAAATGTATACTTTAAAAAATAAATAAATAAATGATCAAGAGCGACAGCAATTTGTAGCTGTTTTACAGGAATATCTAAATATGCTAAATCCTAAGACATGCTCTCCTAACACACAGTGTCAATAAGAGTGAAAAGGAAAAGCATTAGATGATGACATCTACCCGATCCATTCGCTAAACTCCACTGCATTGGGCACTGTAGCACTGAGCAAAATAATGCTAACATGTTCAGGCAGCATGATGAGTACTTCCTCCCACACAACACCCCGCTGAAAGAGAAAGAAAACAGAAAGAGTCTCTTATAACTGAGAATCAGTTGTGGAATGATTCATCAGCAGCATTCAGTGCCCATAGTTTCTGAAACTAAAAGACATTTTAACTCTAGCATGGTAAAAATCTAGCAAAGGCAACCCTAACAGGACAAATAGTGAACTACACCAATGAATCCAATATATGGCAAGCCACTGAACAAATTCAAGCACATCTCACCTCAGCATCGTTGATGTAATGAACCTCGTCGAATATAACCCACTCCAGGTCCCGGATGACCTCTGAGCCGTTATACAGCATAGACCTGAGAGACAGAGAGAGAGAGAGGTTATGAAAGCTTCATTCTCCTCTTATACCAGTGAATGATAATGAATGTTAACGTATGATCGTGGTTGCTTTATTACCTCAATATTTCAGTGGTCATGATGAGACAGGAGGCCTCAGGGTTTAGCTGGACATCTCCAGTCAAAAGCCCAACATCTCCAAATGTGTTCTTAAAGTCACGGAACTTCTGATTGGACAGAGCTTTAATGGGGGACGTGTAGATGGTTCTGACAGGGAAGATAGGGTTTGAAGGAAGACATCATCATCATCATTATTTTTACTATTATTATTATCATTATTATTATTATTATTATTAAGATTTCCACCAAATGTGTAATACATCAATAAGTCATACTTTTTTTCCAATATTATTTCTCACTTATCCAGGTGTACATTTTGGGGGAATATTTTGGACCGTCCATTTGGGTTCTTATGTACAGATTCAACACACACACGCACACACGCACACACACCTGGTCATGTGTTTTTGCGAGAGCGCTATGGCATACTCAGCCACCACAGTCTTGCCCGCCGAGGTGTGAGCAGCCACAAAGACCGAGTCATGAGCCTCGAGCCTGAGGATAGCCTGCTTCTGAAACACGTCCAACTCAAACGGATACTGAAACACACACACAAACACAAACATAACTTTTTTTTAGTCCTTTAAAGGGATGTGATGTTATAATTCAACACTGTTATAATGTCGTTGTTCCAATTAATTGAAAGAAAAGAAAAAAAAGCCACCACAAAGCATTATTTCTAGGAAATATGATACAAATGTAGTGTGATATTTCTACAAATTACTAATACATTACTCAGGAGTGATCCATAATCAAATAAATGAATAGCATTCCTGTTTTTTCCCCATACTGCTCATATTGGAGATTTCTTAGTTCTTGATTTTCAAGGGAAAGCATTTAAAACTTAAATCCTACACCATTATATTTTTGAGTACAAAATGCCTGGTATATTAATGCACATCCACAGTAAATCAGTGTACACATATTCTTCTAAATAAGTGCCTTATACTCCAGAAATTTAGCAAAAGTATCACTATTTTCCTGCCATTTTCGAAATTCCTGTACATCGGCTTATACTTGCAATATAGAGCCGAGCATCTGCAGTCAGTTACTGCCACTAAACACGGGTATAATCTGCACCTTAAAAGCAGGATCGGGGATTCGTTTGTAGAAATCCTCACACGGAGAGGTGATGTCCACAGGCATAGCCCACTTCCTTTCCTTCTTTTCTTCTTTGAGTTTCTGTATTCCTCCATCTGTCTTGCTTGGTGATGAAGCTCCAGCGGGAGCAGGAGCAGGAGCAGGAGCAGGAGATGGCAGTGTGTCCTGGAAGAGATGACAAGAGGAAATCATGCGTTTCACATTAATAAGGGCGTAAAAAAAAATCACTGCTTTGAATCAGAAGTCGTATCGATGCAAATGTCTAAATCTGTAAAGTCCAAAAGAAACTTTCTTTCCTAATAAAATTCAATTGTTTGTATAATAACAAATCCGACAGCCTGATATCATATTCCACTGCATTCCGCATTCCACTGCACTCATCAGTATCTAAACCATTGGATTTAATGTAGATTTTATACAGTGGATCCCGAGTGTATATTAATGAACTCATTCTAATATAGTGTCTTTCCTATAGTAATTATAGTGTGTAATCGTTGGTAATGGTGAAGTTCTCAGCAAGGAGACATTTACTGAACATTTTAAGAAGAAGCCTCCAGCGTCAGAGCTTTGTAACAGGATTTCCGACTTGAACTTGGTCTTCAGGACCAAAGAGTCTGCATTTCTGGTTTCTTGGTTAAAAAAGCTATTTTTTGTCTTATTAACTTCAAGAGAGGGAAAAAAAAAATAGAGGTTGATAATGGAACGACTGTTTATAAATGCTAGAATGTTTCACAAACATTCCACAACATTAAATGCAACTGTAAATGGATAAAAAAAATGTTTTATTTATTTATTTATTTTTATAAATTACAAATTTTTAATCATTGGCAAATAAGAGGAATAAAACACTTACAGGAAATGAATCGCAACAGGTTAATGTGTTTCCACCCTGAAGTTGATTATTTTACCATAACAGCATGTCCTGAAGTGTTTTATTCCTTACTCATCAGAGCTAATACGGATATTGATTCATTGTTTACCTTAATGCCCAGATCCTCAAGGCTGTTAGTTCTGTGGAGTTTGGACTCCTCTCCACTTCCGGAGCTTTTCTCTTTCTCCTCAGGCACAGGTTCAATTATATCATCAAACGTAGACAGCAGGGACAGCAGGTTCACGTCTCCTTTTGTAGTTTTGGCTTCTGCAGTGTTTTGAGAACAGATACAGAGTAATAAGTCATCACCAAGAGGAGAGTGTGGTATGTGTGTGCAAAACAGCTGTGGATTAAACCTTTGTTACTGAAGTTCATGCCGGCTTTTAGCCCCGGAGGCACCGTCAGTAAATCTAGAAGGGGGGGGGGGAGAGAGAGAGAGAGAGAGAGAAAGAGAGAGAGAGAGAGTCATTACTGTAAATCGCATAAACACACACCTACCTGGAACAAATGCTTATACAGACTCTACACAGGCACTGAACATGAACAGCCATGTTGCAAAGCCATACAGTGACAAAAAAAAAAAAAAAAAAGAAGAAGAATTTTCACCATTCTCAAAGTCAATGTCCTCCTCCAACTCGGACTTTTTCTTTATCTGCTCTAACGTCAGCTCCTCCATACCACCTGAGGATAAAAGAGACGCTCTGTATTACATGAGCTGCTGAAAAGCAACAAAATCATTCATTATTATAAACTCTTCATTGTTTTATCCAGCTAATGCATTCAAGACCTAAATCTGATTTACAATAAGTGTGTTTATATGCACATTAATTATCCAATCAGTGTCTAATTCCATTAGCTACCAGATTACCAAGTGGCCACCTAAACAAGAAACTATGATGTCACAAAATCCAATAAAGACACTTCAGTTAATAGACCAATAATCAGGTTATTCAGCAAATGCACACTGAAAATCTGATTTGTTTGTGGGTTTGGACTAAAACAGACATATCTCAAAGAAAATTTTGTTATGTGCTTAAACTAGAAACATCAGTTGTTGTAGCAGAGCTACAGCCGAGGACAGTGTGAATGTTATGTATATCCTAGGAAATATGATTACCGACAGCAAGCAGAATACATATTGAATCTGAATTAATAGATGTGACAGAATGATAGAAGGACAGATAAATGTGGTAAATTACTCAGACTGGGTGGGAAGAATGAGGATAATTCCTCTCTCTGTCTCTATGCAGTGATGCCACTATAAATGCAGCCTGATTACGTCCGAGCCCTTTTCCGAGGTCTAACTGACCTGACTGAAGATCATGTTCACAGAAGGAAACTGAAGGAAAAACCTGGTAGGAAGGGGTAGTTGGTGTTGCTGCCTCTCAGGCTCTCAGATGGGGGTCCAGGCTGCCGCTGCATTGATAACGAGTTCTTCGCTGACAAGCCGGTGTGCTCCAGTAACACCTTAAACACAGAGAGAGAAACATGTCAATACTAAACACAAATACTAATATAGATTTGGAGCATCAACTCCATCTCTTTCGCTTTATAGAAATATAACTGTAATGTTCATGGCATTTGATTTTGAATTATCAGCGATATACATAAAAGTTCTTTGGAAACAGACACAACAATTCCTCTCCATTCTTTGTGTGTGTGTGTGTGTGTGTGTGTGTGTGTGTGTGTGTGTGCACACATTATATCTAATATATGATGACACATTAGATGCAAACAGAGCATAAGGATTAATGTGGACATGCTTTTTTTTTTTTTTTTTTTTACCTCTGTAAAATCCAGCAGCATGCCGGTGGTGGGATCTCTCACTACAGACAGACCCGAGTGCAGAGGAGACAGTGAACAGTGCAACAACGAATCCACTTGTCTGTCCCTTTTAGTCAGTCTGAGAGATACAAATATATTATTTTAATGCACATATTACAACTAACAGTGACCTAGCCTAAAATGCCTTAGCCTAAAACAACATCTAATGAATACAGATGTCTCAAAACACTTTGCAGGACAAAGGGACCCTAAAATGGACTCAGACTAGGATACGGGTTGCCAACTAGCATCTCAGTGGATCTGAATCAAGGACCTGCATGCTCATGCAAGCAGGATGATCAGGATGTGTGCCTTCATACTTAAGAAACTTCTGGAAGGCGTCTGTGGTATCGTGTATGGGCATCCATGCGGGATCCTGCAGGAATCGTTTCTCTACCTCCATCTTCAGGTCCAGACTGAATGGAGGAAGCCCATGAGGAAGCTAAAAGAACGGAAAAAAAAAAAACAGGAATCCCAAAAACTCATATTCAAACATTCAAATTCTCTTTAACCATCTCCAAGGACTAAAAGAGGCCGTGGTGGGTCAGTGGTTAAGGTGCTGGGTTACTGATCAGAAGGTCAAGGGTTCAAAAACCAACAGTGCCGAGCTGCCACTGTACCACCCTCGAGCAAAACCCTTAACCTTATCTGCTCCAGCGGCGCTGCATCATAGCTGACCCTGCACTCTGACCCCAACCTCCCAAAAAGCTGGGATATGCAAAGAGAGGAATTTTGCTGCACTGTAACATACATGTGACAAAGATTTTTCTTCTTAAAACAGTTCGGGACGTTATGTTATTGAAAAAAATAAATCACCAACCAAACCCCAAAGTGTTTTTTCTTATCTTTATCTTAAGGTTGTGAGATTAGACCCCGGCACTGCCAAGCTGCCACGGTAGGATCCTCAAGGAAGACCATTAATCCTCGACTACTCAGATTATAAGATGTTTTGGATAAAAGTGTCAAACAAATGCTTTAATGTAAATGCCTCTATGAGAGCGCTGAAGTGTGTATGTGGTTCTCCGACTTGTTTCAGGTCAGTTGGTGGAAAATTTGTATCACTTCTCCTTTAACAGCTGTATATTGCTTTCTGTCTCACTTGTAAGTGAATGAAAGTGACATCCTGATGAGTAGATGTAAAAAGCAGCAGGTTTGGGGGGTGATCTCACCGTGCTCTGTGGTGGGAAGGGTGTGTGACCGGGCTGTGGGTGTGTGAGGAGCTCAAACTTCCCTGAACATCCCATCTCCAGCAGGGACAGAGGCAGATCATCTGTACCAGGGGCTGGCAAATCTATACACATACACATACACACATACACACACACATACACACACACACACACACAGGACAAGGAAATTAAGGCATGCTGCAGCAGGAAGCCATGCTAAAATTAACCCTAAATTAATTTTTTACACAATCTGTCAGAATTTATAGCAAAACAACAAAAACAAACACACACTATCTACAAACTACAACACTCATAATGAATTATTTACGCTAGCCAAGTTAGCTAACCAGGTACCGAATTCCAAATTACTTCCTCAGACACTTATAGTGCACTACATAGGGCGCGTTATCCCATTCGCTCACACCCTACATAGTGCACATGCATACGGAACCGGAATCCATTTGGGATTCAACCAGCTGGCTGTCATTTTAGCCATTTTAAATGAACGCCACCGTATTTAAAAACAAAGTAACATATTACTCGGATTAATAGAAAAATATATTATATAGCCACTGAATAATAAAATGTGTCTCTTGCTAACTCACTTATTTTCTCCATCCCAAACTGCTGCTCTCTTATTTCAGTCACTGAAGTTGCAGAAAACAAGCGACGCGTGAACAGGAAGTGACGCCCCGGAAGTTCGTGGACTTTGAAGATAGGACTTTTTTTCTTTTTTATATACAAAGTTTTGAATTAAGAGTTAAAACATGAAAGAGAGTTCATCGTTTCATGCACCAAAGCAATCCCAGCAAACGCAGAACTTTTTGGCTCCCCTTTGGTTTATATATATATATATATAAATATATATGGTTGCAGTGGCAAACCGATTCTGGTCACTAAAATGAAGAAATGACAACAGATTACGTCATATCCGTGCGTCGAATGACGTGAAAAAAGTGCGCGTTCCCAATACTGCATCCAGGGGAGATTTGAAGTAACAAACATTTATTTCTGTTTTTTCGTCTAGTCTTTTTTGCAGCATAATGCTTGTAACCGCCAGCGTGAATTATATTAACAGCTAAAATAAAAAGTTTAACGAACTATTTTTTTTTTTAAATCGTAGCCCAAAATTTCGCAGTGTTCATTAGCTAGCTAACAACCGAAACCCTTCTCATAGCTCACTAGCTAACCAAATTATTAACTGTGGCTTAGTTCAGATTGTTGTGATGTTTAAAAATAAAAATAAAAAAAAATTCCTGAAGTCTACAGTCTTTTTCTTCTGCAGTCTGACTGGAACATGGCGCTGTTTCCAAACTCACTGACAGAGGAGGAGGAAACGCTGCAGAAGAAATATGCCAAGTTAAAGAAAAAGGTAGAAATGCATTCAGATGTTGCAGCATGTGATGTGATGGTGGAGGATTTGTGCAACTTTCATACAGAGTCACATATAAACAGCTCAGTTATTTATTTATTTATTTAGATATGGGGTTGTGCTTTAATAGGAGGAGATTAGATCCAAGTAATAGATTTTTGTGGCTGTATTTTATTTATTTATTTATTTAAATATATTAAATATAATAATAATAAATAATACATAAATTAGTAAAATAATGCATTCATTTATTTATTAGAACATTTTAAATGTGTATACTTGAATAGTGTGCACTTAAGAAAGACTTATTTATTTTCTTATTTTTCAAAGGTTTTTTTTTCATGAAGAAACTTTTAAACCAAGACAAATGTGAGACTATTTTATAAGAATTTTGTACATATTTTCAGAAGGACTATTATAAGATTATACACCAGGATTATTGTAGCTCTGTGTCACGTGTCCGTGTTAATCTGGACCTGGATATTCAGATAGTTTTGACAAGCAGATAAATGAAAGAAAAAAAAACCCCACAGGCATCATTTTGTCATGTTGTTAACTTTTTCTGTCATGGTAGAAAAAAGCCCTGCTGGCGCTTAAGAAGCAGAGCTCCAGCAATCAGACGAGTCAGGCTGGACTGAAACGCAGTGAGTCACGTTTTCATTACTGGCTACTGGCTGTAAAATGAATCAGAGCATGAATCAGTACAAAAGTCATAGTCGGAGTGAGCAAATGTTAGTTTATGATGTATTTATTTTTGATTTATGAAGTTATGTCACACCTCGTTTGCTTGCCCTGGTGTGAGGACAGGAGTTTAATGTTGGGGTGTACTCTGTTTCTCCCAAGCCTTGTCAGATCAGCCTGTGGTGGACACAGCGACGGCCACCGAGCAGGCCAAGATGCTCATCAAATCAGGCGCCATAAGTGCCATCAAATCAGAGAACAAGAACTCGGGGTTCAAGCGATCACGAACACTCGAGGGTAAATTAAAGGTACGAAACCACCATGCTGTTGAAATGTCGTCACTTTCCTGTTTTTATCTCGTCAGTACATACAGATTAATCTGACTGCATGTCTCGAAGTGTCTTAAGTCATAAATTTCTACTTTACTACAAGCGTTATTTGTTTTTTTAATCTTAGGATCCTGAGAAAGGTCCAGTTCCAGCATTCCTGCCATTTCAGAGAAGCGTCTCTACAGATGAGGAGCTTTCTGAGGTACACAGCTACGCTACACAGCTTGTCTTAGTCTGTAGTAGATCATTTTACCAATTCATCATTTATGTAAATTAATCCACTTTTTCCCTTTACAGTCAGCCAAAAGAACCCACAGGAAGGCTCTGTATGAGAGGTAACTTTAAAAACCCCTCTGTATAGAAGTTATTTGGACACTTTATTGATACTAATATTTATCTTCACTTCCTGCTGCAGCTTTGTCGGCCCGGCAGACCGCTCGCGTGACGATGATGAAGGTGGAGGAGCATCTAGCCGGGATTTCGAGCGCGACCGGGACAGGGATCTGGAAAGAGAGCGCGAACGAGACAGGGACAGAGACCGAGATCGTGGCCGAGACAGAGAGCGTGAACGAGAGAGGACCAGAGACAGGAGCCGAGACAGGGACAGGGACAGAGAGCGGGATAGGGAAAGAGACAGAGACCGTGAACGAGACAGAGAGCGAGACAGAGATGGACCCTTCAGACGTAAATCCCATAATAATCAACAATACCATAATAGTTATACTTAACAGTTTGTGACAGATTTGATCATTGCATTAATAATTATACAGAATAATCTTCTGTTTACTTTCATGATTAGCAAGCCCGTAATAATTATACTGATTAATCACTGTGTTGTGTGGAATTGCTTCCTTCTAAGTTACACTGAGTTTGCTCCATTAAGGTTTAAATGAACCTGATTTTTGTGCCCGTGCAGGTACGGACTCGTACCCGGAGCGGCGAGGTATTCGGAAGGGAAACACGGTGTACGTTTACGGTGCAGGCATGGTGGAAGAGAGCCTGCGTGCAGCTTTCTCTCAGCACGGCAACATCATCGACCTGTCCATGGACTCACCACGCAAGTATGACTGAGATTTAACCTGGTAGTCTCTGTGACAATGAAAGTAATTATTCAGTTCTTTAATAACATTTCACACACACTGAACCCTGTAGCATGACACTGCAGATTTCCTCTTATATTTATGGGGCCAAGCACTGAAGGTGCATAGACACCCTGCTGGTACTGTAGATTTTTTTTGGTTATTATTATTATTAGGGGGCCAAGCACCATACTGAAATTGTATGCCTTCCTCTAATTATTATCATTATTATAACACTTGCACAAGGGAGTCTATGGCAGCCTGTAGAAGGCTTGTATACTTGTTATGAAATTTGGCACAGTGATAGACGGCAGTCTCAGTCAGCTACCTGCACAGTAATTTCAATGAATACCGTGATTGTATTTTTTTTTTTCCCCAGAATATTGGATTTTCCACTATTTAACATTTTGTCCATACCATGCAAAAGAATTTGACTGCAAAGTTGCTAAACAGATAGTGAAGCCATTTCTAAGCAAACACTTTTACTTATTAACTCGGCACATATGTTTAGCAGCATGACCCGATGTTCACAAGCAAGCGTCGAGTTCATCTGCAACTTGGGAGGGGAATTTCTGTTTCAGCATTTTCTATACAAATGTGTGCACTCCCGATTGCTACAGGAGATTTTGGAGAGAAAAAGGGAATGTTAGCCGTTCTGTGTGTATGACCTCGGTGTGAATGGCTTCTTTGTGTTTCCCTCTTTGTTCCCCTCCAAGCTGCGCGTTTGTCACTTTTGAGAAAATGGAGTCGGCAGATCAGGCTGTAGTAGAGGTCAGTGTCAAATCTCAGCACCTACACGTCCTTTTATAAACGTTCTTTACAAAATGCTAATATGGCTCTCTGATTTTAGCTGAATAACACCACAGTGGGTGACATCACCATCAAAGTCAGCATCGCTAGAAAGCAGCCCATGCTGGATGCAGCTACGGGGAAATCAGTCTGGGGTTCTCTGGGTGAGTAAAACCAACGTGCCGTGATTCTCGAGAGAATCTCAGATTAAGCCTTGTTTTGTTTTTGCTACACACGTGACGAATTAAAGGAAAAACCAACCCACCGACCATTCAGTGACCCCCTCGTGCCCTGTGGATGGGGGCGGAGTCATCTAGGAAGAGACCACGCCCATCACGAGAGAAAAGTTTCATCTGCTAAAGAAGAACTTTGTACTGATTTGCAGTGATGCTTTAAATCAATGCCAGTAAAACATATACATAATAGAGCCACCATGTTTTTTTCCTTTAATTTGTCACCTTTAGGTATTAGGTATTTACATCTCGTTTTTATGTTGCAGCTGTCCAGAACAGCGCCAAAGGCTCGTACAGGGACAAGCGGAATCAAGTCGTCTACAGTGAAGATTTCATCTGAGCATTTCACACACACACACACACACTAATTTTTTAAAAATGCAGAACTGCTATTGGTTTTCTTGCCCTGTTTTTTTTTTTTTTTCATGCGGATCATACAGTTGTTCATTAAAATACTTTCAAGTGTGTAGAGGGTGTATTTATAGTTTGTACAGTAATCAGCTTTACTGTGCTTTGGCATTACAGCGCTCAATAAAGTCTGAACACGGCTTACGCCGCAGCTTTGTAAATAGGGACGTGCATCTCTTTTTCTGAGAACGTTACTAATACATTAGTAACAATCTAATTATCAGGGCATGCTGTCATAGGAAAATAATGAATGATGGGGTAGATCATTTCCCTTTAACAGTACATCCTGAAGCATGTCGTCTTATACCAAAGCAATTTACCATTTGTATTCATTCAAGAATGCTACATACTTTATCTATTTCTAGTTACATTTGATGTTATGGAACATCTGCAAAATAAGTTAAGTTTCTGACTAGCTATTTCTCTAACTATTTCTTCTTTTTTTCCCCACTTGAAGTTAATAATACAAAAAATGCAGTTTGTTATGCTACTGAGAAACTACAGAGACCTCAGTCATGAAGACTTTCACCTGGTGGAAAACCTAAAGTTTTAGCTTTAACTCCGTTACAAATCAGTGACACTGGAGACTCCTCCCAAAAATGCTAAATGAACGTCTCTTCACAGAAAACTTCAACATACCCATAATTACTCGTTTTTTTTTTTTTAAATCAGCAGAGGTAGATCATCCTCCATACAAGTCTCTGTGTAATTAATATAAGCTGCTGTTATAGAAAATCGACCAATCAGATTCAAGAACTCAACAACGCTGTGGTATAAAAGCTAATATTCTGCACTTAGGACTGAATTCAACCAAACAACAGAAAATGCAAATCATTCAGACACAAACGTGTGTAAAAGTCATCGTTTATCAAGTCCATAATGTTTTGCAGAAAAAGAAGGGGAAAGAAATCCATTAAAGCTCCCTGTTTTTTTTAATTGATTGTAAATGACAACATATCGTAGCTAAAGACACAACATGAAACAAAACGTTACACTTGATTACAGCGTTACTGGCTTGTTGCTAACTGGTTTATTCGACTAGTCACAGGCTATTTACCGAATACACATACAGACAATTACACAGACACTGATTTTGTTCCTGTTTTTATTCTCCACAATGCAGTCTGTCAGCACAGTGTTCAGATACTAATTTATCAACGAGGCACGGATGTTCTCAAGTCTGAAGAACCAAGCCCTCATTAACTAAACAGAACGTGGCTAGTGAGGCATCAGCGTAACTAATCTGACTTTCAGACTTAAGGCCAGACTCTGACTTCGGGATCTTTGGGCTCCTCGCATCTCTGTACGTCTTCTCTCTTAAAGGAATGGCTTTATACTTTCCTCAACGCAAGTGATCAGCCAAGACAATGTTTGGTCTTCCAGTTTTGCTCTGGAGCTATGAGGGTAATGTAACAAATGATAAACATGCATCTCTTCCAAATTCTTCAGCATAAAAACTTCAAACTTTGAACTTAAATTTGTAAATACCGACAGTTTAAGGGTTGTCTGAGGCAAGGGTATTAAGATTTGCACATGAAAAAAAAGCAAAGCACAGGGTGCCAATACTTTAATCTGCGTGAAACCACACGAAAGAATACTGAGTGCAAACCTGTGCAGGTGATACCAGTTAAAATACAAGTTTCTCTTAGCTATTTAGCACACTACATTAGATTAGATTATATTATTATCCTATGTAGTGAGCATTTATACAGATAAAGAAAGTAAGAAAGATAAATAATAATAAAATATAATACTAAAAACAAAGCTAAAAGTCACCTGCTTTGGTTTATGTGCGATACTGATAATGGGCCTCATTAATCCGTCTTTTAGTAAAGTTGTGTTTTTTTCCTTCAATACCAAATTTTTTTGTGTAAAAGCTCCTACGAATGATTTACAATTAAATCCGTTCACATCCAGCTTGATAAATGAGGCCCAGTGTTTGTTCTATTTGTGGCTGTATAAAGTTAGAAACTTTAAAATTATTCAATCAATCAACTGCCTGATTTGTTCTGGCAAACTACTTAAAATACTGAGTAACTAATTACTTTAGTTTTTTTTCTTTTTTGTACTCAAGTACTAAAATGCAAAATTGCTCAAAACAGTAGTCACTAACATGGAGATGAAAATATTTTGAGTGAGACAAACTTGCAACACTTGCTCCAGAGGTTTCAACCTCTGGCCAGAAACGAAGGTCAGGAACCCGTAACTTGTTCGCTAAATTATCCTGGTAGCTCCAGTGCATAATCAAAGAAGCAAATGTTCAGATACCAAACATGTCTTGATTGATTGGTGTAAAGTGTAAATTAAAAATTTCACCAAACCACACCTGATGTGCATTTCCTTTCCTTAGCTCAAGTCAGGATTCAATTTAGCACATTGTAGGTGGTTAAGACGTTGTCAGAATCTGGCCCTTAATCCTCACCAGAACTGTCCCTCTATCTCAATAATGCTACTTTAGATTCCATCCTGAAAAGTCAGCTTAAACTCCTCCTCCTATAGCCGGCTCCTCACACTCTCTCTGGATCTCCAGGTAGTTCTGCGCGGTGGTCTTGCCGTGCTGCTCCTTCAGGTGGCGCCGCAGCGCGGGTTTGTGGGCGAAGCAGATGCGGCAGAAGGCGCAGACGTGCGGCCGCTGTCCGCTGTGCATGTTCATGTGGTCGGACAGCGTGGACTTCTGCGTGAAGGTCTTGTGGCACAGCGGGCAGCTGTGGAGCTTGGCCGTGCGGTGGACGGCCATGTGGCGGTTCAGGTTGCTCGTCTGGCTGAAGTGTTTGCCGCAGCACGGGCACACGTACAGCAGGTGGGTGGAGCGCGAGTGCGCGGCTAAATCTTCCACCGAAGAAAACGCCAGGCCGCACTGCTCGCACGCCACCGAGCCCGTCACGCAGGATGTGGAGCCCACGACAGCCACAGAGTCCTCACCACCGTCTTCATTAGTGGGCAACGATACGACTCCTACATCGTCCTCAGCGCTTGCTCCGTCCATACTAAAGTGACCAGGGCCACCATCTGAACCTGCCGCATCTCCTTGGCATTCTGACGGCTGGTAATCCACCCGCATCGGACCCTCTCCGAGAGCTAAGTAGTCTTGCCCCATCCCTGCTCCAAAACTCCCCATGATCTCTTCGGAGGTGGGAAAGCGCCAAGCCTGCTGAAAGTTCCCCAAAGGCCTTCGTTCACGGTAGGTGTAGCGCTTCCTGTGCTTGAAGCCCCGCCCACGGCCGCCCCTGGGCTCCCCGAATCTCCGTCTCCAGATGCGCACTCCACCCCTCGGGCTGCTGCCTGGCGCTCCAACTTCATCCCTGCTCAGATCGTCTGCATGCGGATGTGTGACCTGTCGTACGGCTAACACGTCCACTGCGTCTCCGGCATCCTCCTGGACCCCTGAGTTCTCCTCAGCGTCATGGTGCTCGTCCCTGATGCGCACCTCGAACACGCTGAAGTCGTTTCTGCTCTCTTCGTCCTCAACACCTCCGGAGTGCTCTGAGGCTCGAAGCTGCAACATTGACACATTAATCAAACATCAGGAATTTATTCAAACCTTACAGAAGGGATGAGTGATTTAGCCAAAAAAGCTGAATGATTCATTCAAACGACTCAGTGATTCGATTCAATGCTGAAAGATTTTCTTTTAGGTCTGAAAGCAAACGCTTATAGTCATGTCAATTCTCCTCAGCCTGGGCTTGACCTCCACCTTTTCTGAGATATCTAATGAAGCCATTAACAGATATTTACCCGTGCTACAGAAAAATCAGCCTCATCTCTGGGCTGAACTCCGGCGTGCTCGACTCCTGAGACATGCGGCTCCTCCTCCGAGCTGTGAGGCTGCAGTGAGGCACGCTCACAAGGGGGCGACATGTCGTCCAGGGAATGAGTGCTTCCGCTGACGATTGCCGCCATAACCTGGGACTCTTCTGTCTTTACAGACTGAACAAGCGGCGATGGAATGGACAGAACATCCAGATGAGTCAAATGTAAAGAGAAGAACGGCATTAGATCTGAATGTGCTGGATTGAATTTGACTTACTCCTGAACTGCTGCTCTTCGACTGCAGGTACTGACTCAGAGCCACTCGGCACTTCTCCACCACGTGCTCCATTTGGAGGTAGCTGGCTGCCGTCAGGTAATTAACGATTTCTTTGGCGCTAAACTGCAGGATGCCCGTATAGCAGGACTGCAGCAGCTCACGGATCACTGTGGAGCTGTGCAGCACTGACACCTGCTGCAGAAAACACGAACAACAACAACAAATAAAACAGAAGGAACTTTGCTGCTCCCAGTTACCTTAGACTTAACAGAACAGTACTGTTCTTTGGTTTGCGTGCAAACACTTAGTTAACAATGGACTAGAGAAGTGCATTGTGCTGAAGTACTACACAGACGGAGTGAGTACTCGAGTACTGAAATTCCTCAGGAGGGGGGTCGATCCCACAACATCTCTGTTGCCTGCGAGGCAAATTGCAATTGTAATGAAAACACTCACAAGCCTTCCCATCCCCCTGCCACCTGACCCTCGCTTATGCCTTCATGCCTTGGCTCTACTCAGGCTAGGCCAGAGCTCATTTATGAATTAGAGAATTAATTAATTCTAATTGCAGAAGCCTAAAATGGAGAAACTTCCAGCGCCTTTACGTGCTTTCTAAAATATCTTTAAAACAGTACAATTATTATACGGGGTGGGAAAAAAGTTGAATTCATGTCTAACCGTCCAGACACTGTACTTGTCCAGTCACATTGTTTAGAAACAAAAGGAACTCAGCTAAAAACGGGTTGCCAGTAAAATTTAACCCGAGTGTATGAGGAGCTTCTTGGCTAGCCGGCTCCATTAGTATGCAATGGTGTTAACGTCATTTTGCTGGCTAAATTCTTGTACTCAGTTGATGTTTGTTGTGTAGCAAGTGACACCAACGGGAGCACGTTACATCTGAGTGCATCTGCAAACAAAGTTTTGAACCACGTTGTAATTATTAATTTATGTCATGTGTAAAACATTAATGATTTGACATTTTGTTGTAGGTCTGTTTAATCTTTTGTGGCCTTTTTTTTCTCTTTCGGGAGAAAACCATGAAGTGCCGTTTTTTTTAGCTGGAAAATGTTTTGTAGCTGAAAATTTGGTGTGTCCCTAATTAATATAGCGAACTGATGTTAAATATATACTTGTCTACTATTTTCTAAGTTAGCTAAGGACATTTTTAGATTTGACTAGATATTATTTAAAGCTCAAAACATTCTCCATTGTGCTTGACGGAAAGCCAAGGCGATGCATTGTTCGAGCAGGAAAGTCGAGTCCAGGCGAGAGCACCGGTTACTAATGTCAGACTGGGGGAGGGGAAAGGGGCGGAGTTTCCAGATGGTCAGTTAATATCGGTGAGTTCAAAACACCTGTCAATCATTCCAGTTTCATATGTTGATTATTTCGTCTCCCATTTCTACTGGGGGAAAAGAAGAGTTGCTCTTTTGGCATATTTTTGAAGGTTAAACTCTCTAGAAGACTTACATTTAATTGTCTGATACTTCAGTCTATGCCAAATGTTTAGGTCATGTTAGGAGATTTAATAAAGACATATTGCATTGTTGATTACTGCTCGCACGTCTCTACGACAGACGCCTCAGACACTTCAGAACCCGTAACCCCCTATTTGCCTAGCGGTTTCTCCGGAGTCACACCTGAAGCTCTGCAGAGGGGTTCAGTAAAAACTGGTCCCTGAGGAAGGCCGAGCCGGCAGCCAGCACCACTTTGTGACCCCGGAACATCTGCCTGCCGCCGGCCATGATGGTGATGTCGCAGAAGTGCCGCTGCTCCCGCAAGGAGTTCATGTTCCTCAGCGCAGCGTCGCTGTGGCCAGGCAGGCGGAAACACACCACATCCATCTGCACAAACGGAGGAGTCAGAATTATTACTTCGACAGCTGCAGTTATTCCTACCTGAGACTTTAACGTTCATCAACGCAAAAACAGCAAACACGCACTGTGAACGTACACGTGGAAGGATGGGAGGTGGAGGAGCCTGATGGAGCTCGTAAAGCTTCTCTTCGGATCTTAATTATTCCATGAGATTGGTTAGCTTAGTACCAAAATATACAAGATCTCACCCAAGCACCTCACCCCTCTCAGGATCACCTTTACGAGTCAACAGGATAGTAAGAGTGCTGATGAGCTAAAACAATAAGTAAGAATAAATAAATAAACAAATAAAAAACATGACGTGGTATGTTGTTATAAGAAAATAATCAAAGATTACTTCGGTGGTGTGATGCGTCTAGGCACAAAGCAGACTTACTTACTCTTACTACCCTGAAGTTGATTATTTTCCTGTAACAGCATGTCCTGATGTGTTTAATTCCTCTTATACCAGAGCAATTTGCCAACACTAACAATACACCACTATAATGATAACACAGATAATAATTATTTAATTATAATGACCTCGGATGTCCTACTCTATACATCATCCAAAAACAATATGATCAGAACTACTGTCAAACACAACAGCTTGAGTAACCACGGTTCTTCACTCAACACAAAAACAACACATTTCATTCCAGTTTGTCTAGAATGATCAAAAAGTCTTTGTTTGGAAAACGTTTACTCACTGCATGAAATATAAATAAGGGGGGGAAAAACGTGACGCATTGTGCTGTTATGGGGAAAATAATCAGTAATGGGGTGGTGTGACTCTGTCTGGTAATTATTTGCATGTAACACAAAGCCATGCAATTTTTTCCTCTTGAACCAGAGCAAGTCATAGACGATTAAACTGTATTATTTATTAATGAACAACATCATGCTTTTTAACCGTTTACAGTTAAACAAGTTAGTTCCTGTTATCACTTAGCAGCTATAAACATCGTCGTTCTCTCACCAGCCTCACACGTGAAATTAATTAGAAACAAACTAAATGTAGCTCGTCACGTTACTAAGCAACCAGAAAATATTGCCCTGACTGTTACAAAGCGCTGACGCTGGAGACTCCTTCCATAAAATGTTAAATAAGCGTTTTCTTACAGAACTTCACCGTAAATAATACATTCCTGTGATTTGCTGTGCAGCCAGGACTCCTGTCAGAGCTGCTGTTGTAGAAAATAAATCAACACCTTCTGACCAATCAGAATGGAGAGATTAACAGCACTGTGGTGTAAACAGCTTGCACTGAAAGTTTGTGTTTGTTTGAAAAAGTGAAAAGAAGTGAAAAAAAGTGAAAGAACGCAGCAAAGGTTTCTCTCTTTCCTGCGGATTTTACTAAACATACCTCACTTTTTAAAACATTAAAGCTACATTGGGTAAGAGGAGTCTTTTTTGTTAAGACTGGGTCTCTAACAGTTAGGTGGATTCAACATTTGAACCACTCCCACCCCCAGGATCTACAGTGGCCCGTAGAATGTCTGTAAAATGATTGACAGGAGGCTCATCCAAACACAAACAAGCATTCCGGGCCGGAAGGCGGTTTTCCAAACGGGTTTTCTCAGCGACTTAATACACTTTTGCAAAAGCCGCGGCTTAAATGCATTGTTGTTGTTGTTCTACATATATTTCAGTTAATTTGTACAAGCAAGGAATAAAAAAAAAAACACGACTACTGCACCTTTAACTCTTTCTCCTCCACCTCCAAAATGTAAAAGCAGGCAAATATATTAAAGCTGTAACAAATTGTGCAACACACCTCACCAGACAATCTATCAGGTTGTTTT
Source organism: Pangasius djambal (assembly GCA_022985145.1). Classification (NCBI taxonomy): domain Eukaryota; kingdom Metazoa; phylum Chordata; class Actinopteri; order Siluriformes; family Pangasiidae; genus Pangasius; species Pangasius djambal. Next base: position 5,465,479 of record CM041003.1, read on the forward strand.
TCCTAAGCAGTTAGGTTCGTTTTAAAGAAAATTTATATGAATTCAAACTACCCGTCCTGTCACTTCCATTCATTTTGATCATAAATAACTGATAATAAAGCTGTAACGTTAAAGCACCAAACTATCACATACTCAAATAAACAGTCAGATTTCACGCAAACACAGCGAGCTAACATTAGCTAGAGTTCATTATAGATCTCTAAGGCCCTCTATATACTAATGCATCTCAATAACTATTATTAATTAATGTATTTTTAATATAAACACTCTGCATCTTGTACACCGCTAAACTGTAGCCTAGTTACCTTTTGTCTCGTGCAGCTAGGCAGCTAACGTTAGCTGCGTTCACGAGGCATTAAATGACATGTATGCACCGCGAGCACTTTTTCTACTCAGTTTTTAAGGCGAATAAATTACAAACTTACCCTTTTAAAAGTATTTCTGTCACAGGCGAGCAGGCGAGGAATCTCACATAACAGAAACACGCGTGACGCGAAGTGTCTTTAAGGCTAGTGTTTACTTTTTAAAGAAGCGTAACCTACACTACGGCGGCCGGGAAGTGATTTCCGGTGGCTACCTTTTTTGAAAGTGGAGAACGCGTTTGGAAATTCGAGCCAGGGAGCATACGGGTACTTTGGCTCGCGCCAAGTTCTGACGCTTGCTAGCTCAGTGTTAGCAGTTAGCCGAGTATTTCTGAACTACAGGTTGATTTTCTTGTCCATGGGTGTTATAAATAATACAAATAAATTCTATACCAAAGTCACCATTTCCCAACACATCCATAAACTCTGAGAATGCGCTACACATGACACTATCCTTCTGAAAAAAACAATAGAAACCATCGCAGAAATTCTAATGGTTCCCACTATAAATAACATTACAAACCATCAGCTAACCATTAAAACCCTTACCATTACCATTTTTGGTCCTTAATGGTATTCACTAGACATAACATGCCACCAATACAAGGCAACAAATTACCAGTAGAGACCCACAGGGACCATTGGAGTTTCCATTAAAACCAATACAATTGCAATTATAACCATTAAACCATTACAAATTCTATGAGGGGTTCTATTTTTTTTTAGCAGGGTAGACTACGATGTGCCACCCTAAAAGAAAGAATTACAAAATAATAATAATAAATATGGCAAATTTGAATGTAAGTCCATAGGGAAATATGCTTTTTGACAACATGTCTCCTGTGTAGGAAGCATGAAAGTGGCACTTTAAATGGCGGCGCTCAGGCACTGACTACATTTTGAGCACTACTTCAATTCAACATACAGCTGAAGGCTGAATAAAATGGCGTCCCTCTCAAGATGGTGCTTCAGTTAGCTGCCTTTGTTGCTTATGCAAGGACTGGCCCTGAGTGTGGAACTAAAAGGCACTGTAGGGGCGGAGGCTATAGAAAAGAAGGCCTTGAAACAGGAATGCAAGAAAGGATCCATGAAAGATGACAGAAAGATTGAATCTTGATTGCCAGAATTATAAAGTGTGTCAGTAATGTGTTGGTCCACCAGAACAGTGTCAGTGTGCTTTGGAACTGTACTTCAGGGATGAATACTGTTCTTCCTAAAGACATTCGCTCAGTTTGTCGTTTGATGATGAAGGTGGAGAGGTGCAGTCTGACACATTGCTCCAAAATCTCCCACGGGTGTTCTGTTGGATTGAGATCTGATGACTCTGAAGGCTTATATATAATAATTTACATAATTTTCATCCTCATCAATCCTTCAGACCCTTCATACCCTGTGGATGGAACATTGTAATCCTGAAAGAGACTAAAGAGAATAATGTTTAGTTTCATCTACTGTCTAAAATTTCTTTATGACAGGGATGTCAAAGATAATGCCTGCGGACCAGGACGAGCCCAATAAATGTTCTAATCTGACCCACCATCTGTCTGAATTCAGAATCGGAATCAGAAGTAAAAGAGCTAGTCTCTGTTATTACACTAGGGGGTATAGAGCAATAATCACTGGGCCATACACTAAGCTACTGACAAAATGTGCTAATAGTGTAATTATTTAAAATTTGATGCTATATCCATGTCTCTTTCCAAAAATAACCAATTTAGGGGTTTCATAGCATAAATACTTATGCAACCACAAATTTGACACTTTTTATTTGTAAATAAATTTGCAAACTATAATGATTTTCCCCCCCACATAATAAAATATTATGGGATATTTTAGATTAGATTTGTGACATACACTTACCATCCACTTTTTTTGGAAAAAGACCAGGCGATATTTTCCCAGTTTTCTACTGTCCTGTTTGGGTGAGTCTGTGCCTACTGTACCCTCACATTCCTGTTCTTGAATGACAGGAGTGGAACCCAGTGTGGGCTTCTGCTGTTGTAGCTCATCCTCCTCAAAGTTCGAAGTGTTATGCATTCTGAGATGCTTTTCTACTCACCACGGTTGTAAAGAGTGATTATTTGAGTTACCATAGCCTTCCTTTCAGCTCGAATGAGTCAGGCCATTCTCCACAGATCTCTCCCATCAACAATCTGTTTCTGCATCCAGAACTGGCACTCGCTGGATGTTTATTTTTTTTTTGCACCATTCTGTGTAAACTCAGTTTTTGAACTATTCAAACCAACCCATCTGGCACCAAGAAACATTCCACAGTCAAAGTCACTGACATCTCATTTCTTTCCCATTCTGATGTTTGATGTGAACATTAACAGAAGCTCTTGACTTGTATCTACATGGCTGTATGCACTGCGCTGCTACTACTGTACACGATCGGCTGAGTGGATAATTGCATGAATGAGCAGGTGCATGTGTTGTTCACTTCATCTAAAAGTAACCTCTTTTCTGTTCCATCACTCTGCATTGATTCATTGCAGAGCCACATGTACATACACCCCAAACTATCCAACACCCTGACTCATTTTATAACAGAACGCAATCACACTTCTCCTGCAATCCACGGCTCAGTGGTGAAACAGGAAATACTTTGTGTTCCGAAGGCTTGGTGTAATGTATAACAAGGCCACATGACCCACACTGGCATAAAAGAGGAAACTATTACCCAGAGGGCTCAGTGTAGCAAAGGGCTTTAATACTAGCACACAATGTTCTTGCAGAACATGAGGCAGATTCAACAATTAATCCCAGGTGGCAAATTCTCAGCTTTAATCTGAATTCTATGGAAGCATTTTGAGGTTTAAGATCACAGGGCCCAGATATATATATGCAATGACTATACTGCCGTTTTGCATTTTTAAAAGGAAATGGATCAGTGTAGCAGAAGGTACAAAATAATCTGCGATATTTTGCATAAAAACTTAATATCTTCTAATAAAACATTCATTACAGACACATTGATGGACTTCCTGCAATTGTCCCATGAGGCAAGTCTATTGACATTGTGCTAGGATCCTATTTGTCACCCTGAGCTTGGTGTTCAGTAATTACAGATCTGACTGGTAGGAGGCAGCAGGTCAGGCTGAGGAAACTCACATCGGGAAGCCTGGTGACAGAACCAGTTCACCTCCAGATCCAGGAAGTGAATCATCGCTCACTGCTCACGCCCTGGTCACCACATACTTGAGCTCCTTCCCTCCAGCAGGTGGTTCACGTGAGTCAAAGCCATCCAACACTCGATTCGCTTGTTGTGTCAATGTTTAATTCCTCCACACATGTATGATGATACTATGTTACTGTTAGTGGTTAAAGAAAAGTCTCATGAACTTCCTGTATGAAGAAGCACACAATTCACATGTGAATTTTACGCATGTTTTTTTTTAATACACACTTTCACGTTATGTTTCACACATTTTGTAATGCATGTCTCTAGACTTTCTCACATGCTTCATTTATTTCACATGGCAATTTTTCAAATGTAGGGCATGTGGTTTTATTTTCTTGTTTTAATTTTTTCATGTGATTTTATTTTCATGGATTGCATGGATTTATTTCACATGGTTTTATTTTCACATATTGATTTTTTCATATCTTTTCCACATTTTAATTTTCACATGTGGTTTTATTTTCATGTTTAACATTTTTAAGTCACCCTCAGCATTTTCACGTTATTTAAAAAAAAAAAAAATTCTCCTGATATCATCTGAGAACATTTATTTGTGGTTTTATTTTCGCAAATTATTTTTTCATAGGTGTTTTTGTTTGCACATTTTCAAAATTTAACGTGTAGTTTTATTTTCACTTTTTAAATTTTCACATTTTATTTTAAGGATTTTATTTTATTTTCACCTGTGATTTTACTTCTTCTTTTTTTTTTTTACATGTGGGTCATGTGATTTTGTTTTCACATGTATTTTTTTTTTTCAAATGGTTTATTATTTTAACTTATTTCCCACATGTGCTTAGATGAATTCACATGTGGAATTCACATATTTTCATATTTCATATTTTTTTTCCATAAGAGATGATGATAAACTGCATCCACAGACATAGGCAGCAACAAATCCTTTTTCTGCATTCATATCTGGTCTCTGGAACAAACTGCGCAATTTTCATTTGACTGTTCAATGTGACTATGGTGATAAATCTGGAAATTGCCTGGAAAATTGTCCTGCTCAGTTTAGTCAGGTTTGATTAAATGCACATTTGCTTAATGAGGCTCAAAATTGATACTCGATGTTTACATGGAATTTGCCTCATCAGAATTTGTCTTTCCATCTGATATACTGGCTCTGGTTGGGAGAAGACTAATCCATTCCACAGTGGGCCTGTTTGGTTTCACAGGCTTTTTCACGGCAATTTCTGTATGCAGGTTAGTGACAGACAACGTAAAGAAAAAACTGAAATAGCAATTCATTTTGAGAGAAAATGGTTCTGTGTCAGAAAATATTAATGTTTATGTGTTTTAATTCATGTCAGTGGTAACTGATTACAGATGGACTTATTGTGTAGCAGTCGTGTCTATATTTCAGTGTAACAGTGGCCTGTATGTAAGTCATAAATGTGTTAACAGATTGCAGTGTAGTTTAGGGGAAATCTGGCACAGTTTCTTAGTGAGTACAAAGTAATTATTGCTGTTTATACCACAGTGTTTGTTAATAAATAATGAACGAAACCTCAATTGCTGTGGTGTAAGTGGAATAAAACACTTCAAGGCATGCTGGAAAAGACATTTTTTGGAAAATAATCATTGGAAACTTCTGGGTGATAAAGGATCACATCACCCCTTTATTCATTATTTTCCTACAAGAGCATGCCCCAGGTGTCTTATTCCGTACGTAAATCATGCACTCACTAGCCACCTTATTAGGGACAGCTACACATCGATTTATTCATGCAGTTATCACTTGTCAGCCAATCAGGTGGCAGCAGCACAATATATAAAATTATGCAGATACAGGTCAAGAGCTTCAGTAAATGTTTACATCAAATAGCAGAATGAGGAAAAATATGATCTCAGTTCAATTGTGGAATATTTGTTGGTGCCAGATAAGCTGGTTTGCGTATGTCAGAAACTGCTGATCCCCTAGGATTTTCACACACAACAGCCTCTAGAGTTTACACAGAATGGTTCAAAAAATAAAAATAAAAAATCCAGTGAGCAGCAGTTTTGAGGGCGGAAACTCACTGTTGATGAGAGAGGTCAGAAGAGAATGGCCAAACTGGTTTGAGCTGACAGGAAGGCTACAGTAACTCAGATAGCTACTCTTTACAACCGTGGTGAGCAGAAAAGCATCTCAGAACGATACCAAGCCTTGAGGTGGATGGGCTACAACTACTGAAGATCACATCGGGGTCCACTCCTGTCAGGAAGAACAGGAATCTGAGGCTACAGTGGGCACAGGCCCACTGATTGGCTGATTAGCTTATCGGATAACTGTAAGAATGAGCATGTGTACAGGTGTTCCTAATAAAGTGGTTGGTGAGTGTATACATATTCAGTATATATAAATGACAAAACACTCCTGGTTTAAAAGACCATGCATGACTCTGCACACATGTTTAAGCCAGCAGCTCACTCTGAAGACCTGGTAATATGATACACTGTATTTGGGTATCATGACATTGACCATCTCTGCACTCCAGGTTGCACACACAGTAATCAGATATTTTATTACAAAGTTGATAAGTGAGACATACGTGACCTCTTGGAATGAATTTAGAGTACATTTTCAGAACAGCGAGTCCAAAAATACAATGACCATATTCCATGACTACACTGAGAATGATTACAGTGGGAATGTTGTATTCTAGCTGCAGGTCAGAAGTGACACTAACAGAGGAGTCCAGGATAAAACTACAGAGTCATCTATAACAGTGTGTGATCCATTCTATGTAATACTGTGCTAATTCTATCATTGTAAACCATACAGTACAGTACATAATTACAATGTCCTATTTATAAGTGATACATTTATTATACCAATGTACAATTTACAAATTACAGATCAAACAACCAACCAGGATTTCTCATGATTTTGTGCTCAAACGTGTAACCGTCGTCTTTTCCAGCAGAGAATATGAGTGACGTGTTGAAATGCATTCACTGAATTTAAAACTGAAGCATAACTGTGTGTGCTTTGCAGTGCCACCAATCAGTGAGTCTGATATTCTTTCATTAATTATGCCAAGTCAAATTTGATAATCCTAAATAAGCTAGACTTAACAGAAATACATTCATTTCCAGTGCCCTTAAGGAAAAAAAAATGATTCAAGACAAGACAGAATATTTTCCCACATCATTAAATAGGAAGTGTACTAAAGCACAAAAGAACTGGAATCCTGTAACATAATAAAATGTCACCGTCACCCTCCGAACTCGACCGCTAAATTGAAGAATAACACTGCAGCCGTTAGTAGTGAATGTGCTCATGCACCATAAATTTTAGTGTTGTGTTCCATGAACGGAAATTGTCAGTAAAGTGCTGAGAAAACTAACTCAACTAAACTAACGTTTGCATAAAAGCTCTGCCTTTTTTTTTTTTTTTTTTTTTTTTTTTTT
>CM041003.1:5472517-5489912 GCA_022985145.1 Pangasius djambal
AGAAATTTGCCTAGTTGTACACTCTCAGAAAAAAGGGTACTAAAGTGTACACTGTGCTGCACACAGGCATCTCTGGAGTGGTTCTGTTGATGAGAGAGGACAGACGAGAATGGCCAGACTGGTTCGAGCTGACAGAAGTCTATCAGGAACTCAGATAATCACTCTTAACAACCGTGGTGAGCAGAAAAGCATCTCAAAACACACCGAATCTCGAGTGCTACAACAGCAGAAGACCACAGCGGGCCACTCCTGTCAGCCAAAAAGGCAAAAGGGGACAGGTGAAGTTCGGAAAAATGTCACCGGGTCTTTTTCCAGTCTTTACCTGCCACACGACTGAGCTGATTGAATAACTTCATAAATGAGCAGCGGTTACAGATGTTCTTAATAAAGTGGCTATTGAGTGTGCCCTGGACTGTATCACTCCAAGGGCAAGGAAACGTACAGTTTGGTACTTTTGTTTCTGAGAGCGTATGCATAAAACAATCCTTGATTGCACAGTGCTTCAAGTTGGAATTGATGTTGGCAACATTACACATCTAGGCAAGCAGAATGCCAATCAAAAGAACTTTGGTAAGAATAATATTGCTCTGTAAATCGGTGAAATATAACTAATGGTCCACTGAAGAGCTTGTGCTGTGTAAAATGTCTGAGTCCACTGCTGTCTTACAGAATTGTATTGATATCAAAATAATACAGACTCTGTTGACGCATTTTGAATTATTTTTCAATATACAGGCTGTCCCATTAGTCCACCATCATTGGGTTAATGTACATTATTATATTTTCAGATACAGATCATGATGTATCTGAGCAAGAAAGCATGAATCCAAATAATTCTACTCATAGGAATTTGGTGGACATATTGAGCTTTTGTTTTGGCGTTTTTAAACATTTTTTTCTGCTATGGTGCTGAACTTATGGGACACCAAGTATATTACTGAGAACTGAAGGTTTTAAAAAATTGTTTGAGTAATTATACCCTGTTTACATACAATTTGCTTCATTTTTCAAATTCCCTTCATATTTGATTTAAATAGTAACAAAGAGACTCCATACCCAATTATTAATGATTCAAAGTCAAAATCTGAAGAAATATTTTTTTGACAAATTGATATTCGTTTTTCCTAATTGACATCAGTGGACTCAGATTTTTGGACCTTTAATGCCGTTGCAGCTGAAACGTCAAGTGTAAATATCATTGGACCCTATCCCAAGTGGTTCATGAGGTTACTTCCTGTAATTAAAGAGACAGATTGCACATAAAGGACAAGAGCAGATCAGTACAGACTCCAGAAAGATGAGGAGGAACAAGAACGAGAGAAAGAAAAGGAATGCATGTCTACGTTCAGTCCATCTTCTCTTTCTGGACCAGCTTCGGTGCATCGACAAATTCCTTCCCATTAAAGAGGATGACAGCAGCTGTGAGAGCGCTGGCTGTGCCCCAGAACAGCACGTAGGCTAGTGTCTCTGTCATCGTGTCACCTGAGAGCGAGAGAGGTGTTAACGTCAGACAATCTTCCCTTTTACAGACAGTTTACTTCAAATTACTGCTCCTCAGTTGTTTTAATTTAAGTAAATTAGAGTTTTAAGCACTATTTTTTCTTACCAGCCATAAGCAGGCACAGGATGCACATGGAGAAGGCCACCAGCATGATCATGGGTAACTAAAGGAACAAGAAAAACAAGCCGTCAGTCGTAATCACATCTTTAATGCACTTTAAACCACAGCACAGTCTGACCTGAGCCTATGATTTAAAACACAATTACAGAACACTTGGGTTGACTAAACAACTGCTCCAGCAGTTTGTACAGAAACACAAACTGTTGTTCCTCCTCTTTCGACTGCTCCCGTTAGGGGTCGCCACTGCGGATCATTGGTCCGTGTATTTAATTTGGCACAGTTCTTACACCAGATGCCCTTCCTGACGCAGCCCTCCCCAATTTTATCTGGGCTTGTGACCGGCACTGAGAGCGCACTGTTCCCTGGCCGGGAATCGAACCCGAGCCACAGAGGTGAGAGCGCTGTGGCCTAACCACTAGTCCTCCAGGGACCTAAAACTTTCTAGTTCTTTATTTCCATAATTTAAATTTAACATGGAAGAAAGAAATAATGACCGTGAGGAATTTCCAGTCTTTCTGCACTTGAAGTGGTGTCAGGCTCTCTGATTCATCCACTGTATAGTTGCCAAGGAAGAGGTCAATGGAGTCCTAACATGGAATCCAAACACAAACCCAGAATTAACATCATGCAGTCAGCCGATTCCTCATCCTCATTACGTAGTAACACAGCAATGAAAGACAAATCAGTCACACTTACTTGTCTGAAGCCGTCCGAGAAGTTGTTTTTGTAATAACGAATCATAGAATTCCAGCCGTCCATTACCAAACCCCAGTGAGTCCTTTTCCCAGTCCTGAGCCAAGACAGAGGCAAAGTTAATAAAGAGAAGCACTGTATATTATTTTTAGCTAATACTGCAGCGCTGCTGAATTCTCTAATCTGATTGGTCAGAATGTGTTGATCAAATTGTTTATTATTAATTATTATAATAAGGAATCGATTATGTTAACGGAATTTACAGGGACTTGTTTAGCAGACGCTCTACACAATTCAAGTCTAATAGCAAACAGATTGAAAGACATTTTATTATTACTTCAAAATGGAGGACGTTGCACATTCTATGACATGTTGATCTTTAATAAATAAAAACTTGTGGTACAAGAGGAATAAAACACTTCAGGACGTGCTGTTATTAGAAAATAATCAACTTCGGGGTGGCAACAGTAACTCCACTTCATGTCGGCCCGCATCAAACCACCTTGTCATTGACCATTTGCCTAAATAACAGCACAACCCCGAGTGGTTTATTCCTCAGAGAGCAAATATACATACCTGGTGAAGTCGGTCTTTAGCGCTCCAGTGCCTGCGTACTGTTTAGCACATGCATTAGCGTTGTCAGCCCAGGCTAAAAGAGAGAGCAACAACCCCGATTAACTAAAGTCAGGTACAAGACGGGTCTTTCCAACACAGAACCATAATGGAGCGTTATACAGAACGGTAGAGGGTTTTAAATGACAGCAGATTATTATTATGAAGAATGTCAGTGATTTATGTACAGCATCGTTAGGTTATGAAAAGGAAGAAATGTGTAAACACCGTTCTTGTAGATCTTCTCAAAATCAGCTTGCTCTTCAATCTTCTGGCCAGCATGAAGGACTCCCATCCTCTAAAACAAAATAAATTCATCAGGATCCAGCAAGCATCTAATATACTCATTTTATTATTCAAGTTTGCATTGTTTAAAAACGTTCGCGTATTAAATTGAAATATATATGAATATCCTGGTCATGCCCATTTTTTTTCATTCAAATGGTAATACCTATAGACTCTTAACAATGTGTAAACTATCATCTCTAAGCATCAACTTAAAATATTTCATTATGCATTACCACTTTCAGTGGCTAAAAACAATCATTGTATATGTATTATTAACTAATTAATACCACAGAGCTGTGGAATTTCTGAATCCTACTGATCAGCGTTCAAAGCTCATTCACAGGGACTTGTATAATGCACGCTCCACATAATCTAATCCTAATAATAAACTGATTTTTAAAATGTTCCATTATTTATCAAATTAAAAAAGTATACTCATTAATATGGTTAGTTTCTTTACACTCAGGAACATTAACACTTTTTAAAGGAGTCTGCAGTGTCATTTTTTTCCGACACGGGAATGTCTTCAGGACAGAGGGCTTTATGTATTCCAGTTTCGTAGCTGACAAGCTGCATTTTCTGTCTTATTAATTTCAAGTTAAAAGGAGACAACAACTGTTTATAGGTGCTATAACAGAACCAATTTGTTTCGTGGCTGTTGTACAACATTAAATATAACTATAAATGGCTAAAGCTTATATGTTGCTCTTTAATAAATATAAAGCTGTGGTATAAGAGGAATAAAACACACTGGCAGGTACTGTTATAAGAAAATAATCATCGGGTTGGTGGAATAGATATTTTCCTATAACAGTACACCCAGACGTGTTTTATTCCTTACTTAATGTATCTGTAGATTATTCATAAGGCAGACCGTGATCACCGTGCCACTTCTCTCACCTGAAGCTGGCTCTGCAGGGAACGCCTGGCCAAAAGGCTCTGAATCACATTGGTACGATCCAGGCAGTCCATGCAGTTACTGCGGAACGTTCCACTCTGCTCGGCCACCACCTTCCCGTCCGAGTTCAGCATGAAGTACCTGCAGAGCCGAGGTGTCCGTTAAACGAGCTGCAACACTGCTTTAGTGCACAGATTTAAAATACTAGCATGGTGTCATGACGTGAAGAAAACGGAGATGCGACCTACGCAAATTCATCCTGCATCTCAGCCACAGCGTCCACCAAGATCTGCAGGCGATGCCATCTCATCTTACTGCACTCCTTATGGAAATCGAAGGCTATGTACCTGGAGTGAGGAAAGTTAATCAATCCAGAGGACTCAAATAGCAACCGGATTATTATAGATTCAAAACCACGCTCCGGAACCGCAAAGTGAAAAACGGGAGACAGAGCTGCGTCCTTACTTGATGGTCCCATTATCCATGTTGCTCGCCAATTTGGCAAACGCCTGCTCGAGCGGCAACTCTGAACCCTTCTGATTGACCTACGGAATAAAAAAAAGAACACTGACGTGTTAAACCGTAAATAAACACAATGCACAGCCATCTGGGGTATATTTAAAAAAATATTTCAAATATTGTTTACCAAATTCAGAATCACTTGCTTCCCGTAAATGAGGATCTGGGAGTCAAAATGCCTCTGGAATCCATCGACCTACGGGAGATTAAAATATTCGTTAAAAAGTCTTTCCTAGCTGAGACGAGTTCATAGATAAGACGTGATTAACGCAGCATGTGTAAGTTTCCATCCAGCAGGTGGTGCTGAGGATCTGCGCTACAGATACTGAGCATTTTTTCTGTTCACTAGACAAATGGATCAGTCTTTTGCGTCACCTCCTTTTGAAATCCGTGAGGTCCATGAAGTGTTTGTGATATCTGATTGCAGCTTATTTATCATCTGAATATGAGAAATGGATAGTTCATTTATAGGGAAATTATAAACAATGGGGTGGGTGTGATGGTGGAGAATTACTATTACCACACCTACATTGATTATTTTCCCATCCAGAAGTGTTTTATTCCTCCTATACCACAGCAATTTGCCAACTAACGCAATTTCTATTAATTCAAGAATGTTTTATCTATTTATAGTTATGTTTAATGTTGTGGAATGTCCATGAAACAAGCTGGTTCCTGTTATCAATTATGTTATAGCAGCTATAAAGAGTTGTTCCCTTTGCTTTTCTCTCTCTCTCTTGTAGTTAATAAGACAAAAAACAAAAACAAAAAAAAAACCCCACAGCCTGTCATGTTACTGAGAAACCAGAAAGTGAATTTTCCTCTTTTCTGTGTACTGACTGTTACAAAGCGCTTCCACTGCAGACTCCTTTCATGTTAAATGTTAAATAAACATCTCGCAACAACCAAAAAAAACCCTCACGATATGAACATTTTTCTCCAAAAAACTTTAGATGTGAAAGGCTTAGATGTGAAAAGTCTGATGTACAAGTCCCTGTATTAATGTAATGATCACATTATAGCGTTATATTATAGCGTTATATTATAGTGTATATATTACAGCGTGCACATTAATAGAAACCTGTCATTTACGTCACACGCAGAACTTCAGGCCGCGCTATTATAGAAAATTAATCGACACCTTTTGACGCCGTGGAATAAAGTGGAATATAATAATAAATCGAAGGCGTTTCCTTTTGAAGGTTATGAAGGTGTTTCTTTTCATCGCGGTACTCAGTAAATCCACAGTAATCCCCTCCACTCGTGTATATGAAGTAATTCTTAGTAGGACACATCATAGGACCTTTACAGTCACTACTCCCTCCAGTAAAAACCCTAATCCACAAACTAGCACTTTGGTAAACTCAAGTATATCTAAACATTCTGTATATAAAGTGCTGATGGTGACAGCACGATGTAATGAAATGATCAGTGCTGAAATGAGTAATGTTAGCTCAGAAAAAACCCTCAGAACCTCAGAAAATACGGCTCCAGATCTGATTGATGATCTGATGAATGATGCAGATGGATTTTAAGGAGTAGGTTTTGGTTTTACTGATAAATGTCAGTAGAGCAGCCAACAAGTGTGGAAAGTTATAATATAGCAATGATGAAAACCTGCCTATAATCTGCTAAATCTGTATATTACTGACACTGGACCACTGAACATAGTGTACATACTTATACGTCTTCATCTCCACATACTCAGCTTTATATACTCACACTGTTCATTTTTTTTAAACTTCCTGTGCTTGTGCTTAATTTAGTTTTTAATTTAGTCAGTGTTAATGGAGTGACTCTTAACGAGTCAAGTTCATTAATGAATCTTATTTGGCCCACAAAATTCTTTCCAATTTTAATTTAGAAAAATTGTTTGAAAAATCTGACTAAGCATGTTGTAATACAGAAAATGAAAACACATTAAAATGCATACAGGTCTGTACAGACCTCAGAACTGACGTAAAAAAGTTTTTTTTTTTATTACTTTCCTGCTTGTTAAGCTTTTATTTCAGCCTGAAGGTTTTTTTTTTGTTTTTTTTTTGAATGACAGAGAGGATTGGGAAACCCTGAGCTACCACACACTGGAACATGGAAGGAGAAGCACGTGAGAAGTTCTCCTCTCTCACTTACAGCCCATGTGCCACGTGAGTCACGTAAAATACGTACTTAGTGTATAGAAATGACAATAACATTAAAAAAAAAAAAAGGAAAAAAAAGAAATGAGAAGTGGCCTCACGTGATTGGTGGTGCTGCTGATCTGAGGCTTGGGCTTGTACTTCAGGTTGGGTCTCTGGGACCAGAAGAAAGGCATGGAGCCTCGAGTCTGTTAGAGGAGACGGTGAAAGAGAGAAAGCGATGGCAAGTAGAGCATTTACGCACAAACACACACAGCACATCTTATCCATTCATAGTAAAATATTTTTTTACCCCCACAATCTGCCGCACTGTATTTATTATTATTTATTTTTTATTATTATTTTATTATTATTACTTAGCATCTTACTTTATTGTTACTTAATTAGTTTACTAAGTATGGGTTTTCTGTGCATAGTCTGTGTCCTTGTAATTTCTGTTGTTCATTATATTGCTGCAACAAAACAATTTCCCTCAGGGATCAATAACTTATTCTCTCTCTCCGTCTCTCCCTGTCTCTCCCTGTCTCTGTCAACAATTGTGTTTTTTAGATCCGTTTATTTGGAGCATTCGCCATGCAAGTCCCTGTGGACGCTGTCAACTTCTGACCAATCAGAATCGAGAATTCAACAGCACCGTGATTTAACGTTAAACATTTTGCCGTAACAACAAATGCATGTGGATGATTAGAGGGGTTCAAGAAGTGCCATCAAAAATCATTAAGGTTTTTGGTAGCACAAATGAACTCATTAGAGATTTAGGTTGTTTCCTCAGGCAGCTCATTATAGGTTCAGTGATTAGCACAATTCTTTCAGAGACAACGCCGAATCTCTAGTGTCGTCCTTTATATTGTAATAACCTTTTCTAAAATCCCTTTTAAACCATGTTTGACCTCATCTGCTTGGATTGTGTCTTGTCTTACTCATTAGTCGCTTTGAATAACAGCTCCTGAATCATTTCACAGCTAAACCCCTACTAATGTTGCTCTTTTAATGGCTTGCTGATAAACGCTGATTCATACTGGCTTTTACTGACCTGCACAAAGGAGGCTCTGCTGTTATTATACAGCACTATCTGTTCTGTTTCAACAAAGTTAGCGGCGTGTCCTTCTGAGTCGATCCCTGAAACAAAAGGGTACACAGTGAAGAAACGTCAGGCTATACGCAATACCGTGCGCGTGCTGCTGTGTGTCGGGACGCTGCCTACCTCGGACATAGTAGCGCACACCGGCTCGGAAGCAGCTCCTCCTGGAGATGAGGATCCATTCAAATACCTTGCCATTAATGCAGCATGGCTTCATCACAATAACTGGTGAGCAGAGTTAAGGCGAGACACGGCTTACACACGGTACAATCACATACACAGTAGACTCAATGACAGTGCCAGTTTTGCCACTGAAGGATACAGCCATGGATGACGGGAAAGGTGAATTTGTGGAGCTAAAAAGCAGAATGCACAAAAATCAACACAGATCTGAAGCCATGCAGGTTTACACAAAAGTTGATAATCTCGTGTATTATATGTAGGCATGTGCCGATAGTGTCGTGGGTTATAAAAAATTGTCTCATTTGAGAGAAGGCTGCCTAGATAAGCTGCATTTTTGGGAAGCGCTCACATAAATTCTGCCCTATCTGGAACGTACTATACTTCTGTCTTTGGTCATTTGTCTTTAATTAAAAGGCAGCAATTTTTCTCAGCTTGAAAAACATGGAGGACAGAACTAAAGCTCTGGTTAGGCATTGAGCAAAATGTGCTGTTATACAAAAATAATCAATGATGGTGTGATGTGATGCGGTCTGACACTTCTCCGACTACGTTTTATCCATTTATAGTTATATTCAGTGTTGTGGAATGTCCATGAAACAAGTCAGTTCCTGTTATCACTTACATTATAGCAGCTATAAAAAGTCATTCCCTCCCCGGCTTCTCGTTTCCCTCTTGCATAAATTCAGCTTGTTATGTGACCGAGAAACCACAAAGCTGTCTGGAAGCTTTCCTATGTTTCTATGTGAAAATGGAAATTTACAGCTTTACCTCTGCCTGTTACAAAGCGCTGACACTAGAGACTTCTTCCATAAACTGTATATAAACCTTTCCTCAACATATTTTGTTTATGTAGAGCATTCACCTTACAAGTCCATGTGAATTAGTTGTTACTATAGAAACAACAACGTATTAGAACAAGTGCATTAATATAAAGGTGTGATTACAGTCAGAGCTGCGGTCATAAAAATTAATCAACACCTACTAGCCAATCAGATTCAAGAATTCAAAAGCACAATAGTATAAATGAAATAAAGCTAGCTAAATGCGACGCTACTAATCTACTAACAGTAAACGTATAGTTTTTTAAAACTATACAAAAACAGAAGCAAAATGTTTAATAACATCAGGCGATTGATACTATAATGTCAATTAAGATACAGTCACAATACACTTTGTGTAGTGTTACTACACACTTTTAACGAAATGTTTTATTTTTCTTCTTTTTCCGTGTTATTTGTCTTTGTAGACATCAAATAATAGTATAACTAAACTTTTTTATTTCACTTCAGTTTTTTTTTAATTGATCATTTTTCAGTTTTCACAAAACAATATCAGCATATACACACAAATATCAACTACATCACAAACAATCTCAACTATATACTCGCGTAACAAAGACCATCCTCCATGATCTATGATCTATGATCTTCTCCATATTGCCAGAACTGATTGATCATTGCCTTTGAGCACAGCAGCCATTCTCTCATGAGGGAGCAGAGCTAAAACCTCCTTGTACCACTGAGTTACAGAAGGGGCAGTATCCCTCATCCACTTGTGAAGAATGCATTTCTAGAGCCAGAAGCAGTAGTTTGTCCAGCAGTTTGAAACCTAATGAGGTTAAATTCAGTGTTTGTATTTGTGTTTTTGAGGGGAAACCCAACAGAAAAATGCCAGGAACCTTTTCCACTTTCACCTTGACGATGCCACTAATTTCCCGAGCAATACAATTCCAAAATCTGGTTATGTACCTGCACTCCCAAAAGTAATGAAAGTAGGTCCCTGAGTCTTTATAGCATTCACACATAAAGGTGATATAGTGGGATTGATTTTGTTCATTATGACCGCGGTTCTGTGTAGTCTGGATTATATCTTATATTGAGTCTCCCTTAATCAGTTCCATATGAAAGGAGACCTCACACATTCAGCAGCCTCCTGCCAATCATCCTCAGGTTTCAGTTTTCAGATGGTTGACAAGTGTTACAGACATATCATGAAAAGAGAAATATTTTAAATATATTAGAGCGTCTGTGTTAGTGCAGAAAATTCCGAAATGCTTAAAGACGACAAATTTAAAACATTAGTTTCTTGAGTCTTGATTTCACAACTGATTATACATACCTTTTCTGAACGTTTATTTATTTATTTATTTTTATTTCCATAGTTAGCTATGGAATGTATTTTTTATCATGAAATTGGATTTTCAGATGATGTATTAGACAATACATCACCTGATAACTCACACACACCTACTGTTCTATTAGACAATACATCACCGGAGCCTGCATGATACTTCACCCATCCTTCATATTGGCACATGCCTAATTATCTGGTAAAAGTTGGGCAATTTGTGAGTTGTGAACCAGTACCTCAGGCTGTGCAGTGAAGTCTCTCAACAGGTTTCCATTCCACACAAACCGCTGATCAGCCTGCGAAAAGCACAAACAGAAGAGTGAAGACATTTCCGGGGCATTGTGTAAGAACAGCTGTAAGAACAACATGACTCACTTCAGAGAGATACGGATCAGCCTGGAAGTGCGGCGTGCCACTCTGACCTAACCAGCCTAACACTTTGAGGGAGTCTGGGAGGGTAAGAGTGATCTCAGTGTAGCAAACGAAAAGGGTAACAAATGACAGAGATAAAGTGAAAGAGGTAAAAAGAACTAGATAGTGGAAGATAGGGAGGAAAAGTGAGAGATTGTGAGATGGTGGTACAGAAGTGTTAAAAAGTGCGGGGTCTAGTGTAATAATGTTAACCACCGGATAACCACACACACCTACAGTTCTATTAGACAATACAACACCGGATAACCACACACACCTACAGTTCTATTAGACAATACAACACCTGATAACTCACACAGCTACAGTTCTATTAGACAATACAACACCGGATAACCACACACACCTACAGTTCTATTAGACAATACAACACCGGATAACCACACACACTTATGGTTCTGTTACAGCTATACAATGTGTAAAAGGGAAAAGAGTAAGAGTAGTGATATAGTCTTAACATCCAAAAAAGAATAAAAACACATGCGAATCAAGTGAAAATATCTTGAATATCGTTCCATTTATCTAATATTACTCATTATGTGTTTATTATACAACTAAGATAATATTATTCGGCAAATTTCTAGACTTTTTTTTTAATTTTAAGATTATTCATTCATCCATTCCGAAGCCTATCCCGAGAACACCGAATGTGAGGTGGTGATAGTGATCATTCCAAAAAGTAGTTAACTAGCCATCTTCACCAAGCAAATTTTCTCTATTCTCTCCCCAATTTGATCACCTGCCAACTTCCACCCACCAGTCAGCTCTCCCCTACCATACAAAAGCTACCAATCTGGGAGGGTGAAGGCTAGCACGTGCTTCCTCTGCGACACATGAAGCCAGGCAACTGTTTTTTTTTTTTTTTTTTTTTAAATATCTGCTGTTCATGCTGTGTCAAAGGCAGTGCAACACACACAGTGGAAAGTGCTATCGACCCTCTTCCTCATACATGAGCTCAGAGATGCTGACGATTGGCTAGTGTCCCTGTGACTGACAGGGGAAAGAGTAGCCATCCCTCCCACGCAGACAGCACAGCCAATTTTGCTCTCTAGGACCCTCAGCCATGGCTGGCTGTGGTAGCGTCGTGGGTTTGAACGCAGGATCTCTCGGCAATAGCAGAGCTTTTCTGTTGCAGCATTATCCAGGACATTGCTATTTTTAGCAAACTGCACTTCAGTTAACAGTTACACACAGTATACAAATTATATTTCCAGCTTCGATGTGTTTTTAGGCTACACTGTTAATGGTGGAAGTACATAATTCAGTGCAATAAATGTGCAAAATAATAAAACTGTCATATTACACTATTCACTGTATTAATTCTTAAAATCAGCCTGTGCAGACGAGCTGAAGTCACTGATTCTGAAACGCAGCATGGAAGCTCCTTTATAGCTTAATGGTGAATGGAGGATGCAATGTCTGCAGCAGCGTCTGCATGGTTTTCCCGCCATCTTCATCTGAGTCAGTACGTACTTCTGATCTGACGCTAATCTAGCTGAGTGGGAGACCCATGTGAAAACGTGGAGCACAGGTGAAACTCTGCACGCACAGTAACCCGAGCTCACGATCTAACCGGAGACCCTGAAGCTTAGAAATATAACTACGATTATCGTTTTTAAATAAGCTAAATTATCTGTGGATAGATCAAGACAATTTTAAGCTTGCAATTAGTAAACATGTCTAGAAATCCATGTAAATATCCTTATTCTACTTTATAGCATTCTAATAATGAGAAATACTAGAACAATGTGCCTGAATTCAAAATATTGTCAATATAGTCAATATGGCGAAGATCGATTTTTGCAGTGGAGACAGAGATGGAAAGAGAAAAAAAAAAGAACGAAAGAAAGTCGGCGAGGAAGAGTTCGCGAGGTGGGAGGGTAATCAGATAAATGAAGATAATCAGACAGTGTTAAGTGAACTGCTTGAGGTTTCGGTGCAGCATGCCTACAGACTTCCGTCTGATAACCACAGTGCAGGCTGCACCTCAGCACATGCAGCAACCAAATATTATTAGTCATGTAAATACGATGAGGAAGGCTAGAGCAGTATTGTTATTCTTCCTACATCTTTTCTTTTTCGACCTCTGTTTCTGCAGATGATTTTTTTTTTCTATATTTTAATAAGAAATCCATTGACACTGCTATTCCGCAGTAAAAATGTAATTAATTAACAGATAAAATAGATTTCTTTTATATATATTTTTAACCCTCATTAAGAAAACCAGACTGTATGAATATGGAATATGGAAATCTACACCGCTTCCCTGGTAATCAAGGGGCTGTATCTTAAAACTAGCTCCTGTTTTATCCTAAACGTATCCTAATTCAAATCTGAAGACTTGTTTTTAATCTAAGAGTAACTTAGAAAGAATTTTAGCACTGTGATCCTAGAGAAGAAAAGTTTTTTTTAAAGCGTTCTTTAAGGGTTTGGTGGATAACTGGGGATTCTTACTCTCTGGAAATCATGCTGTTATAGGAAAACACTTAACGATGGGGTGGTATGATGTGACGTGATGTGTTTTGTCTGTTTATAGTTACGTTTAATGATGTGTCGTTCCCTCAACAGCCTCTCTTTTTTCTCTCTCTTTTTCAAAAAGTTAATAAGACAAAAAAAAAAAAAAATGCAGCTTGTCATGTTACCGAGAAACGGCAAAGAAAAATCACAGAGCGCTCCGTCCATGAAGGAAAACTTTACAGCTTTACCTCTGACTGTCATAAAGCCCTGACACTGGAGACTCCTTCCAAAAATGCTGAATAAACATTTCCTCTTAGAAAACTTCACCACATCAGAGACTACACGTCTTTTAATCTGTTTTAATCTGTGGAGCATCTGCTGTACAACTATTTCAGCTGCTTTGTGAATAAGTTTTAGGAAGAAATTCATAATAAGAATAAGAATAAGAATAGGAATGTATTCTTTGTAATTATAAATATAATAATATAAAAATATGAGATAAGAATATAAGAACATAGTAGCATTATTCCCCAGGTGGAATAACAAAACTTTTACGCGACCCACATTTGCATACTGGAACATAAATTAGGGGTCCAAGCACCAAGTGCTCGTAACCTTATTGGAATTGTTCGGGTTTTTCTTCTTAGTATTATTATTATTATTATTATTATTATTATTATTATTATGGGCTCTTATCTTATATTTTATGCCTCAATAACACTTTCTTGTTTATATTGTTTAGGTTGATCTTGAAAAATCTTGAAAAAATTTAAAAATCTTTTTAAATTGTATTATCTGTCTTTCACCTCTCCATTAATTCCATCACCTTATAAGGACTTCCAGAAAGTCCACTTCCTGTCAGAAAAATATTGCTAATGTTAATTTTTCAGCTTTTCCCTTTCTATGCTTTTTATACAGGTTTATCAGAGGAGAAAAATGAGTCCAGATCAATGATCTGTCATTAAGATGCTTAAGATACATCAACCTGGGTCAGAGTGAGTGTGTATGTTTATGTGTGTGTGTGTGTGTGTGTGTGTGTGTGTGTGTGTGTTTCAACACCACTTCTCCTGTGACACTCTTACAATATGAATGAGAGACTAATGACAAGCTAATCCTCATTCTCACTGTGCACAATGATGGAGTGTTTTCAGGTCATGTCAGAGCTATAGTAATGACAAGATGACTCAGGGACTCTGCAAAGAACCGTTCATCTCTACAAAATTATTATTATATTATCTATAATGAGATCAATACTGTAAATCTTGATATTACACTGTATTATTATGACTGCATTAACGTGAGGAAACTGCTGTCATTTGTGTGTCCTGTCTGTATCTGTTTGTGTGTGTGTGTGTGTGTGTGTGTGTGTGTGTGTGTGTGTGTGTGTGTGTGTGTGTGTGTGTCTCACTCTCTCGAGCAGGCTCATCTCCTGGAATTCGGGGCTGGTGTTGGCAAGGCGCTGCTGTGTGTGTGTCAGGTCGTAGTTGGTGCAGAAGTAGAAGCCGTCTGTGTTCAGGACGTTGCTGATCATGGACATGAACGTCTTGTTGTCCTGCATCTGTGTGGAGAACACACAGGAGTTACGATTTGCACGTATACAAGAGCACAGTTTGGACAAAGTTATTAGAAATAAAAAGCATCGATACCTCAAGGTCAGTGTCTGATGATTTAAACATCATAAATCCATGACCTTTTAGCTGCATTAGCCTCATAGCGCCAGCAGTAAACTAAATTATTAAGCATGTCTTGGTTGACTGAGAACATGTGGGGTTAAAGGGAAGATTTGTGTCTATTATATGTTTGGATGAAAAAATACTGCTCCTTTAAAGCCCAAGTTAGCTCTGATTAATAAATAATGCACCGAGTCGGCACAGCTGTAATGAGATATCACCATCATCATCATCCTCCTCCTCCTCCTCACAGGCTCCAAACAGATCCTGATATCTCTCCAGAAATGAGCGCTTCAAGCCCTTCAGCTGAGTCACAGTGTATAACTGATTATGAAGCTGTGAGACACTCAGTCATGTCTGCATGTAAATAATTCAGTAGTAAAGGTTGTGGTTTCAGCACTGGTCACCTGGTTTTCTGTGAGGTGTAAAATGGTCTTCTTGTAGGGTATGAGGTCAAACTCCACGGCCTTCCAGACCGCATGGCCAAACAGGTCGCCTACTTTCTTCTTCCTGGTGATGACTATGAGGTAAATCCCTGCATGCACAAACCGAGATACAGGTGCGTGATGAGATAATATAGATATTTTGTGATAAATGATGTCACTGAATGCTGTTCTTCCCCCATTTTGTCTGAAATTTGGTCTTGCCAATTCCCACCCACCAGCCACCTTGGCCTTATCACACAACAGCTACCAATCAAAGAGGGTAAAGACTAACACGTGTTTCCTCCAAGACACGTGAAGCCAGCCAACTGCGTCTTTTCAAACTGCTGTGTCACACCCGGAGGAACGCGCCATCAGCCCTCTTCCACATACATGAGCTCACAGACGCCCACAATTGGCTAATGCCACTGTGATTGACAGGGGAGAGAGCGTATGCCATCCCTCCCAACTTGACAGCACGGCTAATTCTGTCTGACTGGCTATGACATCATCGCGATCTCCCGGCACTAGGGCAAACGCCTTTGTGTAATAGGTTTACATTATCTATTTTTCAGTCAGTTATTAGGGGATCAGAGACGTGTGTGTGTGTGTGTATATATATTATATTATATTATACCAAATGTCCCCATAAGGATAGAAATATCTGACAGTTTTGGACAAATGGCTGGTCCCAACAAGGAAAACTGCTTTTTCACAATTTAGTCAGACAAGCGCGTGTGTGTGTGTGTGTGTGTGTGGGGGGATGGGTCAGACAGTATGACTCATCATGATGTGGTTACATCATGAAATGAGAAAATGGGGTCGTGCGAAAATGGTGAAAGATTAGCATGCTTAGTGTTAGCTTAATGTATTCATATTATTTTAGTGAGAATAAGAACATATATTCCATAGAGCGCTTTTAAAGTTATTTTGTTTGTCCCACTTCTATGTAGAACCCTACAGTAGAGTATAATTAACCCTTAATTATCTAAAGAACACTTAATAATTATTAATAAATATTATAAATATTAATATTTGTAACATAGAAAGTTTACGTTTTTCAGTGTGGCCCTACGATTTTAGGAAAAAATATCACTAAGAAGAAATGACTACAAATTTCTAGAAAAAAATCTACTTAGAACACTGCAATAGTATGTTTCACTCTCAGAGCAGAAGAAATCTTCTCTATCCACAGAGCCCCACAGCGATCCTTTTTTCTAACAGGGTACTGACACTGATGATAAACCTTATGAACATTTTTAACTGAAGGAATCGAGTGTGTGTGATGGTCTAGTTCATTGTAAAGGTGTACGTCAAGCTGACGTACTGGATGTGTGTGATGAAACGGTTCTTCGCCATCTAAAGTGTGTCATCGGTTTTACCAAATGACACAACAAATTCAAGAATATAAACCAACCTGACAGGATGGAGCTAAACCACAGAAAGCGGCAGATTTGTGAGACGTTCCCCAGCGCAGGCCACTGTTTAATAAAAGCACAACCTACCTGCCACAAGGCGAATAGTTCCCATGATGCCGCAGATGGGTCTGGTGACTCCTGATGGCGGGATGTTCATCACACCTTTAAAAAGAGAATCGCGTGTCAAAAATATGTCCGACCTAAACATTAAGGAAAGAATAAGATCCTTGGTGGTGTGCTGTTATAGGAAAGCAATCAACAGTGGGGTGATGTCATATGCACAGTCACTGCTACCACAGGAAAGCTGATTAGTTTCCTGTACCAGCATCACAAATGATTTATTCCTCTTACACCACAGCAAGTTACCAACAATTACAACTTTTTATTAATCAAAGAACAACACGCTGTACATTTTATCCATTTATAGTTACATTTAAAGTAAAATGTCGTTACTAATGTTACAGCAAGTTTAATCAGTCATTCCCTTGCTTTTTTCCCCTCTTAAAAAAAAAAACTTACTAACCATTACAGCTCTGACACTGGAGACTCCTTCCATGAATGAATGAATTCGATTAGAATCTATCCAATCAGATTTGAGAATTTATCTGTGCTGTGCTATAATGGAAAATAATTTGAATTTAGCCTTAATATACAGTCTATAATTTTCTTCAACAGCTACATTTAATTTGACTTTTCACGGATCAACAGTGCGTCCTAAAAAACGTGTCAGAGCGTATTATTACAAAAACACACCTGCAGACGCACACTTCTTTTTTTTTTTTTTTTTTTTGTCTCGGCTTAAGCGTGCAGTTGGTATTGGTTTCACTGCACAGTGTATT
>CM041003.1:5490012-5505155 GCA_022985145.1 Pangasius djambal
AGCACGTCATTAGCGCCATCGTCGCAGGCCTCGATGTAAAACTTTTCAGGGGTCATGTGCCTGTACAAGGAGGGGAAATGGACAGGAAATATTAGCCTGCGTTCCTGTAGTCGATAATGGAAATGTGAATCGGTTAGGGTGTAAAAGTAATCTCTAACCTAATAAACACAGCATTTCTCATTCACATTAGATGCTGGTTATGTTTGGAGTTTATTTTCCTGCTGAATGTCTGTGCAAATCTAATTTCTATCAGAATGGCTCGTCTCAGTGCTTGCAAAACTGAACTTCCTTTCCATTTTTCCTTACACATCTAGATATCTATTTGAATCAAATTTCAGTGTGTGTGTTCAAAGAGGAACAGCTTGCAGAAATGAACTTCCGCTAATTGTATGTTTTTATGAGCCAGGAAATGATGCAACTGAGAGCTCAAGATTTTTTTTTTTTTACTCTTTTGGGTACTGGTGGCTTCTAGATGTTTATTTTAGTAAAATGTTGACTGATTCAGCAACTACTCCTACAATTCTTTCAAATGACAAGCTTACTGCCGTTTCTGTTGCAGTCTGTGAAGAAGGCTTCCCTCCGTGCAAGACTGCTGAGCAATACGTTTTACGTGCACTTAAATTTGCTGCTAACCACAAACAGCAGTGTAAGCATGGAACATCAGGCCACAAACATAAAAACGCAGGCAATCATTTTGCGCTTTTCTGCAATACCGTTCTGGGCCTGGAGTTGAGCCAAATGCTTACAACACAGTCTGACAAAGAGCTACTGTTTCAGGATTGCAAATAAATCGCAAATTACAACAGGTTTGAGAGAATATAGGGCTGCTAAAGCGCAAACTGCCTTTATCTTGAGGAAAATGCACTCGTCGGCTGACCTTGTTGCAACACTGAGCTGATACGTTGTCGTTTTTAGTGTTCAAAATCATTTTCTTCTTTGGCTGACACAATTTGAGATCCTGATAAGGTTAAGATTTGGGGCTTCGGATCAATATTGCATTCCACATTGAGCCTTCAAACAACTTAAATGAAAATGATCGCTAGAAAGAGGTCTTACTGTCCATAACCACAGTCTGTTATTTAGCAAAACAGACGACAGTACAGTGGTTTATACCACAGTGCTGTTGAATTCTCAAATCTGATTGGGTCAGGAGGTGTTGATTAATTATCTATAACAGCAGAACTGACAGTAGTTCTGGCTGCAAGGCAAATCGCAGGTCTATATGAACGCCCTTGCTGTATAACAGCACATTATTGTTTCTATAGTAACTACTTACACAGGGACTCCATATAAATAAATTGTTGATTTAACATTTTCGGAAGGAGTCTCCAGTGTCAGTCGGAGGTAAAGCTGTACCTTTAAGTTCTCACACACTAAAGTTGCATAATTTTTTTTTCCCAAGAGAAGAGGCTGATGAACGAACAAATGTCTACAGCTGCTATAATAGTGATAACAAGATCGAACACATTTTGCATAAACTTCACACAAACGTCACCTGAAAGATGTAGAAACGTTTTAAATGTATTCACCTTATAACCTTGCAGAGATGTTTGCTAGTTAAGTGTGCTTTTCTGATGCACTGAATATCGTGCTTTGATAAAGATGTTGGTGATATTCCATAGCAAAACAGAAATAAGCCTAAATAGTTTCAGTTTCTAAAAGGTATAAATACCAGCTGTCATATTATCTATGATTCATATGCTCCGTCATTTAATTATAAATGGATTAAAAGGATGATGTGTCTTCCTTAAATAAAGAGAACATTGTGAATGTTGACAAATTGCTGTAGTGTGAGATAAATAAAGACATGCTGTTATTGGAAAATATTTAACTTCACGATTCATCACACCATCTCATCATTGATTACTTTACTATATCAGCACACACCCCAGTGTTTTATTCCTTTCATATAAGAAGTACAGTGATGCAGCGTATTTACACACCTTAGCCCTGTCTATTATCCTCCATATAAATATATATACACAAAAGTCATATAAAAAGACATAAAGGATCTTTCAGAAATAAGTGAAAAAAGTGTTAATGACTCAAATAGTTGATCAGTCACACTGGATTGCTGGAGTTTATAATCCACCTAAAAGCAAAACAGTGCATTTCTGCTGAGCTAAGCACTCAGATATTGACAACTTAACATCCAAAAGCCAAGCAAACACTTCACACAGCGTAATAAAGTTGTTGTTAAGGTTCAGACAGCTGTAAATGCTGTGAATGTGGCTGAAATTAGAGCTGCCAAAGGAGCAGCCAGTGACTTTGAATGGCTCAGCAGCAGACCGGGGACCTGGATACAGCGCCTACTTTAAAGCAGAAAAACACGCCGAAACACTTCCGGTATAGAAAGAAACAGCACTCAACAAGTAAAAAATGACAATTACACACAATTTAGACACAGATTTGGACTTTACAAGTAATAAATACATCGCAACTTACAGGTTAAACCTCTCGTAGGCAGTCGCCATCTTTACTTCCGGGATCACACTGACTTCCCGTGACGTGAGCGCGACGTCACATGGGAGAGCTGTGTTTCTCCCTCACTTTCCCTGCCTGCTTTAGAGACTTTCCTGCTCCAGCACACACACACACACACACACTGGTCCGAAATCACACTCCTGCTCTCTAAAAAGTGTGCTAGAAAAATTAGTGTCTGAAACATTAGTATGGTTGAATTATAGGACATTAAAAACACGGGAGTGTAATTAATATGATAACAAGTAACACAATAAAAATGCAATATTCTTTTATATATTCATTCATCTCAAATAAAAGAATAAACAAGAATGTCCTGGAGTGAGGCAGAAACACACTCTGGATGGGATGCCAGTCTGCACACATACTCACTCACACACACACACACACACACACACACTTATTCACATCTAGAGGTGATATAGCTTTAGCCAGTTCGCATACGTGTTTTTAGGATATTGGAAGAAACTGGAGAACCCGGAGGAAACCCACACGGACACGGGAAAACACAATATTCCCTGTTTTTAGGATTAGAGGATCAAAACAAAGTATTAAGAACATTAAAGAACTGATGTTAGAATTTTAGTAGGCGACTCATAGGCGACTAGCTGTAATCTGAAAAAAGTCCCCTGAATGTAAATGATTCAAATGTTGTTACCTAGCTAACAGAGAACATTACTAGAACATTTAGTGAATATTTGTAATATTCTAATATTCTAAAAAAGGCTAGACTACAAAAATGTCCCAGTTGGACAAAACGTAACTACGTGGAGACGTTTGTCTTAAAGTACTACTATTAAAAATACTACTATTACTAATACTTATTAGCACACACTTGTCTAGAATGTCTTTGTATGCTGTAGCTTTACAATTTCCCTTCACTGGAACTAAGAGGCCCAAACCTGTTCCAGCATGACGATGCCCCTGTGCAGAAAGAGAGCTCCATGAAGACATGGTGTGTTAAGTTTGGAGTGGAAGAACCAGAGTGTCCTGCACAGAGCCCTGACCTCAACCCCACTGAACACCTTTGGGATGAACTGGAACACCGACTGCACCCCAGACCTCCTCACCCAACATCAGTGCCTGATATCACTAATGCTCTTGTGGCTGAATGATCACAAATCCCCACAGTCACGCTCCAACATCTAGTGGAAAGCCTTCCCAGAAGAGTGGAGCTTATTAACAGTGACGAGAGACTAAATCTGGAATGGGATATTCAGCAAGCACATATGGGTGTGATGGTTAGATGTCCACATACTTTTGGCCATATATTGTAATTGTTTAAAACGAATTATTTCTCATTTGAGGTGCGACAGATTTACTGCAGATGATTAAATACATATCAGAGAGCTGGAGAGTTAACACCTAAGGCTTGACATTGGGGATCTTTTGATTGACAGATAAATTAATCCCTGAGGTTAGACTTAAACGAAAGGTAATATTTCATCATCTGAAAATGATGGACGTTGTCGGGACATGCAAAGGTGCAGGAGATAATTAATTTCGAAAAGGCAGATGCAAAGATGGCAATTATCCCTGTCGAGAGTAGAGAGAGGAACTGTGAGCACTAATCACTTTTTTTTCTAAGATTAGAAACACCAGAGGACCCATCAGATTATCAGTAATGTTATACTGTATACAGCATTGTTACATGTTACATTGTACAATATTGTTATAATGTACACTTCAAAAATATTGTCACTCGCAGATGAAATCCAGACGATACATTCAAAAGGACAGCTGTGTTCTAACTCTCTCCTTACTTTGGACTCATTTGGAGATAAAAAGCTAGAGATATTGTCAATTGTGTAGCTTTAAATAAACTGTAGCTTAGCAAGTAGTATAATTGACAGCGTTATAATTTCTTATTGTAAATAAAATCATAAAAGCAGAAAATTTATGAAAAATTGAGAGCTTTATGTCAGAGCACCAAACAACAGAGGACCAAATACTGAGCCATGTGGGACTTTCTTTCTTTATTTATTTCTTTTGAAAGAAAAAGTCAAATTAGATTATAATATAATGTACACACAAGTGAAAAATAAATGAAAAACCAACACAGAGTGTTTTATTTAGGTGCTGAGCCACCACATGCCACTAGAACAGCTTTAATGTGCCTTGACATAGATTGTACAAGTCTCTGGAACTCTACTGGAGCGACGAACACTGTTCTTCCAAAAAAAAAAATTCCTTCAGTTAGTGTTTTGATGATGGTGGTCGAGAGCGCTGTCTAACACATCACTTCAAATTCTCCAATAGGTGTTCATTTAGGTTGAGGTCTGGTATAGCATATGATTTACATAATTTTCATCCTCACCAAACCATTCAGTTAACCCCTCGTGCCCTGTGGTTGGGGGCGGAGTCATCCATTAAGGGACCACACCCCTCAGGATAGAAATGTTTCATCATAGGATAAAGGTGATCCATCAGAAAAACTTTGTATTGATTTGCAGTTAAGATTTTCCTTTAATTTCTCACCTGTCTGTCTGTGCCACCATTGAAGAATCTCAACATTTATAGTATTAGCTTAACAAATACTAAATATAGGACAAGGTCTGAGAAAGGAGCTAGCTATAGCACATTGTGTAATACTTACTTACTCTCTCAGCCTGCTTAACAAAATTCCCCATTGCAAAAAGATCTAAAATAATTAGCACGTGCAATATCATGTATTAACACAAGAGGAGGAAATGCTATATTTGTCAAAAAGGAAAAACACACTTCCCTTACAAATATGTGGAAATCCACTATGAGTGGTCTGTGTGTAGTTTATACAGTGTTGCACTTGGGGAAACTCCAACTCTGGAGGTGTTGCACTGTGATCTCAATGAACACAACTCTGGATTTAATGCTGCAGCAGCTACACTGCCACCTACAGGTACAGAGGTACAGAGATGTGTTACGCTGTGAATTCATTCAAATATACATACGATCTTGATCAACTGTTCATGCGAGGTGAAATTATAAAGCATGTAGGATCATTAAAAGTAATTAAAACTTATAAGGGTGACACGTTGCAGTGTGAACGTTCCACACTGATACTGCATGCTGTGTTAAGTAAGTAAGTATATTCTATGACTGATTGTAAGTGTGTAGTGTATACAATATGGACGGTTTTTTATAAATGTACAATCTGAGGCTGGTGGGGAATTACATGGGTCTTAAGAGTGACAGAGTTGGAAACAGTGAATCAAATCTGGCAGGTTTGGGAAGTAATTCTTTGAACTGTACACCTTAATTCACATTACAGATAAAGACGAAACTTTGCATCCTTATCTATGCTTATTTTCTAGCATACTTCTCTTTTTAAACTCATATGTTCCATGAAAGGGGAAATTAAATAGAGAGGGGCTTGCCTCTGCATAATAGGTCAAATATTTATACACATATGAGTAAGCACAGAAACCCTCCTCCACACCTTGAGACTTTAAAGTGTGGAGGGTTTCGCTTTGCTCCCTCCACTCCTCAGGTAAAACCTCCACCTGGCTAAAAACAAGCGTGTCAGGGGCAGTGATGGGAAAGTCCCACTTACACACACTCACACACAAGCAAGCACGCACACGCACATGCACACACACACACACACACACACACACACACACACACACACACACACACACACACACACACACACACACACAGGATGTCCCAGCTGTGCTGTTCTCCATTAGAGTCCACCACACTAAAACTTAAACCACTCGAGATTTACTGTGAACATAAAGGGACACATGGCTCTAATACTAATTGATAATTATATATACAGTGGGAAAAAATTTCTAAAACTATTACAAAAATAACATTTTATAATGAATACATTTACATTAAAAATGAATAAAAGTAGTATCAACAACAACAACAACAACCACAATAATAATAATAATAATAATAATAATAATAATAATAATAATAATAACAGAAGTCGATTATGATAGCAGAAGACATTGACCTACAAGCATATGTGGACAGTGTTATATTTATTTTAACATAATTAATTAACATCATTTTAATTATTTTAAATACAATTTTGTTATTTGGATTTAATGGTCAAATTAAATATAATGCAGTTTTTAGTAGTAGCAGCAGTATTATTATTATTATTATTATTATTAGTAGTAGTAGTAGTAGTAGTAATCACAGTAGTAGCAGTAGTAATAGTAGTAAAGTAGGATTATTATATGAAAAAAGAGGGTTTGAGGTATTAGAGGATGTTGTTTTCACTGTTGGAATTCTGAAGACCAGTTTAGTCGATAAAAATATAATTACATACAATACATTTAATACAGAGAGCTGTTAAAGGTGTTAAAGGAAAGATAAGGGAAAGTGGGACGTGTGGATCCATGTTAACTCATTAAAATACAGCATTCTAAAGACAACCAGAATTTTCTTCATGTCTTAAGATATGTTGGAAGTTTTGGTGTAAAAGTTCAGAATGTTTTTTGGTTTGTTTGAGGTGGAAGGAAGGGAGGATCAGAACATCCAAAAATGTCCAAATCTCAGTCTGGCTGGGTATTTTCATAAACATCCTGAAACACTGAAATATAGGTCAAGTGCTTACAATTCTTTTCTTTCTTTCTTTCTTTCCTTCTTTTCTTTCTTTCTTTCTTTCTTTCTCTTTCCATATTTAAATATAATAATAATAACGACATCAAAACTATGAAACATCAAACATACTGAATCACACAAGTGACCAAAATGTGTCAAATAAATCCAAACTATCTAGACTTCCACACATTCTTCCTAGTAGCTGTGATTGTACTTAAAAAGTGCTAAAGAAATTCTTAGCAACAAATTTCACTTTTCATGCTGTGAGGAAACCAGATCATACATTTTACTTAATATTATATTTGAAGTAGTAAAGTATGTGCAATACACGTCTATGCCTAGAGTTGCCTAATGTTTCCTTATCGTATGGCACCTATGATCTCATATAATTTCTCATATGCCTGTGAGAGTATGACACACCTGCACACACAAGCATGGCAGTGTATGGCTGCAGGAAGTCGAGTTAATAATCACTGGATCATGAATCCCTGTCTCTCCCTCCCACACTTCACCCACAGTGTCCATCATTCACTGCACACACACTCTGGCAAATGGGGTGTCAGGCTGAGTGACTTATCCCATGATGACATACACCACAGAGAAGTTACAGGTCACATGGTTTAACCTTGAATCCACCATATCTACCTCATACACCATGTCTGACTTGCCACCAGGTTCCCTATTAATTGTCTTTGCTTCTCAGTTTCACTTCTTGTGTGTTGTAAACAGCTAGGGAACTGTTAGAGACATGAAAAACATAAGAGCGAGAGAGACGTAATAAATACAGTGCTTAGCAGGGCGCTAAAGGAGTGACAGTGAGTGTTCAGAGTCAAAGCACATACATGCATATTGAAACTATAGTGTACATGTCCGCTGAGGCGCAGATATACAGAGCCGCTGCTGTGACATTGTTTAAAAAATACAGTGTAGCCATGCGGCAATATATTAAGCCCCTGAGTTAAGTTTCTCAAGATCTTTTTAGTTACAACGAAATAGTTTAATACTTTAAGAAATGAATAGAATTTGAGTATTGTGGCAGTAACCTGGGCACGGAGGCGATTGCTCACAAAACACTTCATTCTCGGAATGACGCATAAAGACAAAATGGAGTCATTGATGTTGCGACATGGATATACCATTAGCCCACTTCACCTTATGAGAATTCTCAAAGCAAATATTTTCTTTGCTTATTCCTGACAAATAATTAACTGGAGGCTAGTACGATGTTCCACAACATATTGTGGTTCCACAATTTACAGCCACGTTTTTGGCATCAAGGCCATGAGATATTTAGTGAAGAGTTATCTTGTGGCATTAATATATTGTTTTTTCCTGCTTTTAAAGGAAACTAATGTATGATGTGGCAGTGTGATGCGGTTTGCCATGAGCGTTACCACCCACAGTGGATTATATTCCTATAACTGCACTGCACAATGTGCTTTTTTATTGAAGGACACACAACACATGCGGTTATAAGAAAATAATCGACACCGGGGTGGTGTGATGCAGCACGATGTAAAGTGGAGTGCCATTACCACCCTGAAGTAGAGTATTTTTGTATAATGGTCTGGAGTGTGTTATTCTGCTTAGACCACAGCGATTTGCCTACGATTATAAGGTTTCATTTATTAATGCATGACACATCATGTTGTAGAACATCTGAGAGAAGAGTTCCTGTTATCACTTATCACCTTCACCAGCCTCATCTCGCTCTCTCGCTCTCTCTCTTTCAAACAAACAAACAAACAAAAACCACAGCTTGTCATTTTACAGAGAAACATAAGCATAAACATTAATATAACTCTATCGTCCATGTTACAGCTGGAACTAGTGTCCAATCTGTGCTGTTATACTGTAATAATGCACACCTTCTGACCAATCAGATTTGAGCAGTCAGCTGCTCTGTGGTATAAAGTTAGATTTAATGTTGTGGAATGTCAAGTCAAGTTAGTTCCTGTTTTCACTTATATTATAGCAGCTATAAACAGTCGTTCCTTCTCCCATAAATGTTAAATAAACATCTCCTTACAGAAAGCTTCACCATATGAATGAAGTTTTGCTTTGTTAAATAACAACACTTCTTAAAAAAAAAAAATAAAAAAAAATGTGTGTATGAGCTGTTACTATAGAAAAAAAATGTGTATGAGCTGTTACTATAGAAACGGTAAGATATTAGAACTAGCACATTAAAATCAACCTAGCAACTACATTCCAGCTGAAACTACTGCCCTAGCTGCTGTTATAGAAAATTAATGAACGCCAATCAGATTCAAGAAACTGATATAATAAGAAAATAACCACAGTCACCTCAGCAGATCATCATTTTTAGAGATATGATCAACATGTGGAAAAAAGGGGGCTCTCCCTTATTGGGTCCCTAATCTTTTACTACTTCTTACCACCAACATTTATAGAGAAGTAGAACTCCACTGTACTATTTAAAAATGCCCCACTTTCGGGTGTTCTACGGAAGCTTACATCTCTCTCACACCACTACTTTAGTTCAGTTTCCGCCCACACCCCGCTCAGACTCTTTTGTGTGGTTCTCCAAAGCTGCATCATCACTTCATATACTTAAATCTGATTTAAACAACAATAAAACAATAACAACAGCAAAAAAAAAAAAACCTTCTGCTTTGATACTACCTTCATTAAATCTGGTCAGTGTTTAAATATGTCGAGTAAAAACTGCACAGTAGGAGTGTGTCATTATAAAATTACTCAGTTCCATATTCAGTAGCTAGCAGCAGCAAAAAAAAAGAACCGCAGTGAAATTCTGTGGAACTGGTGAACTCATGTCAACCCTCAACACCTCGAGACAGCGTCATCTACTCCGACCGTCCCTCCTCGTAGTCCTTCACTTGCTGCAGTAACCTGTGAACTTTTTAAGTTTTTTTTAAAACAAACAAACAAACAAACAAGCAAAAAAAAAAAAAACAGAAAATTAAATTCACTTAAATGAGTCCCCTTAAACAAACATCACTTTTAACATTCAGTTAAATAAAAGGGAAGTGTAACACTTATTTTTTTATAGAAATGGATTTTGTAGCATTCATTTTTCAGTCAAAGGATAGAGAGTGGCCTACTAGCATTATCAGTGTAAATAAGCTAACATGGCACAGTTTCCACCTGATTACACACGAACGCCACAAATCCTGACAAAAAAGGATTTTGTATTGCTCCAGTGTTGGTAAGTTGGATAAAAGTGCATAAGAAGAACTTTGGTAAAACTTTCTCTGGTGTCTGTCTCATGCTAAGATGTTTATTGTCAGGGTGTAATTTTAAAATGGTATTATTTAGTCATTATATAGTTTTGAATGAATGGGTTCTCTGTTCTTTTCTCAGTGCAGTGAAACATGATAAGATTAATGCCTGTGGCAATAAAATGCAGAGATGTGGTAGTGATTTGGCTGAAAAGGTGTGATGCAGCATGACATGTAGCTGATGATTATTTTCCTACAACAGCATGTCCCAAAGTGTTTTATTCCTCTTATACCGCAACAATTTACCAATGATTGGAATTTTGTATTAATTACAGAACATCATATCGTTATACGGTACATTTATATTTATACCTGCAAAAAAAACGTATGACTTGTTATAGCAAGTATAAACATTAGTTCCCTCACTAGCCTCTTTTTTTTCTCAACAAACTAACAAACAAACAAACAAAAAGAATCATAGCTGGCCATGTTACGAAAACGTAAAGTTCCAAAATTGCAATATTAAGAAACCGCAAGAAGCACAGTTTCCCGAAGAGGTCAGAAAACATAAAATCAATTAAAGTTACTGAGACCGGGGACTCCTTCCATAAATGTTAAACGTCTCGTCACAGGAAACTTCATCATATTGTTTTTCTAAATGGGGCGTCTGCCATACAAGTCCCTGTGTTACTATAGAAAAGATAACATATTAGAAGAAGCGCATTAATACAAATTAATACAGCCGGAACTATTGTCAGAGCTGCTGTTATAGAAAATTAATCAACAATGTCTGACCAATCGAGAATTCAACGGCGCTTTGGTATTATAATGTATTAAAGCAAATTTCTGGTACTCATTAACTCATTCTACAATAAAACAGGAATTTTGGAAATGTTTCATATAAGTATTTTAAAGATTGCACAAGAAATGAATAGAGTTGTGGCTATAATGTTGCAGAAGACATGTTTAAAGCATACATAAAGCTTTTGTTTTAAAACAGTGGTGTATTATTTTGTTGTTGTCCTCACTTAAAACACATTCATGAAGCTTAATTCTTCTGTACTTGTTATCAGTGCATTATATCAGTGCCAGGATATACATTTATACAAATACAATTCATCTGCTTGTGAAGAAATTTGATCTCCCAATACTAAACTGATTGACTTTTATTCTGTTTATAACATTCTTATAAAGCATCTCACTTCAGAGATTGTAATATATTTATGTATGAAGCACATATGCAAGTTCTCACTGATTCTGATTTTGAAATTTGTCATGTCATCCTGAAAAGAAACAAATCTACATCAGTTTACATTTGCATATTACACAACTTTTTTAAATGTTGCAATACGTTAAGAATAGTGACATAGTGACCTCATTAAAAATGACATCACATGCATTTCATATAAATGTAATATCTAATGAGCAACACTGTCATTTCCTGTGGTATTATGTATGCAAAGATTTAAAGAAACCACCCCAGTTAGTGAGAATGTCATCGTATGTAGGATGTTATGCTCTGTAGCTCCGAAGGTGTAATGTGTAGGCATATATAGAGGCTTATTTTTTCCAAACTACTATAAAAGGATTAGTAAATTTACACTTAGTCATTAGGGACACGCTCTTTTCAAAGAGTTCATCTCGCAGCAGTGTCCATCCATCAACCATCATCTTAAATCTGCTCCATGCCATCCATCCATCCTCGTGTCATCTCAGGGAGGTTTTCATAATCACTGGCACCTCTGGATTGCTCGAAACCTACCTCCTGAGTTTTATAAAGCTGCTTAGTGACAATGTCTATTGTTAAAGTTACTACAGAAATAAAACTTTGAGAGCAGGTTGGAAGTCTGATATCAGAAAATCTAAAGATAAAATTCAAAGAAACTGCCAAAGTGACAGGTGGTAAATAAAATGCAAAAAGGAATTTTTAGCTTTTTATTCTGAATAATAAGTTCTAAATTATGCATTATGTGTGCATAGTTAATAACAATACTCTTATTTCATAAAACATTACATATCGCCAGTTAGCAAATTATAATTATAGATTAACATAACATATAGTAAATGTTTACGCCTATTCTATAAATGCGCAAAAAGCAAACCTCATTTTTTATTTAGACTACACGTAATGTTGATATTAGCTTGCTAGCTGCAATAACATTAGCTAGCTATAAGCTAGCTATAACAGCTTAGTTGGCTATAACAATGAAACACTTAATAGTTGTTCAAGGTTAAGTTGTTGAGCGTACTGTGAGCATTGTTTACTAGTGTATTAACAGCACAGTATTGCATAACATAATTCAGAAATTAAGAGGTAACGTAGATTATGTTATGTAATATCTGTTTGCGACGCCTTCTGTCCTTCCCGTTAGCTCCAGTCCGATTCTTTCAACATGTACAGTTAACTAAAATTGAAGCTAATTAGCTTGCTAACTTACATAATATCTTCCGGTCATGGAACATGATTCTGCCGCATAATGAGTCACACCACAGCTTTCATACATAGCACCGACCACAGCCTGCAATATGGGAAACAAATCAAATTGAATTGAAACGAACATCAAATTTACATTACTTTGCAAGTTACTTTGTAAGATCAAATACATGTCAAAAGACCTGTTTAATGATTTACTATAATTTACTTTTCACTCAATAAAGATTTTCAAAAATAATTTTTCTCGTGTCTTGTCTCAGGGAGCTGAGCGCAAAGCCGAGTCCACTCGTAGCGTCACTGTTTAGCAGTTATGTTTGATTTTGTTAGTTTGTCTGGATTATAAACCAGCACTCTGCAGAGATTTTGGACTTTCATGTATTCACTGTTAGATAGATGTTAGTTATACTATAAATAAGATTTTTTTCCTTTTTTTCCCCACTGGTTTAGATTTTTATACAATCACCTGACACACCTAAAGCTACAATAGTCACATAGTGCTATCCATGTTAAAAATAATTTATCAAACACAACATAAAATAGGAGGATTAATCAATCTCTTAATCTCATTAAATAACTAATAAATAGTAATAAACTCATTTAGAGCATATTAAGACAACATTAGGATCGTATGTTCAAGTGTTCAAGGTCAAGTTCAAGTGGAGTTTATTGTCATTTCAGCCATATACAAGTACATAGTGAAACGAAACAACGTTTCTCCAGGACTAAGGTGCTACATAAGACGACACAGAACAACACAGAACTACAAAGGACTACATAATTTATACATAAAGTGCACAAGTGCAAACATGTGCAGACAGCACAAGACAGCACAATGACTACAGCGCCGACCAGTACACAGTTCTGTCTAAAGTGAACCTAGTGACAATAGTGCAAAGAGTACAAGAGTACAAAAAAAGTAGCTGAAATAATGTAAACATTGTCAATCACAGCATGTCAATATGCTTTTATTTTTCTGAGTGTATTCTACTACGATCTAAACTCTGACATTTTTCCAAAACAAGGTTTCTTGAAATTTCATTCTAAAACATTTAACAATATTAAAATACATTAGAACATATAAGACATGTTACTGTGCAACCACGCTCTTAAAAGCTGTTAAGAACATTGCATGTAGCTAGATAATGTCAGAAACATTTATTATTTAGAAAATGTACGTATCTTTAAGATGTACTACCTTGCTAGCATGTTTATCCATTGTACAACATCGACAGCTCAAATGTACTTTCTCCTCCGACTTCTTTTCTGGCAGCGAGTAAGTAAAACGTGAAAAGAAGTCGGAGGAGCTGTCGATGTTGTACAATGGATAAACATGCTAGCACAGTAGAACATCTGGCAGCGAGTAAGTAAAACGTGAATGTAGCCATGGGGGTCACAGTCCAGTGACTTCTGTGCCGGTCCCAAGCCCAGATAAATGGAGAGGGTTGCGTCAGGAAGGGCATCCGGCGTAAAACGTTGCCAAATTTAATCACGCGAATCTTCAGTACTCTGAATTTCATACCGGATCGGTCGAGGCCCGGGTTAACAACGACCGCCATCTGCGCCGTTGACCTACAGGGCGCCGGTGGAAATTGGACTACTGTTGGTCGAAGAAGTAGAGGAGGGAGGAGAGTGCGTAGACAGAGAGAGAAGAGGAAAGGTAAGAGTGTAGGACTGAGAATAGGAACTCTGAATGTTGGTACTATGACAAGGAAAGGTAGAGAGCTAGCTGATATGATGGAGAGAAGGAAGGTGGATATACTGTGTGTACAGGAGACCAGGTGGAAGGGTAGCAAGGCTTGTAGTATAGGAGCAGGATTCAAGCTGTTTTATTATGGGGTGGATAGTAAGAGAAATGGGGTAGGTGTGGTCTTGAAGGAGGAGTTTGTGAGGAATGTTCTGGAGGTGAAGAGAGTGTCAGACAGGGTGATGAGTCTGAAGTTAGAGATTGAACGGGTGATGTTGAATGTTGTTAGTGGTTATGCCCCACAGGTAGGTTGTGAGTTAGAGGAGAAAGAGAGATTCTAGAGTAAATTAGATGAGGTGATAAAGAGTATTC
Source organism: Pangasius djambal (assembly GCA_022985145.1). Taxonomy (NCBI): domain Eukaryota; kingdom Metazoa; phylum Chordata; class Actinopteri; order Siluriformes; family Pangasiidae; genus Pangasius; species Pangasius djambal. The sequence goes on from CM041003.1 coordinate 5,504,729, forward strand.
CCACGGGTGAGAGAGTGGTGATAGGAGCAGATTTTAATAGACATTTTGGTGAGGGGAACACAGGTGATGATGAGGTTATGGGTGGAGTTAAGGAAAGGAACCTTGAAGGACAGATGGTAGTGGATTTTGCTAAGAGGGTGGACATGGCTGTGGTTAACACTTATTTTCAGAAGAGGGAGGAGCACAGAGTGACTTACAAGAGTGGAGGTAGGAGCACACAGGTAGACTAAAGAGATTAGTGACTGTAAAGTGGTAGTGGGAGAGAGTGTAGCCAGACAGCATAGGATGGTGGTGTGTAGGATGACTTTGATGGTCTGTAAGAGGAAGAGGTCAAAGATAGAGATAGAGAAGAAAACCAAGTGGTGGAAGCTGAAAAAGGAGGAATGTTGTGAGGACTTTAGACAGAAGTTGAGGCAGGCTCTGGGTG
>CM041003.1:5506388-5516405 GCA_022985145.1 Pangasius djambal
AGAGAAGGACAGAAGGACTTATACAGGTTAGCTAGGCAGAGGGATCGAGATGGGAAGGATGTGCAGCAAGTTAGAGTTATTAAGGATAGAGATGGAAGGGTGCTCACAAGTGAGGAGAGTGTACAGAGGAGATGGAAGGAGTACTTTGAAGAGCTGATGAATGAGGAAAATGAGAGGGAAAAAAGAGTAGAAGGGGTGATCTCTATGGAACAGAAAGTAGATAAGATTAGAAAGGATGAAGTCAGGAAGGCCGATCTTTAAGAATAAGGGTGACGTGCAGAGTTGCAGCAACTATAGGGGGATAAAGTTGATGAGCCATACAATGAAGCTATGGGAAAGAGTAGTGGAAGCTAGGTTAAGGAAGGTAGTGGAGATTTGTGAGCAGCAGTATGGCTTCATGCCCAGAAAGAGCACAACAGATGCAATTTTTGCTCTAAGAATTTTGATGGAGAAGTATAGGGATGGTCAGAGGGAGTTGCACTGTGTGTTTGTAGACTTGGAGAAAGCGTATGACAGGGTGCCAAGAGAAGAGCTGTGGTACTGTATGAAGAAGTCAGGAGTAGCGGAGAGGTATGTCAGAGTGGTGCAGGACATGTATGAGAGGAGCAGGACAGTGGTGAGGTGTGCTGTAGATCAGACAGAGGAGTTCAAAGTGGAGGTGGGACTGCATCAGGGATCGGCTCTGAGCCCCTTCCTGTTTGCTATGGTGATGGACCAGTTGTCGGAGGAGGTCAGACAAGAGTCTCCTTAGACAATGATGTTTGCGGATGACATTGTGATCTGTAGTGAGAGCAGGGAGCAGGTGGAGGAAAACCTGGAGAGGTGGAGGTTTTCGCTGGAGAGAAGAGGAATGAAAGTCAGTCGTAGTAAGACTGTGTACATGTGTGTGAATGAAAGGGAGGGAAGTGGAACAGTAAGATTACAGGGTGAAGAGGTGAAGAAGGTACAGGAGTTTAAGTACTTGGGGTCAACAGTCCAGAGTAATGGAGAGTGTGGAAAAGAGGTAAAGAAGCGAGTGCAGGCAGGTTGGAATGGGTGGAGAAAGGTGTCGGGAGAAAGTCTGTGTGATAGAAAAATATCTGCGGGAATCAAGGGGAAGGTGTACAAGACAGTGGTGAGACCGGCCATGCTGTATGGTTTAGAGACAGTGTCACTGAGGAAGAGACAGGAGTCAGAGCTAGAGGTAGCAGAGCTGAAGATGTTGAGGTTCTCTTTGGGAGTGACGAGGTTGGACAGGATTTGGAACGAATACATCAGAGGAACAGCTCATGTTGGACGTTTGGGGGACAAAGTCAGGGAGCCCAGATTAAGATGGTTTGAACATGTTCAGAGGAGGGAGAGTGAGTATATTGGTAGGAGAATGTTGGACCTGGAGCTGCCAGGCAGGAGGTGAAGAGGAAGGCCAAAGAGGAGGTACATGGAGGTAATAAATGAGAATATGAAGCTAGTGGGTGCAAGTGTTGAGGATGCAGAAGATAGGGATAGGTAGAGAGTGATGATTTGCTGTGGCGACCTCTGAAGGGAAAGCCGAAAGAAGAAGAAGAAGAGTAAGTAAAACGTGACCTTGATTGGTCAAGGTCGTTTGTGTTGCACTAATCTTATGTTCATTTTGGATGATGAATGGCTGGCAGATAGAACCTTATAAAACCAATTTTTTGAACATTCCACCATAATAAAAAAAAAATAACACCACAGGAGTATAAAGTGTCCTCCAGTGTTGGAGTGTATGGTCAAAATGCCAAATACAACTTTATCTTATAATTCTGTACTACAAACTGCTGTGATTTTCCCCCCCTTCTTTAACCCTGTGATGTTAAATGTCATGGGAAAATGTCATGGCACTGTACAAACAGAAACAGCAGAGGATTTCTCTTTGCCATCCCACGTGTTTGCAACTGAGAGACATTGCACAATATATTAGTGTGGACCAACTGGCGGTTGTTGCACCAGCGGCCTATTTTTAGGTAAAGGAAGGAAATTGAGTAAAAGAGTTAAGAGGCTGAAACCAAGCGTGGCCCCAGGGCTTACTTTTCAAGAATATAGAGATTTTGAGAGAATGAAAGTCTGATGTCAGAGAATATGGAGATAAAAGAAAGTGAATTTCCAAATTAACAGGTGGTAAATAAAAAACAAAATGGAATTTGCTCATTATTTCAGCTCACTTTTTAGCTTTTTATTCTGAATAATAAGTTCTAAATTATGCATTATGTGTACTCTTCTTGTTTTAACCCCTTACATATAGCCAGTTATCAAATTATAATTATAGTCTAATATGATGTACAGTAAATGTATTGGTTTATGCAAGAACATATTACAGCTGAGGTCAAAATTAGTAGCCCCCCTTATAAAATCGAACAAAACCCTCAGCTTTTCCAAGGAAATGACCAATACCAAAGTGTTTATAGTACAATTACTTCCAAAAGAAGAAAGACAAAATCCAAACAAAGTTTGATGAAGATATTTTACTGTAGTAAAGTAATGTAGTGTAACCTTTCTGACTCACAACTGAAAGCAGCTTCTTACTGTAGTTCCTGACTAGGTGTCTCTTGAAGGATCTCAGCCATTCCTCCTTGGCAAATTGTTCCATCTCATCCAAATTGGACCTTAACCTTGAGCTCCCGCCATAGATTCTCAGTAGGATTGAGATCTGGGCTTTTAGAGGGTCACTCCAGGACCTTGATTTTGGGGTCGCTCAAAAAACTTTGGACCGACTTGGACGTGTGCTTTGGGTCATTGTCTTGCTGGAAGACCCAAAGGTGACCTAGAGCCAGACTTGCAGCAGATTTCTTTACATTGTCCTTCAAAATATCAACATAATCTTCTTTATTCATGACCCCATGCACCTGAACAAGGTTCCTTGTCGCTGAAGCAGCAAAACAGCCCCACAGCATTATACTCCCACCACAATGTTTAACTGTGGGAACTGTGTTTTTAGGGTTGAAAGCCTCTCCTTTCTTTTGCCAAACAAAAGCAACATCCATGTGCCCAAACAGCTCCAGTTTTGTCTCATTGGACCAAAGGACAGACTTCCAAAACTCATCCCCATGTTTCAAATGGTCACAGTCGGGCTTTGAAGTGCCGCTGTGTGAAAATGGAGTTTTCCTTGGCTGATGACCTCGAAGCCCTTCATGATGAAGAGCCCTCACAACGGTCTTCCTTGAAACTTCAAATCCAGAAGAGGCCAGTTCAGCAACAATCATCTTCGCAGAGATCCGGGGGTTCTTGTTGATATTTCTGATGATTTTCCTCTCCAAAGTATTAGAAATCTTGCACTTGAGACTATGCCCAGGTTCATTTCTAACAGAAAGTGTCTCCTTGTACTTTGCGATGATGCAACGTACAGCTGTTCTAGACACCATGAAACACTTGGAAATGGCAGTATAGCCATCCCCCTCATGATGGGCATCCACTACCTTCTTTCTGAAGTCCAGATTTATTTCTTTGCTTTTTGGCATGGTGTAATTATGTGTTACAAAGAACGTAAGTCTTCAAATGCCACTAGCCCTGTTCATTGGAGTCTATATAGAGTCCAGTGCTGATTGATTGATTGAGTCATTCAAATCAGATGGGGTTCAGGTGTGGTTTGAAAGCTAAAGAATTCCAATTTGCTACATTTTCTAGAAGATTTCACATGTGGGATAATAATTTTCAATACATTTGTTATACAGCAATCTTGAAGATTTAAAAAAAAATCCAAAATACACCAAATGGGGGCCTGTTAACTGATATATGTTTTACTCTGTAAAGTTTTAGGAATAATGTTAACATTGGACAGAATTTTAGGAAAATGTTCCATATCTCCTTAGGGGCTAATAATTTTGACCTTAACAGTATATGCTGTATTTATGAGGCGTTTTCTAAACTGGCAAAATGCAAAACTCATTTTTTAGTTAGACTACAAGTAATGTTGATATTAGCTTGCTAGTTGCAGTAACATTAGCTAGCTATAAGCTAGCTATAAGCTTCTTAGTTGGTTATAACAATGAAACACTTAAAAGTTGTTCAAGTTTAAGTTGTTAAGCGTACTGTGAGCATTGTTTACTAGTGTATTAACAGCACAGTATTGCATAACATAATTAAGAATCAACAGGTAATGCAGATTATGTTATGTAATGTCTGTATGCGACGCTTTCTGTCCTTCCCGATAGCCCCAGTCTGATTCTTTCAACAAGCACAGCTGACTAAAAATGAAGCTAATTAGCTTGCTAACTTACATAATATCTTCCGGTCACGGAACATGATGCTGCTGCATAATGAGTCACACCACAGCTTTCATACATAGCACCGACCACAGCCTGCAGGAAAGTATAGGAAACTGTTTGCTAGTATTAAAAATTAAAAAAGGTTCTGAATGTTTGAATTTGTCAAAGATTTTTGTCAACGCAAATTAAACTTTGAGGTAAACAAAAAGCTGGACGTCACTAAAAAACTTTGATCCTGGTTACAGCCCTGGTAGTACTATTAGATAGTACACTTAGTTAAGTGCTTGCATCTTCTACTCTGTTTTAGTGTTCTGTGTGGAACCTTTGAAGATTTCTCCATAGGGACAAACTAAAGTGAGTAAGTGACTTGTGGCCAAGTATGGTGACCCATACTCGGCATTTAACCCATCCAAGTACACACACACACACACACACACACACACACAGGGCAGTCTTTTTGTGCTGCAGCACCCGGGGAGCAGCTGGGGGTTCCCTCAAGGGTCTCACCTCAGTTGTGGTATTGAGGGTGGAAGAGAGCGCTGGTCATTCACTCCCCTCACCTACAATCCCTGCCGGATCTGAGACTCGAACCCACGACCTTCAGGTTCACCTTCGAGTTACAAGGCCGATTTTTTTTTTTTTTGCTGCACAATGAGCCACACCACAGCCCCATACATATTATCAAAATTTTAAACAGCTTTTGATGATTTGAAGGTAACTGGCATCAATTTCAAATATGTCAAAAGACTTCATCAACTCATACTGAGCTTTAAATAAAATAAAATATTTTAAATAAAAAATTGGACATCTGATGGTACTCAGGCTTGGATCTTCTACACTGCAAAAATAAAAAAATTAAAAAATTAAAAAAAAGAAGTGAAAATATTGATATTATCTAGTATTTACTATTATAAGATTACCATAAACCAAATATAAGACTATTAAAGCATTTTCTACACATTTTTTTTTTTTACTCATTTCAAGTCTAAATTATTCTTATTTTCTACTGGCAGATAAATACTTACAGTTAGCAAAATTATCTGCCAATAGTACAAGATTATTTCAAGCTTGAAATTAGTAAAAATGTTTAAAATAAGGTTAATAATTTTATATTTGGTTTATTGTAGTCTTATAATAGGAAATACTAAATCAATTTGACCAGATTCAAGACACTGTATGTCCAACTGATGTCATATTTTGCAGTGCACAGTCCTTAATATGAGAAATTGTTCCATATTATCGGAATTTTAAACAGTTTCTGATGATTTGAAGGAAACTGGTGTCAAATTCAAGATGGCAAAAAAGACATCAACTCAACTTATATAAAAATCTGGATGTCACTAAATACACCGGATAATACACTTATTATCTGATAAGGCCTTGTATCCTCTACTGAGTGTTCTACAAAGAAGTTTGTAGTAGGTTTTGTTGGAGGTTTTCTTATAAGCACAAACTGAAGGATAATTAAAGGCTTTAAATTTAACCTTTGTTTTTTTTTGTTTTTTTAAAATTATTATTTAAAAAAAAAAATTTTAAGTAAAGACTAAGACTAAAGAATAAGTATGACTGCTTAATAAGCAAGAATCTGTTCAAATTACTTTGAGGAGAGGAGGAAAAAAGAGAAGAAAATGAGGAAAGGAAACGCAAATCGGGCCAAAAGAGAAACAAGGAAGGAAAAGTAATACACGAGAATCAAAACACGAGACAAACGCAGAAAAGCCCATAGCTAGATAACCTGTATATTTTGTCTTCCATTTTTTCAAGTTTAAAAAAGATTACAACACAAACATGGAATCAGAAATGTGTGTTTGGACTTTTGTTTGCAGCAGGCATAAAGAGATGAGAGCATACATGGTATTCACTGTGTTTGTGTGTGTTTGTGTATGTGTGAGTGGTGAGCAGAGGCGTGTGTGGGTGTCTGTGGGCTTTCACAAATGAAAACACTTCATGGTTTCTTCCCCTCCGTTCTCCTTTCAGTGCGTGCACTTTCTGACATCAGTGGAGTTTCCCCATTTCTGCCTACAGAGCTCCACTTTAAAAGCAGCCGAGCACACGGGAGCACCATTACCGATCACGAAAGACAGACACGAAGATCAAATTCAGCTCCAGTCAGATATCTGAACTGAATTTCATCAGCAGGGGCTTCAATTAGAAGACTACATTTCTCCTAAAGGACTAACTACAGAACGACTCAGAGATGGCCAGTGATAGTCAGGTTGTGCTGGATGTGGACGCACCCCGGGTGATGATCGTACGTGAGAAGGCCACGTCTGCTTCAAGAATTTGGAGAACGTGTGGAGTTCTGCTTGCCGTGGCTCTCTGCGCTGCCGCTGCTGTCTGCTTTACTCTAAACAAGGTGAGATGCGTGAATAGAGACATGACACTGCTCTATAGTGTGTTAATATTTACCTCTGCAATAACACAGTTCCTCTTTCTCTCTTGTTCATTTAACAGACGCAAAGTAGTCCAGATGAAACCCAAGGTGAGTTCAATTCAACTCTTGTTCGAGATAATTATTTACTGTTAGCTCTGAAACTTCTTCTGAAATTCAGGACGCTAATGACATTGTTTCTTTTCTAGCAGCAGAAATCAAGCACACACTGAGGCAGATTTCCGAGACTGCAAAGGCTGCGATTCATCTCTCAGGTAAGACTGGATTCATGAGTCAAAACAGAAACAGATTAGCTACAGCAATAAACAAAGGAACATAGGTTAGGAACGCACCAAAGGAATTTCAGTTTCGAGTTCTAGACTAAGACAAAGAAAATCAATCTGGCACTGAAATTTGATTCGAAATTCTTGTAATTGTAACCTGTAGGAAAATCAGATTTGATAAATTGTATGGCGTGTGACAAAAATATCAGCTGTACTAATCCTTACAGTGTTGACTCTAGATCAGTAAAGAGAATTAAAGATTAAAGGAACAAGAAAACATATCTAATTTGCATTTTTCTTTCCCTGAAGGTCACTACAACTCACAGTTTTCTAACACATCTGTGGAGTGGCTTGACAGTGCAGACCAGTCTTTCGCTTCGGGCTTAAAACTGAAAGGCAACGAGATCACGATCCTCCGTAATGGCCTCTACTTCGTCTACAGCCAGGCCTCGTACCGTCTGAGCTGCACGGCCGATAATGAGGAGTCCGAGGGCCAGGTGATGCACATGAGCCACACCGTGTCTCGCTGGTCTGACTCCTATGGCTCATGGAAGCCACTGCTGAGCTCCACGAGATCAGCCTGCAAGAAAACACTTGAAGCGTACCAAACCCACTGGTACGGTGCTATCTACCTTGGAGCCGCTTTCAATCTGGAGGCCGGAGACCGACTGCGCACTGACATGGACAAGAAGCTGCTGCCCAAAGTGGAGACCGCCGGCGGGAAAACGTTCTTTGGAGCATTCTCCTTATAAAGATCTAAAATGTTGTTATTTTGGAACTTTGCTATGGTTCCTAGACATGGAACCAGATGGAGGAACTGTTGTTTTATATTAAAACACACCTGAACGTAAATTAATTTTAATGGAAGAAAACTATTCTCACTCTTCCACTACTGAACAACTTTTATTTATTTATTTATAACAAAAAATTATTTATTTGCTTATTTATTATATGTCCTCATATTTGTGTTATTTATTTAAGTTGTGTAATTTCATTTTAATTAGAATGAAAAAAAACAATAAATTTTATTTGAAACGACTGAACTTTTTCTTCAGCATTTTTCTTTCTGCGTAAGATTACCAAAATCACTGCAGTTCTTACTACTGTTTATTACTTACACTCTTTATGGTATTATATTACTTCTCACAAAAAATTTAGGGATAGAATTTCATGTTGCAAAGTAAAAAAAAACAAAAGTAAAAAATAAAAAAAAAGTACTCATGACTAAAGAGTCTATTAATTACCCAAAGAGATTTATATAATGACATAAGGAATGAATTTTCCTTCATTTATGATCCAGTGGAATCAATCAAGTGAAAAGAAAAGAAAACAAAAAGAAAACAATACATACTACATTCTTCAAATATTAAATCTAAAGCCCTAAAGGTTCTTTAATTTGTCACGAACTATTCTTTAATGATCCCTAAAGAACAAATTTGTCGAAGGGTATATCATCTGTCATTATTTTATTAATATAATATAATATAATATCATATCATATAATATAATATAAAGGCAAAAAATGCAGCTTGTCATGTTAGCGAGAAACCGTGAAATAACAGAACGTCCTGATCACTTTTCCGTGTCGGAAAAAATGAAGTAACAGCTATCAGAAAAAAAATCGATTTTATGTTATTAAGAACAAATAAGCAGTGAACATTTTAACTGTATTGTATATTTCAGAAGGAAAGCTGTATTACTCAGATTATTGCTCAGTTTGTCACCATGTGATGGCTTATTTTATTACCCACAGTGCACTCGATATGGAATACAAGCTGCCCCAGATTTACCATGATGGCAGATGCTGATGACTACATGAAAAAGAGGAAGTGGTCAGTTTGTGCTAAATAAAAGTTATGAGTTAAGAGTAGTAATGCTTTTAGTTTTGACTTGCATTTAGACGTAAACTTTATTTAGGTCGTAATTCCCCAACCATTAGAAATACCGCACTCATGCTAAAGTAAGGGTCTGAATCGCACCTTGCATCATTTTTAGCAAGCATTGCAATTTCCATTTGAACGCCATCTCCTTACATCAAGGGGTGTGATTTTTTTTTCTGAGAAAGGGGGAAATCCGTCCTTTTGCCATGTGCTGACTCCATCAGTGGGTCCTCCTCTGCAGGTCACAACCGCCGCCAGCGCAATCTGGGGTCAGGTGGCCTGGAAAGTTACAACCTTGAAAAAAAAAAAGGTGAGGACGTTCTTTTAACAGACCAGATTTAGAGTAAGATGGAGGAGAGATTGAAGAGGAAAGACAGATTTGGAGTAGAACTGTCAGTCAAACACAAGCAGGTTTGGGGTAATGAGAACCTTGGCGCTTTAGACAGCACGGCGCTGAAATGACCCCTCTACGCCGGTTCCAGCGTGCACTTGGAAGAGTGACATTTGCAGGGCTCATGTGACCTTTCAGAAGTGCTTGATGTCAATTACTTCAAGAGTAATAATAAATGTGCACTTGAACTTTCAAAAGCAAGCAATGTGGGGTATTTGAGCACGGGTTGTCTCTTAAAATATTCTGTAAAAAAAGCATTTTTAAGAGCCATATAATAATATACTGAGTCTAAAGTGTACAACCAGAGACAAATTTCACTTCTCAGTACTTTGACATGCACAAAGTGAAGCTGTTCTTATTTTACTGACATACTTTACGTACTTACATTACTTGATAACTTACTTTCTTACTTATTCTTACTGTCTTAATTTACTTACTTTACTTATGTACTGATCTACATTTACTTACTTACTTCACTTACTTAATAACCTTCTTACTTTACTTCATTTTATTGAAGTAATGTCCTTACTTACTTTCTGACTTATTACTTTACATTTACTTATTTAATTGAGTTACGTTACTAACTTACTTTTATCTACGTACTTTATTTAATAATTTTCATACTTTTACTTACATATTTTGCTTAATTATTTTACTTATTTACCTTAGTTAAAAACTTATTTACTTTACTTTTACTTACTTAATAACTTCCTTTCTTAGTTTTACTTACTTACTTTTTGTACTTTATTTATTTTTACTATTTATTTGTTTATTTTACTTAATTTACTTTCTTACTTTTACTTAATTTACTTACTTTCAGTTATCTTTTTATTTTTACTTACTTTACTTACCTTTTTACTTTTACTTAGTTTGTTTATCTGTTGACTTG
>CM041003.1:5516505-5573546 GCA_022985145.1 Pangasius djambal
AAAAAAAAAAAAAAAAAAAAAAAAAAAAAAAAAAAAAAAAAAAAAAAAAAAAAAAAAAAAGAAAGAAAGCAAAACCAAAAAACAAAACCCACCAAAAAGAAGAGTACATATGATACAAAAGCAAAGCACATGTTTGGTAATGACCTGGCAAATAATTTCTCCAGAGTCCTGAGGACATAAAACACACACTCCACATTTATTTTACCAAAGAATATAAAAGCCAGCTGAAAAGGCAGTGAAGGACTCATGCACTATAGTAGAAAAACAATCTTTATTTATCCGTAGACACCAGCTCTGTTGCATCTGACAGAATCTGAACATCTGAAGTCTATAATGGTGAATATAAATATACTTTCAATACCACATGGGAATACAATTTACTGTACACACTTTATATCGTATGTGCAAGAGAATACAGCTAACATGTACACACTTCGTATGTGCATAATGTCAGGATGATTATAGCTGGAGTTTCTTGTCAATCGATTTGAAGATGCCAGAAATGCAGCCATTTAGGAATGATTGTGAGATAATAAAATATAAAATCAAATTTCTTGTTCATGTGCCTTTGTCATAAACATTTTCATGTAAACAGATGAATAACACTGTGTTGCGTTATGCACAGAATCCTTTCAGGAACCGATTCTGCGCAGTCTGAGGTGAATCAAAGGCTGTGAGACTAAAAAAAGCTAAAAGTCACACAGGTCGTGGATCCAAGCTGGTATTTCAAACACTAAGAATGACTTCCCACCCCCCACATACTTAGAAAGACTGCACAATGCAAGGATACAGAAAACAGAACAGGTAAGAGCTTGCTCTGAAAAAGTACCGCAACCCTGGGTTTTTCTCATCAAAAGTCAGTATGAAACCACAAGTCAGGGATTTGTGCTGAGAGGAAAGAAGTGACAGAAAAAAGTGTGGGGGGTGTTGTTTTATGACTCATGTGATGCCTTCTACAGCAATCCCCTCTCTTCACTGAACTATAAGGGCTTTGGGGGGGTTTATAAAATATAATAACTTTATAGCACTCACATCGCTGGACTGAATGACACGAATAGGCTTCTATGCAGGTGTCGTTAAGAAGCTAACTGGATTATAGCAGCTCGTAGATTAAATCTAAAGCTTTCATCTGTGGGGAGGAAAAAAGATAAGCTACATAAAATCAATCAAATCACACACTTTCAATCTGCCACAGAAGGCTTTTAAACATGCAACAGTGCAACATCTGCAAACTCTAGAACATCTACTGCACTAAACTGTGGGAGGCCAAGCGACTGCAGCCAAAACCAATGCACGTCATTTCTGAGCATCTGTTCAGATTAGGCCTTGAAAGAAAACAAAACCAGCTCAGACGTAAAATACCATCAGGTTTTTAATTTCTCTTAAATAGAACCATATTCCAGGGTCAGGATGTGCAATGGTGCTTCGTAACACTGACAACTTCAAACGTAAGACCATAAAACGCAACAATCCTAACAATGCCTTGCTCACCCACTGAAGAACAGCACCGTCATTAAACACACTCAACCAACAAAAGCTGTAAATGCTTTTTATGTTTGATCATTATTCCCTTAAGCGATCGATCCACCCCAAGGTTAGATCAGAACAGGTCTGCCATCTCATGCTCAAACTCGAAAATAGCCAGAAGCAAAAGAAACACCCATTAATGTGCGAAACAATGCAACCAAGATCTTGTAAATGCTTTTCACAGGTTAATTATGCAACACTACTGGCTGCATGCCTCAGGGAATGAGCAATGATGTCATGGTAAAAGGACGCGGTTGCAAAATTGACAGATTTCCCTTCTAACACATCCTGTGGAAAAAAAAAAGGTTTAAGATGGAGGGGGGATGACACTATAATAATTGCTGTTCAGGAAGATTCAACACCAATTGAATGTTGAATGAGAATTGAATGAGACCCACCTCTTACATTTCCTACATAAAAAAAGCACTTTCCAGCTCTATTACAACATGCCGAGACATGCTAAGTGATCAGTTAACTCAGCTATGAAGATGGTAATTCAAAAACCATTTAAGATACCAGATACCTCATATTAGAGATTTATGATCCACTCTCTGAAACTTTTCAAAGGAAAGCTACACGTCTTAGACTTTTTCAGAGAAGGAAAACTCCCATACCACTGCAAATGCAGGTTCAATGAGTGCGACTTTGACATGACGTGATGAGGTCCAGCTGAATGTTCCTCCACCTACATGTTTCAAAATGAGGGAACAAACCAAGGTATAAGACAAGGAAACAGATAGACGATGAACACATTTGTGCCCCTTCCCCCTTTTAGTTCAGGTCTTCTTCCTGCCACATTCCTTGATTTTTTGTTGCTTCACTTGTAGAGGAGCTGCAGGCGGCTGGCGTGGCAGTTGTTGCGGCTGATCTTGCCATCTGCCTGGTAAACGCTGGTAGAGTTGGAGAAGGTCGGAGGAAGAGAATGATTGTCCGAGGTGGGAAGAGGGTATCCTGGTGGAGGGAGGAGAGATTTGGGGTCAGTGTGAGAGACTGGAAGAGGAGGGGTGCTGTGATTCAGGTTGGTGGACGACGGACGTCTTCGGGAGCGCAAGGCTTGTCGCTCCGAGAGCTGGTTCCTCAGTTCGGACACACGCTCTTCCTTCTGTTAGGAAAAGGAAACAGTGGAGACAAATGTTCAACATGGATATTCATTCATTCATCTTCAGTAACTGATTTATCCGGATCAGGGTCATGATGGATCCTGGGAGCACGGGGCATGGGATGGTATGCCTGTAACATGCACACAGACAGGGCAACCCAAGCTCAAGATTGAACAGGAGATCCTGGAGGTGTGAGGCCACAACACTATCTGTTCTAGCACCATACCACTTTCACATGTCCCAGCTTGGTAGTAGTTGGGGCCAGAGCACAGGATTACCCATTATATGGTACCCCGCTTGCTCAATAACCCCACAGCGGTGGTGCTGGGATTTGAACTCATTTGTCATAACCACTGAGCCACCATGTGCCACAATAGCACCCTTTCGAGTCACGTCATAGTTCCCATGGCAACATGGCAACCATGGTTGGGTCCTGTCTGAGCTCTTTTACTGTATTTATATGCACCTGACCTTTGTTTCACTTGTGTCTTTATAACCGCTATCTTGCCTCTTAACTTTGGGAAGTCTTGTTGTGCATTTGCCTTTAAGTCTACCTACCAGTTTGACCCTGAATTTCTTGGATTTCTTAGATTTCTGATCATCAAGTTGTCTTGTAATACCTTGTCTGTCTGTCTGCTGTGGACACTGACTGTTGTTTTTGGATTCGTCCCAATTAATAGATCGCGCTGAGGTTGCACACTTGCATTCAGCCTCTTACCACATGTTACACCATGTGCTTTGGCTCAATCATTTTTTAAAATTCATATGTATTTTACTGACATCATTCTGACCTGAGTTTCAGAAGATGAAATAGTGTTCAAATGGCTATTCTCTATCCCCACCAGGTGCATATCCACCCACCATCAGAAAGAGTCCCAGGCATGCGAAGGACTTCTGGGGCTCCATTTTTATCAGTCGGGTTTATATTGCCATCATTGAGAGATGACATTTTGAAATACATTTTACAGTTATATTGCGACAGATTGTAAAGAGACTCCCGGCATCAATGGGAATTCTATTGGTAAAAAAAAATATTTCACCCACAAGACCTGTTTTGGTGTCTGAAGTTTGTTTCTTTCAGTTTGGACTGGAGCTATGAGACTCATTTTGTTAAAAACCAGTGGAGGCTTTGAGCTACCAGTTTAGTGAATCATCACACATGCGCCTCAAGCCCTGTCGAGATGTTGAGAATCTCAAACAGATTTGCTTACACGATTTCAGACACTGTGGTCAAAAAGCCACCACAGAGCTGAAAACAGTAGCAACCATCTTAAAGCTGGAATCACTTCTTCTTTTCCTCTTTTATGTTTTCTTTTTCTAATGTAATCTTATGCAACCATACTGTATATATACACACAAGTGGTATTCCTGAGCCAAGTGGTGTATTCTGAGTGGAGTATGTGCTCCAACATTCACTCAACCCTGTTACCTGAACACATTCACACCTATGGAAATTTTTGGAATATTCCACAAGTCACATGATCATCTGAATTTCCTGAAGATCACGGGAAGAAGAAAAGTATGCTCTCATTCATTTTCTCTCTTTTTTTAGTGATACTATGATATTGGCTGATGAATTCACTTTGAAAGTTACCCAAATTATAAACAGAAAGTAAATTCTAAAAAACAAATGAAAACAAAAATACATAATGATACATAATATAAATACATAATGATTAAATCATAGGATTGTCCTAAATGCCCTTAACTAGCATATATGCTAGTTAAACACATTTGTACTGTATATTTGCTAATTCAGTCTAAAAAAAAAAAAACTTCTATTGATTTAAGAGCAAAATGCCACATTGTCAGAAACTTTGTAAAAATGAGAGATTGTAGCCTGATAATAGTTTACCTCTTGGATGATCTTCTGCAGCTCTTTGTTCTCTCGCTCCAGCTGGCGAGATTTTTCTTCGTCATTGTTATTAGTGGACGAGCCGGTCTTCATGGTCTCCTGCTGATCGGACTGCCACTCGCCACGCGTGATTAACCTTCGCATCTACAGCACCATACACGCAAAAATAAATACAGATATGTACACATATATACACAAATACACAATAGAGCCTGAAGGAATGCTATGCAAAAATACAGTCTGATACAATACAATACAATAAATACAATCCCTGCTCCAACTTTCAGTCATTTTTCATTGACAGGATAAAATGCCAGATAGATCTTTCATCTTCAGGCTGGGTGCTCATTGACGCCTGGGGTTACTCTATAATATCTACGTTAGAGAGCCTCGTTCATGTTAATGATCCTGTGTCTTACCTTTGGGACAAAGAGCACGACTAGAGTGATGTAGACAGAAAAGACGATGGCGAGAGAGGCGAAAGCGAAAGAGGCATCCTGCTTTGAGGACAGGATCATGGTGACAGGAGCTGTAATCATGCACAAAACCTGAAAGAAAGGACAAGCGACATACACACAGAGGGAAAAAGGAGAGGAGAGAGCAGAGTGAATCAATAAATATTGACCCATGGTCAGTCATCTCTCCAAACAAACACCATTTCATCCAAACTGGCAGGAAAAAAATAGCCTGACATTAACAGGAGGTGATATTTTTTGGTGTGGATCGTTAGTTATTTGGACAGGACACAAGGTGTTGGACAACATCGCTAAATCATCAGGCTTTACTGCACAAGTCATGAGCCATTAGCCACTCTGAGCTAAATCTTTATCCATAAATAGACAAATAAATATGCAACCTCATCACTGCGGCCTGAAACAGAGCCAGGTTTATTTCAGAAATGTTCCTTTCTGTGTTATTTATGACTCAAAAAGTAAGTGTCCCTACTGTAATTAATCTTTAATTAAAGGAAATATCCACCCGGAACGACTTCAATATTAATCTTTATAATTAACAAGTAATCCAAGATTTATTGTGCAATGAAATTTGAGGTGATTTTTTATTATTTTTTTGTTTAAATTTCTTTCACTTACATATTGGTCTATTTTCTGTTGGACTACCAGCTAATAATGGTGCAGTGGGATTTAGCCCTTGCTACATCCCCACCTAAAGAGAGCGATGCAGCGGCACTTTAGTCCTTTAGCCAGCCCAGCTCTCTGACCTCCTTATCGGAACACTCTGCTCAAACAGATCAACTTTCAATCATTAAACTTTCATGCTTATACCACTTTCAGTGCCATCCTGCTCGTCATCTTGCAGATCGGTATCTAGCTTAGCCAAGTTCCAACTGCGTCATATGGCTGCATCGGATTTCTCATTAATATGACTTTGAATGGCGCCGGAAAATGGTGAGTGACAAAAGAATCACTTGCTCTTTTGTTTTTAGGAGCTAACAACAAAACGTGACTGTTTTCCCCTTATATTTGAGATTGTTGAATTTTTTCCACTATTGAACTCCATTGTAAGCGTGCTAGCAACGACAGTGTCCTCCTGTGACATCAAAACGGCACAGGAGTAAGGAAAATACAGCACCAATGAAAAATTTGTATCACTGAACACGTCATAAATATTTAAATATAAACATACAATATGTAATGCGTATCAGGATGGTGTTTTCCTTCAGTGATCTGCTTCCTGCTGAAATAGGTCTAATTTTCATCATATTCTCCTTCAGTTAAAATTAGAAAGAAAAAAAAATTCTGGTAGTGCCCAGCAGACGGTATCTATCAAAGTATCAGAGTCATTTATTTAATAGCAAGAGCTGAGATAGTCTGTGAGCTGAGATAGGCTCAAATTTGGCTCACTGTATAATGGACAAACCCGTGGAGACGAGGCAGAAGATGACAGCGGGAATGAAACGAGCGAAGGAGAGTCAGTCAGAAAGCACTTGTGAGCTGGAATGACTGATAAAGCCGGAGTGTAGCATCCTGCTCACAGCAGTGATTTCGACTCAGCATGGTGTTAGCTGCTCAGTAGTCTGAGCTCTTTGAAGTTATAGATTTCAAAAAAGCACACAAACCCAAACTGTTCACGGGTTGTCAGTGTCTACGGTTGAGTAATAGCATCCGCTCGAAACAGAAAATGTCTGTGAAAATGTAAGATTAAAATGTGTCACAAGGCTATGATAAACCTTCAAAGAGTATTTGACATCATGTAGACTCATTACTAGATTTTACACCAGTGAGTCGGACTCCAGGTCTCATAACATGCACTGTACAAACTTGTATATTAAGACACTGAGTGGAGCATAGAGTAAAAGTGATTTAGCATATAAATACAAAAGCCAGTGTCTGGTTTGATGATTTATTTTTGGAACTGTACTTTTGTCAGTTTGGGCTTCATCCTTAAATTGTCTTTTTTTTTAATTTATTTATTTTTTTATATATCAACATGTTGTTATTGCTGTGTAAAAAAAAAACACGATCCATTACCGCACAAAGCTGATTATTTTCTAATAACAGCAGTGTTTTATTCCTCTTATACCACAGCAATTTGCCAATAATAACTATTTCTGTACATTAACACATCATACTTTGTATCAATTTATATCTATGTTTAATGTTTTTACACATTCATGAACCAAGTTAGTTCCTGTTGTCCTGTTGAACTTTACAGCAGTCAATCTGTCACAAGCCTCTCGTTTTCTCGATCTTATATTAATAAGACAAAAATAATGCAGCTTGTCATGTTACTAAAAAAACAGAAAGCTAGCCATCCACCCTAAAGAGTTTCCCATGTCAGAAAACGAAAAGATACAACTTTCTGTTATAAAACACTGGCAATGGAGACTCCCTCCAAAAATGGTAAATAATTGTTTCCTCATAGAAAAACTATTAGACATGTTTTTAAACTACGTTTATGTGGAGCATCTGCTGTACAAGTACCTCTGTCAGTTGTTACTATAGAAATGACAGTAGGTTCGTCTTGCAGCCAAACTATTTCAGAGCTACTTTCATAAAAAAAAAATGAATCATGCTTTCTGTGAGTTTAACAGTGCTGTGGTTTATTTATTTTATTTTATTTTATCTATATTTGAGATATTTGAGAGGTGGTTAAGAAGGATTCAGGATTGTCAGATTAGACTGACTGTTTCCACTCCAATCCACAGTTTAAAACCATCCCAATCAACTCGAACATGACCAAATTGCATCTAAAGTAAATTATATTTATTAGCATCAAATTATTTGCTTCCATATCAATAGATAGCAAAAGACTAAGCCAAGTTACGAGTCTTAATCCGACAACCCAGGTAGAGATACATGCTGCTCACTAGTAACGCATTAGAGTGTTTAACCTGCACAGCGTACTGCAGTTTCAACATTCAAACAAGATCTATCTATAAAACGTCTTCCTTTAAAAAGGTAAAAAAGCACGTACGATAACCAACGCTATCCAGTCTCATGCTAATCCCGGTATTACATTACTAGCTAACTACCATGTTCATAAGGGTTTTTCCATTGCGCAGGTAGTTTTCGGCAAGGACGTCCCAACCCACCATTTCTTTTTAATTTTTGTTCTTACACTTTGACCACTGAGTTGTTTACTCATCACTGTGACCTTTATAAGAACATACATGCTGATGCTATGTTATTTGGACTGAATTCAGCACCTTTTTTTTGTAACTAGATCTATTTCCTTTCACATACATGTTTATTTCAGTCAAATACTGTTACATGTATCCTTCGCTTTTATTCATGGGTGACTTTTGCCGTTCCGACATGACGAAGTTGATCCACCAAATGCTCCACCATTTACCGAAGCACTCAGACATTAAATTGCATTTAACGGAACAGTGTTCAGTGCTGTACATACTGAATTTGCTCACTGATTAAAACATGAAATTACTGATGTAGTGAAGTTTTCTGTGAGGAGACATTTATTTTGCATTTTTGAGTCTCCAGTGTCAGCACTTTGTACTGTCTGGTTTCTCGGTAACATGACAAGCTGTGGTTTTTTTTGCATTATTAACTTCAAGAGTGAGAAACAGAGAGGCTGGTGAGGGAATGGTTTCTGTAACGTAAGTGATAACAGAAACTAACTCTCATATCATTCCACAACAATGTAACTATAAAGAGATAAAAAGGTTTTTGATTAAAAAGGTTTTTTTTTTTTTGATTGGGAAATTGTCAGTGTCGGCAAACTGCTGCAGTATACAAGGAATAAAAATGGTGTTATAGGAAAATAGTCAACTTCGGGGTGTTAACATTAACTCTGTTTCAACGGGACACATCACAACACCCTGTCGTTGATTATTTTCCCATAACATTTTGTTTTATTCCTTACATATCAAACACTAATTCAGAATTTACTGGACTGATCCTTCATATTAAATGCACATCTGAAGGTTTTTTTGTTGGGACATTTTGTTGGTGGAAGAACAATGACCCTGCATGAGGTAAAAAATCTGATGTGTTTAAATCCTCACAGCTCTAGAGGTATAAGAGTTATACGAGGTATAAGTGTTAAGGGAATACTAACACAAGACTTCATTTTTTGCTGAAGAAAAGAGAAATTCTCATCTGAACTGAGACAGATCCTGCAGTGAAAGTCATATTTTTGCATTTTCATCACTTGTGAAATTTTAATCGCTTTAATGTTTAGCCTGGAACTACAGACCTTTACTTAGTATTTAAGAGGGTAAAAATATTACGTTAGGGCATGCTCACTCGAGGCATTTTTACTCCAGCACACATTTTACGTGTAATCTTAAAAGCGCTGCCGCCAGCATTTTGTCAGAGGAAAACATTTTCAAAAGACAAAAAAGTTCCTTTCAGAAAAGCATATTAGTGTGTTTTTTCACCCAATTAAGTAGCAGAGAATGGTGGTGAAAATATTAGTCTTGTTACCAGAAGTGGTAAAATTATCACCAAAATGTTTTTCCTAAAAGTAAAAGTGAAATTACTTGCTCATCTAAGTAAATGCTCTGGTACGTCATTATACGCTATAAATCATAAATTATGAAATTAAAAGCACAAGAAAGATCCCCCCAAAAAAAAAAAAAAAAAAAAAAAAAAAAAAAAAAAAAAAAAAAAAAAAAAAAAAAAAAAAAAAAAAAAAAAAAAAAAAAAAAAAAAAAAAAAAAAAAACCCCCCCCCCCCCCCCCCCCAAAAAAAAAAAAAAAAAGAGGAACCAAGGAACATAGGAAAACATAAGCTAAGGTTAAATAACAAGACTTTTATTGCTAATCTCGCAAATGCTAGCTAGCATGATAATCACTCAGACAATACAAACTAGCTGAATGCTAATACATTCAAAGTGTACGTAGCAGCAGATAGATCACAACGATATTTTAGGTCTATTTTTTGCTGCTAAAGTTTAGATTTGTTAAGAATTTAGATCAACTCTTCGAAGCTGTCTGATGCTAAAAAGTTATCTTATGACTTATACAAATATTCCGACTAAGCAAGGAATGTGGGAAAACATTAGCTAAGGCTAGTCTCTTATTGCTAGTCTCTCACATGCTAGCTAGTATGATAACAAATCTGACCATACAAAGTAGCTGCATGTTAATAGACACAAAGTTCATGTCGCAGCAGATAGAGAGCTGTCACATTTATTAGTTTAAATTTTTTCTTTTTTTTTAGGAATTTAGATTGACTCCTCGAAGTTGTCTAATGCTAAACTTACCTCATAATTTAAATAATACATGTTTACAGAGAAATGCAGCAATGTAGTGTTTGAAAATGTAGTGATATATGTATGCCTTAAAACCTTAACCAAATCCACTCCCACAGTTGGGTAGATTGAGAGGCACAGTGAAATTTCCAAAATGATAGGAGAGACAGACAAGCTGAGAGACTCACAGAGACATTATAGATGGCCATTCCCACGGCTCGGTGGTCATTTATCTTCTCTGTAGAGATAGATTTGGTCTCGTAGGCGAGGAAGATGCCAAGCAGCAGCAATAAGCCCTTGTAGCCATAAACCACCCCTGAAACAGCGAGGACACAACAAGGTCATACAGACAAAAAAACAAAAAACAAAACATGGGGTGTTTTATAATAGAGCTACTAGAAATGCTGCATTTTATCCATATATAGTCTTTCTGGCTGTCTGAAAACTGATCGGAAAATAAATCTAAATCTTGGCCTGCTTTTTTTTTTTTTTGGAAAAAAATGTAAGTGAGTGTACCTATATAACTGGATAAAATGCATTAATTAATAATAATTCAACAGCAGAGCTCGAGATATAGTCCCACAGTAATTTTCACGGTAATTCAGACTTCTGTTCCCAAGGTCACTGCCACAAATGTGTTTCACACATGCATTTTAATCACTCTGTGACCAGGGAACGCAGACTGGTTTAATCTGTTTTATTAAGGATGTGATTAATTTGTTTCATTAGTGCGAAATATTACATGAAATGAAAAACCTGGGGTGGAAAAAAACCAAGCAAAATTCCCAGTGAGAGTTACAGTATTAAAATTCCTGTCATGCATACGCACGTTTGATTTAGGGGGTGTAACACAGTGAAATAACTGTATCCGGATCTGTTTAGTGCTCCAAATATTCATATTCGTATCTGTATTTGGATTTAAACCTGAAGTGGGCGTGGGCTTAACTGGAAGGTTTCTTTTTTAAATAAAGATGTGTGTGGGATAGTTATTATTTTTGTTTGTTTGCCTATGACTTTCTAACATATTAAGTTGGTTCTATTTTACAAAATATAAACAAACTCGTAGCCAAATTTAAACCACTACGACCCTGACCAGGCAGTCACTAAGGAGGAAGAATGAACGCTGTAAATGTAAGTTTCATATCTGACCGCTCGCCCACATGAAAGTAACAGCCTCCCACTCACGTGACTTTTTTCTTGCATCCCAATGCACATCTCCAGTCTCAACCAGATGGCAAAAAACCCCAACAAACCTCCTATTCATATCTACATTTGTATCCATTTACAAATAATGTGTTCGTATTTGGTAGCATCCCTAATATACTCATGCATGTGTCCTTACCCAGCCATGTGTTCATCTTCTCAGAGCTGCAGTGCTCCAGCAAAGGCTCAATCAACACATCCAAGTCTTCTTTAGGCGCCTCTCTCGTGAACTTCTGCTCAAAGCGTGCAATCGAGCAACAACAGAGAGAGAAGGAAAGGAATTTCCATTTTATTTCCATTTGAATCATCTCCCTGATACATTTATCCAAGTAAGGTGGCTCTCTGGTAGACCTGTGAGTTTTATTTCACAGCCATCAGAGCATCCTCAGCTGAAACACCGAAAAACCAGCCACCACCTAATTTAATTCCTGCAACAACACACACATGTGCTGTATGTAGTGAGAAATTGAGCACAGCCTTACCTCCTCTGTGATGTGCAGCGGATCCACAATTTGCCAGATCATGAGGGACAGGACGTCAATAACCAGAAGCACACCGACTGTAGCGTAGAGCTTCCAGGGTTCCAGATGCTGCTGGGATACACAAAGACCAACAAGTCACCTTTTCTCATGCGCAGAAACCACTCAAGTGGACAGGAAAGGATTTATGGCCCCATAACCAGTGTGTGCACAGAGAACTTGAGGAGAAAACAAGTGGGCCATTACTGCAAAGCCAGTACAGAGTGAAGATCTTATACGAGTGTCAGGCTTCAATTGAAAGCATTACTCTTTTACAGAGTCAATGACTCCTGTTCGCGTTTTATGTTATGGATAGCTGTGTTTGCGACGAACAAAAGCCATCTTGAGAATGGACAGTGCAGAACATGTTATTGTCACTATTTTGGGCTCTCACAGTAGATAACAGTTGGTTTACACTGTAGCTCTCACTTTACAAGATAACAGACAACTGAGCTGTGACTTGCTATAGAGACATGTGAGATTAAAGCAGTCAGGCAATTCAGATGCAGTGCAGTGCGTTAACTTCCTGTTAGGATGCAATTTTGTACAGTGATTATGATCCATCTTATGCATAATTGCACCTGAATAAAATGCATTGGTGCCAAATACCTGCTTAAAGTAATACTGCAAAATGTTCCTATCGTATTTTTGACACATTTCCCATTTCTGAGGAAAGAGTAGAAAATCTATTTAAGAGTCTAAGGCCAGTTGTTGATTTCTGATGAGGGATACATTGATATAGATACTGGTATTGGGTATCGGTCTGATACTGTGCTCATTTACTTGTAAATGAATGGTCCGATAACCAACATCCTATATCAGGTGATATGATACCATGTGACATAAGCCTACTGTATATTGTCATGTTAATGAACAGACAACATGAAATAACTGCACTCTGGACATATTTCATGATTAATGATGGCAATCAAAGCAAAGCAGACTGTGAATTGTGCTCTGCAAAAATATCAAGAGGAAGAACTGCAGCATCTTCCTACAATAAACGTAACCTCATAAAACTTTGTATGGGATTTAAACAGTATCTTTAATAGCGAGCGTAACAGTGGCTGACCTACGTGTGCAGAGCAGCATCAGCGAGCATGGCCAGCAAGTTGCCATGAGCATACACAAAGATATTTGCGAGTGTGCAGAGAAACTGTTGCTTTTGACAGCACTTCACTTCTGCGAGCACTGAGCACTGAGACACATTATAGATAACGGTTAAATGTCAGAAAACTCAGCAGGAGGAGTTCGTTGCTAGCAGCATACAGTAGCAACCAACATAAACAGTGCTAAATAAAATGTTTTGTGACATCCCTGATTGCTGAACATGTTTATTGAGGAACTGAGTAAATAAGTTTTTCATTCTTTGCTTTTTACAGGGAAATGGGACAGAATACTTGTCAGTGATAATCAAACATACTGTACATTTGCGGTAGGTAGAGATTAGGTTGAAACACTCTGGAGTATTCCTTTAATCTCTCATGACAGGAAACAAATTTCACCCCCCTCAAATATTTGCATTTTACATCCCTGATGCGGCTCCTGTGAATCCTTGAACAAAGTGAATGTGAAATTACATTTCCGTCAGTTGCATTGTGTGGCGTGGATCATCATCATCATTAAGCAGAGCACAAGCTGCATTTGTGACAACTCTCCATATTCTAATCCCCAAAACCAGGCAGACGCTCATAAATATTCACTAATGGTTTCTTATCTCTGAAAAAAGCCTCTGCTTTTCCGACTCAGCTTATCTGTGCTCTCTCTCCTCTTATTCCTCCACCCAAGAATTGTACGTGATGGCGGACACGTATCTGCTGACTGGAGAGTGTTAAGTGGAAAGTGGGTGTGTTGACGTGGGTTTTGCGAAATGATGGAGAGAATCGTTTCAGCCTGAGCTGTGCAAAAGGGTCATCGAGTTTGGGCCGTACGATAAATGGTTCATTTAGAAGTGTTCAAGGGCGTCTGGAGACCCATTTCTCTGAGGTCAGCCAGAGAGATGAGGTCTAAAGTGATAGAGTGAGAAAGAGAGGGAGACCTATTTTAGTTAAGAAGAATAGAACAGACATCAGGGTGAGACAGAGAGAGAGAGAGAGAGAGAGAGAGAGAAAGGAAAGAGCAAGGAGTGTTAGGCAGACTTATTATCATATAATTACTTAATATAATCATAATGATCACATAATTTCATAATTTTTCACAGAAAGCAGGATAAGCTTTGCTGAGATTATAATGAGGTCAGGACTAGGGCTTTTATAGTGTAGCTCTACATGAATGACCTCTGTATAAACTCCGCAGAAGATTTACCTTTCGCTTGTCTTTCTTCTCATCCTTCTTGGTGAAAACCGTGTGCACCCACCAGATCTTTGTAAACATGCTGCCATAGGCCAGGCTGAAGCCGAGCCCGAGCAGCCACAAACGGAACTGGAAAAGAAATTGTCTTTTCAATGTTCAGTGCATGGAATCCAAATACTTTTTTCATGCCTGTGAATCCAAATACTTTTTTTTTTCCATGCCTGTGAATTTTTTTTCAGCAAAAAAATCCTCCACATATCCTACATCTCAACCTCCTGTATTACAATTTCCCATGATGCCTTTGGGTTTACCTGGCACACTACAGGAAATTGAGAGCGACGGACATGAAGCCCATCGATCCCCAGAGGAAACACAGCAGCCAGAGCCATCATACAGCCCACGGCCGTCATGTTGTTCAGGTATGGCTGCGAGTTCTGAATGTACCTGGAACATATGGGAATATTCACAAGAGATACTCAGCTACATCAACAAACGAAACGGTCTCCGTCTTCCTTGTGCGCTTGCCAGGATGCGCTCTATTTAATAACGGAGACACCTCATTGTTTATGCAGGTCGTGTATAAGAGCATCTGGAAAACTTCGTATGAGAAAGTTAAAGCAGTTGTGTAATGAAGAAAGTTTGCTAAATGATGACAGCATCTGGAGGTCTTTTTATTACAAAGTGACAGCTCAGAATGTTAATTTTACATTTCTTCATTCAGACACTTTCATCCAATAAGACTTAATGAAAAGGCAAACTTTAAATTAAGTAAATTAACTCAGGGGATAGAAAATGAGGACTAATAAAAATAGATATTTTTTCCCCTATCATCTTCAAAATGATGTTGAATAAAGGCAATAGTTACATAATTACAAAGAAATGTGGTTAAGACTAATTTGAGAATAAACAAATTAAAAGACAAAGGCAATCATTTAAATAAACATCTGCAATCACTGCAAAGTTGTCTTCATTTAAATATGGCTTCCAAACAGTGCTTTAGGTGTATTTGGTTAAAAACAGGAACTTGGCTCTGTACAGCTTGGTGCCTGAGTTGATATCTCACAAGAAAAACTGACTCAACTTCAAGATTGAGACACTTGTAACTGAGACATGCCTCTATTTTGGTGCAAATCCATTGTCTGAACACTATACAAGTCTGTATTTATCTCAATATTATCTAATTACACTGTTTTCGACTCAACTCTGAATCAATTTCTGCGCCTTTTTAAGAGTTGGAAAAGCCAGCTAGAGTTCTGAGCTAATGCAATTCCATGTGCAATCTGTGGCTCAACAGTCTGTTCTGTTTTAGTTTGTGCTAAATTCACGACTCTGTCTAAGCCGATGATGGATTCTTCCGGAAAAGCCAATGTGACTCCTACAGTATAACATCAAAAATCCTAACAGGATTTGTAATGACATGGCAGAGGTAGCCATCGCATTAGCCTAGCAGCCTACAAATCTGTTCATTCAAGAATGATCTGGTCAAACAACTTGGGCCTGTGCTGTTATAGAAAAATAATCAACAAGTTGGAGGTCTTGCTGAGTGGTCTGAAGTTGAGTATTTTCCGGCATGTCCTGAAGTGTTTTATTCTTATACCACAGAAGAACAACATATCATAGATTTGATCCATTTATAGTTTTTTTCATATTGTGAAATGTCTTTTAGAGCAGTATAAAAAGTCATTCCCTCACCAGCTCCTCTCTTTTTCTCTCTTTTGTAGTTATTTCCCATGTAGTCACAGCTTTACCCCTGACTCTCACAAAGTGCTGACACCGGAGACTCCTTCCAAATCTGCTACAAGCCTCTTTACAGAAAAGAGGCTTACTGACATCATGCAAATGTCTACACATCACTGTTAAAGAAAATTACTCAGCACCTTCTGACCAATCAGATTCAGGAAGGTTTTTCACTAATAGCTAACACCAACAGCTGACAAATGTAAATGTAAATGAGTTTATTTCAACACTGCATCAACACTGATCGATAAATGAACTGATATCAGATCTTGTTGCTTTAATATCGGCCTTACCAGTGAATTTCGTTACAAAGCGTACATGCTTTTTTAGTTTACAAACTATACTGCTAACTCACACTCTTAGCCTGTTTACTGGAGTTACTGGCAAACTGAAGTCACAGGATGTAACTTGTTTCGAATATCACAAAATAGATAAGGGCCGGAACCGGGGATGGGTAGGTTGGGGTGGAGGAGTGTTACTGGGGAGTGCTGCATTGATTGTCACATTTTTTAGAGGAAATAAACAACCTGCAACTGAATTGTTGCATCAGATACAAACTGATTTAAAATGAGTTGGCCAGGCGAGGAGCTGAATGTGAATAGGATTTAAATCACTGTAGGTCTGCTTTTGAGCTGTCACACATGAACATGTTCTTCTCGTTGTTAGAAACAAACAAACACACAAACACACACACAGGCCTGCGAAACTTGCCTGGAGTTTGGGTGTTATCTCAGGTCAGTTAGTCGAAATGAAAGAGGAGAATTCACACACATGCAGAGTAGTTTGAATGTGCTTATCACAAGTACGCTGCATACTTAGTATGCATATCGTGCACTTCATATTCTGAATCTATCAGCCACACTTACGCGGCTCTGCACGCTTCTGTGCACACTGCATCACTATCTAATGCATACATATGTGAAGGAGACTGTGGCTCTGGCTATTAACTAGCGCAGATGGAACAGTCCTCTCCATCTTATTCAATCTCATTCACTCACATGCCCTCTTCTGCTACTATTTCTGGCCACATAGAGACCTAGCTCTAATGAAAAGGGACTGTTCTGACTCTAAAGCATCTCGCTTTTTTTTTGGGAATCCAGCACGCACTGATAGGCGCACCTGACGTTGCTGTTGTAAATGTTGAACGTGAGACACACGATGCCCAGTAAGATGCCCAGTCCAGCAAACACCGACACAGACACAAAGAGCTTCTGAGACAGGAATCTGAACTTCCGAATCACTACCGTCTGATCCGCTGGAGGACCAGGGCCTGGAGCAAGAGGAGGGAAAAGAGAAGAGAGGAGAGGATAAAGGAGAAGAGAAGAAAATATAGAGAGGTCGATAAGAAGAAGAGAGAAGACAAAATAAAAGGGTTGAGAAGAGAATTGAAAAAACAGAATAGAGGGGAAGGTGAGAAGAAAATAAAAAAAAGAAGAGAAGTGAAGTGAGGTGAAGTGAAGTGAAGAACAGGAGGGAACAGAAAAAAAAATAAGAAATAACATGATTAGTAAAGAGAGAAGTATAAAGAAGAGAAGAGAAGACACAAGACAAAAAGGAGATGAGAAGAGGAGGAGATGAACAGAGGAGAGGAGAGGATAGAAAAAGACAATACAAGATGGGAAGAAAATAATAAAGAAGAGAAGAAATGAGAAGAGGAAAAAAAGTGGAAACAAGAAGAAAAAAGACAAGAAGTAGTTAACAGAGAATAGAAGAACACAGAACAAAGAAGAAAGATGAAATAAAAGGAGAAGAGAAGAGAAGAGAAGAGAAGAGAGAAACTGCATTAGCACTGGACTACCAAAGGAATAAGGAGCTGAATAAAAGTGAGACACAGAGCATAGAAAGACAGAGATGGATAGAGGGAGAGAGAGAGAGAGAGAGAGAGAGAAAGAGAGAGAGAGACAGGCATTAGCAGTGACCCAGTTGTATAAAGTAAGCCTCTTTCTCTTTCTCCTGTAATCATGGTGCTGTGTATGTGTGCCTCAGAGTCAGTCGTGTGCTCAGTGTGGAGTTTCATCTCTTCACTTCCCCCATCTGTGTGCACTGATATCATCACAGCCTTCTCCTCCGCTGTGAGCCTCGGGTGCAGGACTGCATGCTGAGCACAGCGTGGCTTTTCTCTCCCGAGAGGATGCTGCACTCCAAAGCTTTACTCGCTTTCTGTTTGTGTCTCTCTCTCTGGCATAGGATTGTTCATGCTCTGGAGTGCGGTGCAGATCCTGAACTTGGAGCACGGAGAAACTCACAGCCTCCTGCTGGTCATGAGCCTTAAAGCTGTGAGCTAAGGGTTAACGGGCTAGAATGCGAGCTTTCCTTCTCAGAGAAGCCTTGTGGCACTGAATACAGCTGTTGAATAAAACTATTCATGTCCCGACAGGTGAAGGAGAGAGTGTGAAGTGCAAATAGACTTCGCTTTGAGTATCAGTGACGAGAGGCAGAGCGAGAGAGAATAAAGAGAGGTAGAGAAATTATTTCTGAGCACTGAATGCAGTTACCACAGTGTTTCAGGAAGTGACGTTAGCAGCTTCATATTGCTATGGAGGTTCATTTTATTTTATTGTATTATTAATCATTTTACTGGCTTTTTTGCGAACAGATCTGTTACCTTTCTTGTTACAGGACTGAAATTGTGTTTTGCTCCTGGAGAGATTTACTCTTAGAAATCTCTTTCACAAGGGGCAAGCAATCAATAGGTTCCTCGCCCCTCGCTCCCCAGGAGAAAATTGGAGAAAGAAAATTGGCTGGTTGTTTCGCTGAGCTTCGTGTTCAGCACTGTATGAAGAGTTTCTCATTTTCAGTAGCGAGACAGTTCAACAGCAATGGCCATCACGTTAATGACACGTCTCTTAGCGTCATCGGTTCTCACTAAAGCAGCAATGATGAGAGGAAGCTTCAGGAAACCCTCATCAAACTCGTTTTAGGTAACAGGCCTTTACATTACCCCTTTTATATATATTCTCCCGAATCGCCTGTAATATCAAAGTGGCAGAAAAATCAATATAGCTTGCAAAATGATTAACAAATAAACATGTAAAAGTTGTGATTGCATAAGTATTCACCCATGTTGCTGTGAAACCCCGGAGTTCGTTATTTTGGAAAAAGACATAGTTACAGTGTCAATTTTTTATCTTGTTAATGAAGAATTACATCGTTAGCACGTTATCAGTAGCTGAGTTTTATACTGAGACTATAACACAGACTAGCTCTTATGGTCCACTAGACGTTTTTCACAAAAACAAACAGACTGAGAAATTCCACCATTCCATGTGACATTCAGCTTTATAATATTTTGTATTGTGTTTTTTTTGGTAGTCTGTTATAATTTCTATGTAGTTTATTACTGTATGCCTATTTTATTAAATATTTTTAAGCATCCATATTTTTGTATTTTATGTATGTATCATGTATTTTTAAATTTATTTATTTATTCATTCATTCATCTGACTGTTTTCATTTTTCCATTTGTATATTCTGGTTAATACAATCATTGCAAGTCAGAATGTGTCTTTAATAAACTAAACTAAAACGAAACTAAATTTACAACATGGATTCTAAATACAAAGCAGAAAATTTTATGCTTTAAAGCATATTTAAAGATGGTCTGAAATTTTCTGCCAAAAATGATTAAAATGACCCTTTCAGGGAAAATTGGCTGACAATTTTGTCTGAAAATCAAAAAGATAAAATTAGGCTTACAACGAAGTGTCAAATCTAACACTTTACACAGAATGTTAATGGTAATGGAAATTAGAAAGGGGTTAAGACTTGTTTTCTATTCTGCTGCGCCGTCAAAACAAAAGCATTCGAACAATTTTGCACAGCAGATCAGCGGTGAAAATGTTTACCATGTGGAAATGTCATTTCATTTGTAATCACAAATCATGCCAAGTACCAAGATGATGTACAACTCTTGCTCAATATACACCGAGACATACACCGAATATATACAGAGAATGAAAATAAAAAGACGTGTAGCTACGTGTGCTAACATTTCAGCCTTCAGTTTTCCTACGAAAAAAAAGAACTTGTATCAGGTTTTGGCTTCATTCCAAGAATTTTCATTTTGGTGCATTTAAACACGTACATCACCTGGTTTACCTCCTACGGCTTCAAGAGCTGATCAAAGACTTTCTGTC
This sequence comes from Pangasius djambal, assembly GCA_022985145.1. Taxonomy (NCBI): domain Eukaryota; kingdom Metazoa; phylum Chordata; class Actinopteri; order Siluriformes; family Pangasiidae; genus Pangasius; species Pangasius djambal. The sequence goes on from CM041003.1 coordinate 5,536,547, forward strand.
TGAAACATCCTGTTCCTCTCTCTCGATGCAAATCATTTCCAGGAACCAAAACTAAATAAAAAAATGTATCCCTGTAGGTTGTTAACATCCAAGTAATCACTTACACAACTAAGTAACCACCACCATAATATAGAAGTGAGAGCAGAATCAGCCAATTACATTTGGATTTCCAATGTGAACATTTTGTGCGAGAAAAATGTCACTCCTGAAGTAATAGTGCGTCATCATCATCTCATCATCGTGGAAGTATTGTAGTACTACATTAATTTTATAATCCAAGCCATCCAAGCACCTCATTCATTGGTTCGGACTTCAGGAGCTGGCGAGGCCTTAAGCATGTACAGTAATTACCCATGACACAATTAAGAAGTGACAGAGCAATCAGTACGTTACAGTGTAATCAACCAATTATGTTTTAATTGTAATGCCTGGGAACATCATGTGACGAAAAGTGTGTCACTTATATTGCTACACCGATACACTGATCTACTGATACACTGATCTACCGATACACTGATCTACCGATACACTGATCTACCGATACACAGATCCACTGAAACACTGATCTACCGATACACTGATCTACTGATACACTGATCTACCGATACACTGATCTACTGATACACTGATCGACCGATACACATATCCACTGAAACACTGATCTAGTGATATATCACTGCACGTCATGTGGCTTAAAAGGTAGGTATTCAACTAAGTTAGCCACATTACTGTGTGTTTTAACAGAAGTTAAATCTGTCAAGGATGGCTGATGGATATGAGACATGAAAAAAATCTGGCAGTTTTATTGTCCACCTGATGTTTATGGTCCACCAGCTGGCTGCTATTTGTCAGTGTTTAATTGTTACTGAAACCAGTGTCCTCTTTTTATTTTAAGGCAGTTAATTTGTAATATCCGCACTGTGATCTATTAAATTTAATGCTGTTTTCTTAGCTGGATAAAAAGCACTGAAGACCTAGCCAAGACCTAGTGGGTTACATTTCAAAAAGGTTTTCAAACCAGCAACTAACTAATTAACTAACTAACTAGATAGATGTCTATCTATATATATATATATATATATGTGTAACATGCATACATATACATGACTATTTTAGACATGACTATTTTACTTTTAACATCCTTTTAAAATCAACAGAGAAATAGGAGTGGAATGATCTACAATATATATGCATATCAATAATTTTCTGTAAAATAAACTGCCAAAAGATGCCAAAAAGACATGGCCTCCCTTTTGACCCATATATTCTTGTAATTTTTTTTTTCTACCAGATATCTCTAATGTTTCACAGACAGGAAATTCTCTCTCTCTCTCTCTCTCTCTCTCTCTCTCTCTCTCTCTCTCTCTCTCTCGACGTGGCCCTGAAGACAACATGGATTGTTTCCAGATGATCTGATAGAGTTCTTACTCCAAAAAGTGCAGAAATGACTTCACATTGTACTATTTGTGTGTCTATTTGTATGGTGACTGATTGTCCTTATCCATCGTCTGCTTGTTTTCACTGCAATACCAACTTTAACCATTTCAGTGTGTGGGTGTGTGTGTGAGTGTGTGAGTGTGTGTGTGTGTTTGGGGCCTGTCTGCATTCACTGCTTAGTGCTTCCACCTGACCTTGATGCTGAAATCAGGGCCGTATGCTACCATGGCAACCAAGCCTCATAACGGTAACGGTTGCTACGGTGATGGGAGAAGACGGCACCAATGCAGTGGTTGTCATGGGCGACCAGGGAAGGAGAGAGAGCATGTTGTGTGTTAGGAGACACAGAGAGAGAGAGAGAGATAGAGAGAGAGAGCAACATGGCAAATAAAAAGCAGGGATTGCTCAAGATGTAACGTCCTGGAGCAAAGTCACACTCTCCTTGCCGGCTCCTTTGTTCAAGTACGTCACTGCTTAATGCTTATTTTTAGCCGCTTCACTTCCCTGAACAGCAGCGGGCATGAGGTTGGCGCTAGGCAACGTTCACCATGGCTACAGTGTGACAGGGTCACCACGGCCGTTTTACAACCCAGCGGTGACCCGGGATGCTCGCACGTCTACACTGTGACAGTTGGCATGTGTGTGTCCATGCTCCCAGATGGCACGGCTTGTGTCCCTGCCATCGGGCTCCACACACACACGCACAGTTCATGCATTAACCTTGGTGCGTGTGCAGCATGCAGACACACTATTTTTCTCTCCAGAGTCTCCTTAGTCTCTACTCAATATGAAGCATAATACGATGAAGGTCAATGGTCACTGTCATTCCAATGCGTTGCTGACACACACACACACACAATCTCACATTGAATCTATAGGTAACAGGATTTGCCACATCAGCTTGCTGTCACCTCGGTGTTCACACTCACAAGTTGAATAAACACTTGCAGCCTTCTCACATTCCCACCGGAAGGGTTTTTGTGAAAATCGCAATTAGCGCTTTCAGCGACAGAGGCTTGCTACAGTTGCCATGGAGCTTGATGGATTCTCTACATTTTAAAAAGCTAATAAGGCCGTTTTGAAAGCTCGCAGGCATACGCTGGCCTTGTTCGGGGAATGCACAATGCGCATAAAGAGCTGCGTGTTCAGAGCTTACACTCTATCTTCAGCGAGCTAAACGAGCCTAGCGTTAATGACATCCAGCACACAACTCAAATACAATTCTCAATTCCTGCATCCCGCTTTTGAGTTCTAAATGGCTGACAGAAAAATTCTGAAGCGCGTAGGATGCACGTCACCGCTGCCCATGCTGATCGGACTATTCATATCCTCCGAGGACGCGGAGACGCCTCTCAGCTGCCTGTCTGTGCTTTCCTTCTGATTTGTTTTGTTCCAGATGTCATGAGGCATCTTCTCCACACACCCTCCCTGAGACGGAGTTTGAGCTGGTCATGAAATTTGATTAGAAAACTGAACGTAGCCATCACTCATGCTATGTGGGGCAGATTTTTTATTAGTCTGCTTGCTCAATTTATGTTTGGAATTACCTAGTGGCAGTTTTCTAATGTCATTCATTTTTCATTTCTCTTTTTTTCCCTTCCCTCTATCTTCTTGTTCTCACAAAGAGAATACTAAACAGAGTTTGACTGATTGATTAAGAGCCTCCAGCCAGACTGACTTGCCACTGATCTGTTCTGTGTGTGTGTGTGTGTGTGTGTGTGTGCGGTTATGGATGTGACCATAAGAGACACAGAGATACAAAAGAAGAGCAACGTGGAAGGAACAGTGAGAGAGAGAGAGAGTCTGTGTGTGTGTTTGAAAGATAAAGAGAGACAGAATGAAATGAAAGGAAGTAAGGAGGCCTGATGGGCAACGATAAAGATATATAACACAGTCTATAATTGAAGAATAAAACACTTCGGGACATGATGTCCCGAAGTGTTTTATTCCTCTGTACCACGGCAATTTGCCCACACTTACAATTTCATAATTTATTAAAGAACAAAACATACGTTTTATCCATTTACAGTTACATTTAATGTTGTGAAATGAGCTTGTTCCTCTTATCGCTTATGCTGTAGAAGAGATACACAGTTGTTCCCTCACCAGTCTCTCTTTTGTCTCTCTTTTGAAGTTAATAAAGCAAAATCCTGAAGACTTCCCTGAGGCGGAAAACTTGCTGACACTGGAGACTCCTTCCATAAATGTTAAATAAACAAGCTTCACCATATCAACAACAATTATTATACATTTTTCTTTCTTCCTTAAATAACATGTTTGTCTAACCCATTTTTTTTTTATTTATTATGTGGAGTGTCCACCATACAAGTCCCTGTAAATGAACTGTTACTATAGAAACCAGCGCAAGCATATTTAAATTTACACCTGTGATTTAAATTATAGCCCACACTACTGTAATAGCTGCAGTTACCGAAAGTTAATCAACACCTTCTGACCATTCAGATTTGAGAATTCAACAGTGCCATGATATTATATAATAAAGATAATTGTTTCTCACCTATCCACTTGTCATTCCCATACCAGGAGAGATTGCCTTTGGTCATATCATAATATCCGATCTTCTTATAGCTCCCTCCTATAGGAGACACACAGAGTGTAAGACAGTGTGAGAGACACAGAAGAGGTATAATAAGAGACAGAGGCATGGCAGGTGTCCCGTTATATCGCACTTTAAATCAATGTGATAAGACAGCTAAACAATTCGACAGCTTTCTTAATATAAGCACTGTTTTCTGCTTTCGGACAGCAGCCTGAAACCAGAATTTATCATCAATCCTCAGAGTTCCTTCTCACATAAACAACGCTGCGTGATGTGTTTTTTCTGTTTTTCCCACAATTCAGATGGAGAGAGGACACAGTAACTGGGTAACACTGATATACCAGTGCAGGAGAGAGAACAGGCTGGCGGAGAAATTTATCTTCATTTCATGTAATCAAACCGAAAGCAACTGCACAACGCGGCAGCCAGCTATACACAAACACACACACACACACACACACACACACTCTCGCTTTCTCTCTCTTTTTCTCTCTCTCTGCATGCTTGTAAGCCATTTATTGCCATTTGGGTCTTTACAGGGCTCCGGGGGTCTGCAGCCGCATACATAACAAGAAATTATCTTAAGTGAGAAGCATTATAATTATCAGGTAATCATTAAGCATAATTACTGCACTCGGCTCCGGCTACCTCCTGGGAAATTCATGTGTGCATGTGTGTGTGAATATATGTTTATATCTATGTGTGAGGAAGTAAGGGGGAGAAAAAAAGGACAGAAAGTGAAATAGAGAGAACACAGTGAGTGAGAAAGTGTTATTATTAGCTACTGTGTGCTTTCACTGTATAACAACTTCAACTTCCTTTCCGTGAACAGCACGCATGATGTTCTAACAGCGAGGTGTTCTGTTAACTTGAACTTTTATTGTTTTTCTTAATTAGGTTACACTTTAATTAAAACTTATTTTTAGTACACTGGGACTATTATATGTAGTACAGCCATGCATTAAAACTATCCAGAACTGAATTGATATAAGACTGATTTTGTTTGTTCTTATGCTTTCCGTGTTTATTTCAAGTACTGAAAACAGGCAACCAAATCCACACACAAATCCCCCATAATTAATTGCAACAACTTAGCTGTCATAGCCATCCTACTTTTGACCCCCTTCGAGCTCCACATTTTGCCCATCAGTTTATGACACTCTTGGCTTCCCATTTTACACATATAGCTCAAATGAGCAAATGTAGGTAAACCCCTTAAAACTTTCTATTTAGTTATTCATCCTAAAGCACATGGGCAGCATGGTGGAGCAGTGGGTAACTCTGCCGCTTCACAGCTCCAGGTTCGATCCTGAGCTCAGGTTACTCTATGCGTGGGTTTCCTCCACATTCTCTGGTAGGTAGACTGGCTACACTAAAATGCTCCAGCTATGAATGTGTGTGTGTGTGTATACAATGCCTTGCAATGGGCTGGTGAGCCATCCAGGGTGTATTCCCGTTTCTCATCCGATGTTTCTTGGAATAAGGATCCACCACAACCCTGATCCGGATATTAACTAAAGACGAACGAATGAATAATCTATCCAGTAACTACTTTGAATGTTTTATTTAACTACCATGAAAAAAGAGAGAGGAATATTAATATACTTTTGACTTCGTTCGAACTCCACACTCTACCAACCTGTTTTTGACCCCACTGGCTTCCCATTTTACATGTAGGGTCATCAGTTCCAGTTAATTAGATGCATCTCACACTCATTTCCACTTTAAAGAACTTTTTCTGTAATTTGTTGTAATTCTAAACCTTGTTTATCTGTTTTCTGCAGTTTCTTGCTACTTAATCACTGGGTGCTTCTTAATCGTTCATTTGCCGTTCCTCATTTCCTTTCTGTTTTCCTTCCTCGCATCTTAGCACAGGAAAGGAAACAAGGACAGGGGAAATCGATAGCAGACTAATTTGCCAAATGACTCACTCTTGCCCACTGAAGCGTAACGTTGAAGTGACATCACTTACTGATGACTTGTCCAGCTCTATTGCCTGTCACTGGAAAAAAAAATCATTCTGAATATACACAACATAATAGGATTACATACTGAATTAACATCATTGCACATGTACATGCTTAAACATTTTAGCCTAAATGTTTTAGACACATTTTATCTGTTTTTTTTTTTTTTTTTGCTGTGTGTACACACAGGCGTGTGTAGACAATATAAGTGGAAAGAGTCTGGATAGTTTTGTCTAACTCAGTGTACAATATATAACATACGGTCCGTGGGCAGAGCGTCTCAGGCTGAGATGAGCTAGCCAGCATTAACCTGCTGTTAGTTTTTCAACATCTAAAGAAACGTGGCTAAATGTGTCATGGCTCATGGAGCTGGAATCTAACACTTAAAGCTAGCACTTAAAATTCTTACAGGAGTGCTCTCCGTTCTTTGTGTCCTTGTGGGTTCATATATCTCATAAAGTGACTTGGCAGGAAATTTCTTCCCTGGAACCAGTCATGCAGAAGAGAGTGACCGAGAGACACCGATAGCGAGAAGGTATCCAGCACTGGTATGCATGTGAGTGTAGCTTTTTCCTAAGCATTTCATTGCACCAGCAGTTATAGTGAAAGTGTATACCTTGCATTTGCAGCTCACAAAGCTACTGAGTGACAATGATCACAAATCAGCCATTCGATGCCTTGCACAGGGACTTGGCATCATCTCTCTGTCTTGCTCCAGTTAGCCTCACACTAACAACCACACACTATCACTTTATATAAGCTCACACTCACCAACAATCTTTTCAACCTTTTCAATCTACACAGAACAAGAGAGGAAAAAATACTTCAGGCTTAAAAAAAATTCGGTTTTAAAGCTACAGGCCTGGAAAGTTGGACAGGCGATATGGGTGACGACACACGCACAAAGACTCGAGCAGGAGAATATAAGCCCGCCAATCACATGGTTCGGACTCTGGAAATAGCTACGGCCTGACAAAACCCCAGCGGAGATAAGAGGATGCAATCAGCGTGTGGTAGCAGAGACTGGAATATCGATGAACTTGGCATTGCAGTGGCTTGATCGAGACAGTGAAGCAGAAAACAGCATGACTCTATTCCTCTATTCCATCACCGAGACTAAGAAACGCACCTGCCTGAAAAAATACAAAAACAAAAAAAAAGTTCACTCTGAAAACGTTATTGTACTGAGGAAATGAAAGCACCTTCTGGAACCATTTAACATGGTAATATCTGGTAGCCTGGGGAAACCCTTCACATGATGAAAGTCTGGCATTTTATATATATCTTATATATAGTTCTGAAAACTACAGGTCTCCGACACAAGTTATATCATTTTAAAGTCGGGTTAGTTTAAAAAATTAATAAAGCATTTAAAAATTTCATTCCGACTCCACTTAGAGACTCTAACATATTGATTATCTAAAAGCAAACGCAGTTTATTCATTTATTTTGCATCTCATAATTAATAGATAATAGACGCGTCCTCCATACAAGTCCTTGCGTACGAGCTGTTACTATAGAAACAATAACGCATTAGAAACAAAGCATTAATATATAAACCTGTCGTTTGAATTACAGCCGGAACTACTGTCAGAGCTGCTGTTAAAGAAAAGTAATAAAAGCCACAACAAACCTGTGGTGAAATATGTTTTAATGAGCAGTATGACGTTCATTTGAGACAATTTTATTCTGCAGAGTGAAAGTGTGAGTTTATACAGAAGCCACTCTCTTTATTTTTTCAGCCTTGAATGGATAAGTACAGATCCGGATCGTGTGAGCGTAAAAACCTGGGCGTGTTTCACCTGACACCTGTGCTTCCCTGAAACGAGGAACGACAAGGCCGACAGCAGACTCATAAATCATCTGCATGTCTGGAAGTAGTGAAGTGTAATAATCACTGCTGTCCCCGTACCACACATACCACTTAACCTGCAGATGCCACTCCTTAAAAGCCTTTTTTCACACTGCACTCACACTTGGCTGGGCAGCAGTGGGTTAAATGAAGGGGTAAGTGTTTACCCGGACTACACGCAGAGACACAGGGCCATTCACAGCATGTTACATATTAATCATTATCATTTTAGACTTCAAACAGACACAAATCAGAGAGATTTTCCTGTTTGGTGCTGACTGAAGTCATGTTCTCACTGGATGCATCTGTCAGTGCTGTGACAAGTCGTAGGCAATTATGCATACAGTCTTAGTGAATTGTCCCAATCACATCTTAATGCAATGACAGCGATTCTGTCAGATCCATGCAGTTACCTTGCAGTTGCTCGATCAGAGTCCAAGCCATTCTCGATCCCTGTGCATCAAACACAACATGACCCTGTAAGAGATAAGAGGAAAGATCATTTCACACCACCGCTTATTTTAGAGACACTCACTTCTGGCTTTTAAGTCTTGATCTCCTTCCTTAGCACATCTTAAACACACCTTTTAATCCTGATAATGGAGGAATCACACTTCCTACTATTTTAAAGCAACATGACTTTCAAAGATGGAAGGTAGATCAAAATAATAAAAAGCTATCGGCCTCTATTTAGCCTATTCCTTACGCAAAACTTCTCTTTACATCCATCCATTGATGCAGCAATCCAGCAACCCATCCATCTACCCATCTATCCATCCAGCCACCCAATCATCCGTAAAATCATCAACCCACTCACTGATCCATCTGTCCATCTACCAAACCATCTATCCATCCATTCAGCCACCCACACTTCTATCCATCCATTCACCCAGCCATCCATCCACCCTCCAATCTATCCATCCAAGCAGTCAGTCATCAATCCACAAACCCAACGCATCTATCCATCTACCAATCCACAAGCCCACCCAACAACCTGCTCACTCATCCACCCATCCATCCATCCACAAACCCACCTATCCACCCATCCATCATTCCATCCACCCACCAATTCATCCATCAAAAAAAATCCATCCATCCATCCACAAACCTATCCATTTATTCACCCATCCATCCATCCATCCATCCATCCATTCACCAACCCAAATCCATCCATCCCTGCACTGTTACTCACAGAGACTCCCTCGAATGAACTGGTGTTGAGGGCACGGTAAATCTCAGCAGTAATGTCCTTGTTGTTGTAATTGAAGTCCTCCAGCCTGCGGCCTCTGGCCCTTAATGGCCCGACAGTCTTATTGAGTGCCAGAGCGAGAGCCCACACTGCATCATAGGCAAGCGGCGCTTCCTGGAAACCTCCAGTTTCTTCCGGGTTCTTCCCTCCCAGCTTAGACATCAGCTGGGTCAGGAATTCCTGCGAGGTCTGCAAAGCAAACAAGTCAACCGAAATGAAAACGTACGTCACAGATGGCGAGAGAGAGAGATCAGCAAGTCAAGACAAGGTGCAGTCATCCCCTGTGGGAGCATTTTATGCAGATGGAGGTAGTATTTTTTTTATTTTTTTTCTTCTTTCAATCTTTTTTTCCATTTCTTCTTCTTTCATTCACATGTGCACATACACAAAAAAATGAACACTCCCTGTGGTGACACTTTTTAATAGGGGGATTCTGAGGAATTTAAGGAGAGGTGAGAGAAAGCGGTTTTGCAGTTATTTCAGCTGCACATGGCAAAAGTGATTTTCTCTTCCTCTCTCCTATCCAAAGTAATGACTCCACCATTTTTTACGCTTCAGACAGGTCCATTTAGCCAAAAAGCCAAGGTGTACGTAAATAGCTTTGGGCTGTGTGTGTGTGTGTGTGTGTGTGTGCATAAAGCATCAACGTTGTCAAAAAGCCTTTCCTGCCTTTCAAATCCACTGCATCAAAGAGCAGTATGGCAGGAGGAAATGAGAGAGTGAAAATCACTCCCGAATGAAGCAAATTTAACATGGCGATTTTTTCACAAACATGCCTGTCCAATATGATGTTTTTTTTTTGGCATCAGGTGTAAAGCACGGGCATCTGGAAATGAGCCCAGAGTGAGCAAGATGTGGGAGAACAGCAGGGGCATCTGTACTCATGACAGCTCCCAGCACGGGGCACCGGAGCTGGATGTGCTTCAAACGGGGTCCCCCTGGGAGCACATTCCACCCCGAAACTCACACCTGTCTTCTCATCAGCAGTTTGGACTCCAGAGACAGCCGCCACATCTTCCACGGCTAAGGCTCTGGCTGTGAGCCGATAGGTGACATGAGGATGTGTTTTCAAATGTTTGCGCAAACATGAAGTGCGTTCTATCCATCACGGTCACGTGACCATGCTGAAGAGGATGACGTCACCAAAAGAACGGCAGCCAAACCCACATGATCTGAGATAGACTGGAACAAACACAGTGTTTATTTGAAAAATAACTTTCCGTTACCCCCTTTAGCGCATCTTTTCTTTATGCCACGGCCAAGTTTTATACTTCAAAAGTTTTGAGACATTTAGGTGTTTTCCGAATGACTGGTTTTTCTAGTAAGGTTGTCAAATCTTACACACAAACAAGTGGATGGAAACCACACCATGGTCTTCACTGTAGAAACCACTGGTGGATGGAAAACACAAACAGGTGGATGGAAACCACATCATGGTCTTTAATGTAGATTTAGCTGAGAGTACTCTAAGAGAGGAAATATTGCACTGATGCAATTTTTAACTTTGCTAACAAGAACATCCTAGCAAGCTGAAAGAAAAAACTGAATTTTACGACGAAAACCCTAGTATATGGCCATGTTCTGTGAGTGAGAGCTATGGTTTTACTCTCTCCCTTGTAAATCACAATGACGCTTGCCAATCGTTGGTGTCCGTGAACTCATATACTATATACAGAAGAGGGCGAACAGCACTTTCGAGTGTGTTATGCTGCCCTGTGACGCACCCTGAACAGGCGCTTGGCTAGCTTCACGTGTCTCTGAGGAAGCACGTATCAGCTTTCATCCTAATGTTGGTACCTGCTGCAGGATGGAGAGAGCTGGATGGTGGGTGGGAATTTGCAGGTGACCAAACTGAGGAGAAAACGTGGAAAAATCCAAACCAGAGACCAAGGCCCCGTTCTCGTTTTCTATTGGTTCACAAAACCAAGGGTCAGGAATTCACAAGTTCACCTAGATAAAGTTGGCACGGAGTGAAAGTAACTGCTACCAAAAGCGAAAGCACATCTTTCACTTCCTGTGTCCTTTCCCCTTCGGTGAACTGGCTTTTCCACCAGGGAGAATTTTATTTGCATTTAGTCTGACTGCGACTGCTACTGAAAAAGCAAAAAAGTTTAGTTTTCAGGTGTCTCCCATCAGGTGTTTCGTAAATTCCACAGTCAATATATAGATTACAATCATTTATTTTTCCATGACAGACTCTACATTGTTCAATTTCCTATTACTCTACAATGATCTCTAAACAAATTTTGTAAGCCAAGCTTTGGAAATACATGATGCTGTTATCACTCAGGTCAAGTCGACTCAAAAAACCAACGTAAAAAACAACAAACATGGTGAAAGAGCAAAGGACTAAAAATAAAAGCCTCACCAGATTGGAGGCTCCTCGAACCGTCTCAGGGTTGAGCATGACTATCTCCGTGGTAACGTGGCCCTCCACCGCCTCCGTCATCTGCTCCACGGTGCAGTTGATTGATGGGTCTTTTATCTTGAACCAATTGTCGGCGTACCAGCCAATCAGGAACCAGACGTACTTCTTCCCATACAGCCTCTCCTTATAGACCTGCAGCCGAGAGTTTTACGAACCAGCAGATTTTCAGCTAGAAAAGAAGTTCTTACTAGGAAACCATTAATCATGCTGGACTAAAGCACTAGAGACCGACCTCACAGAATACTTTCCGGGCCTCAGTCTCATAGAACAGGCCCACGATGATCCGAGCATCCTGGCGCTGTGGGAGGAAAAAGAAAAGGAGTCAGGGTAAAGAAATGCTACCTGTGACACAAAAGAAAAACTGAGAAAGCAAAACTGAGAGAAGGAGAGCAAATGAGGAACAGGAAGACAAGACACTAAACAATATCTTGACATGTTATGAAAGTATTCTAATGTTAATATACACATGGCCTTCAAAGAAAGTGTTACCACAAGGGCCAGTGTGTGTCTGTGAAACGCTGCAGTAATACTCATGGTTGGTGAAACCGCAGGCCGCACGTTGCTCCTTTACTTCCCCCTTATAGTTGTGCTATATTCCAGGTTACCATGGTATCTCAAATGATAGCCAATTAATCTCCTGTACCAAAACTAGGTCAGCTGAAGGAGCTGCCATGATGTGGGCACAGGAAGAGAGAAAGAGAGAGAGGAGACTCCCTGAAGAGACTGGAGAGGAGAATAAGATCAGGCCCACGTTCCAATTTATATGATTTTCTCTCCCAAATAAAAACCACCGACATCTGAATGCACCCTGTGGTATTTCTCCAGGAATATGGATGATTACTTTGGTCATGACAAGGTAGTCCTACTTTACTGCATCTGTGCTGTGTGTGTGTGCATGTGTGTGCATCTTTCTTCCCGTGTGGGTGTTTTTATGTGTGTGCATGCTTCGGATTTTATGTTTATATAATACAAAATATCTTCAGCATGACCTTCAAACTTTCAAATCAATCTTCAAACTTTTGATAGAAGTGTCTGCTAAATATGTAAGAAAATATAAATCAGTTTCAGCACTCATCTAACTTTTAGTGATTGTGTGTACATTTGTGTACTTGTGTGTACGTGTGTGTGTGTGTGTGTGTGTGTATGCTTTTACTGTGTGTGTAGGTGTTGTGTGGAGGAGAAACGGAGGAGCAGTGAAGGAGAAGTGAAGGCACCTTAAGGTTCTTGACAGCCACAGCAGGGTCGGTGAGAAAACTCTGCCTCACGCTGATCTCGATTCCGGCCTCCTTCACTCTCTGCTCCAAATCATCCAACGTCTGGGGAGATAGAGAGAGAGAGAGAGAGAGAGAGAGAGAGAGAGAGAGAGAGTGTGAGAGAGAGAAAGAGAGAGGAGAAGGAAGAGGGAAAATAGAGGGAGAAGATGGGAAGAAAGGAAAAAGGTAGATGGGGATGGATGGAGGGAAAGGTAAAGAGGGAGAAAGAAAGAAAGAAAGAAAGAAAGAAAGAAAGAAAAAGAAAAAGAAAAAAGTGAGAATTGGGGAATGAAGGTGTGAAATGATGTAAAAAAAGAGAAAGAATGAGACAGCAAGGGAAGAAGGAAGAGAGAAAGGGAAGGGAAATAGAAAAATACAGTAAGAAAAACAGAAGCGATAAGAAAGAAAAGGGAAAAGGAAAAGGGAAAATAAAAAAGTCAGAGAAAGAAAAAGAAATTAGATAACGAAAAGAAAAAGGAGAAAGAAAGAAAGAAAGAAAGAAAGAAAGGATGGATGGATGGATGGAAGGAGTGAAGAGAGGAGAGAAAAAATGAGGCAGAGACAGAGGGACAGAGAAAGAAACAGAGGTGAAAAGATGGAGAGTGGGAGGAAAAGAAAAGAGATATGTGAGAGGGAGGTAAAAAGAAAGAAAGAATAAGAGAGCAAATGATAGAAGGAGGAAAAATAAAAGGAGAAAGGTAGAAGCAATAAGAAAGGAGGAAGAAAGAAAGGTCAAAAGAGAAGAAGAGGTAGAAGGATGGACAGAGACAAAGAGCAAGAGAGAGGAATGAAAAATGAAAGTTGTAACAGACAGCAGAAAAGAAGAGAATTAAAAGGAAATTAAAGTTAATTGAATTGAAGAGAGGTAATGGGGCAGGTTTATGATGGAGAGATGGAGGGAGAACAAAGAGGTGTCCAGAAGTAAGGAAAGAGAGGAAAGAGAGAGTGCAGGCTTTATTTCTTTAGCGGTGAGTTATTTACTGTTTACAGCTTTGACAGTGTCGATAACATGTTTGTGATAAGGCTGATTTATTTCCGTCTCACTGTGTAGCTGGAGACACTGATACGTGTGATACACGGTAATGACGTGTGCTATGAAGAAATGCACGTGACTCACGGAAGTGAAGACCTCGGTGGTCTGCTGGATGGTGGCGATCTTGGTCCACTTCCATTTCTGGAAGAGCTGCACACGTGTGGGGTTGTGCAGTGTGGCGGACGGGTGCGTGCGGAAGAACGTGGGGAAGCGCTGACGGTTGGACAGAGCCGGAGAGCTGGAGCCGTACGACAGCTGCGGCACGAAGAGAAAAAAAAACAGTGAGAAAATGCAGACCCATCAAAGAGTGCACCGTGAGCACAGTGAAGACTCGGCTTTAGTGATCACCATAAAACTCGAGATAAGACATGAACCGGGGTGGGGGTGGGGTGTAAACAGGAAGGAAATGAAGTGTGAGATTAGAGCTTTCTAATTAAAGTAGGCTATATATGCTATGACTCAGTGATCTCATTTGATCCCATGCTATTATTTCAGAGGGTTTTATGCTTTTTAATTGCTAACGCCGCTACCTCATTAGCATTTCAGTGGATTCTCACTGAGAGATGGGGTCTGGTGTGTGTGAGTATGGGAAACACTTTAGTAGCTGCACACTTTTGTACATTATATATGACCAAAAGTATGTGGACACCTGACCATCACACCCATACGTGGTTCTTCCACAAACTGTTGCCACAAAATTGCACACGCTTGTCTAGAATGTCTTTGTATGCTGTAGCTTTACAATTTCCCTTCACTGGAACTAAGAGGCCCAAACATGTTCCAGCATGACAATGCCCCTGTGCACAAAGCGAGCTCCATGAAGACATGGTGCGTTAAGGTTGTAGTGGAAGAACCCGAGTGTCCTGCACAGAACCCTGACCTCAACCCCACTGAACACCTTTGGGATGAACTGGAACACCGACTGCACCCCAGACCTCCTCCCAACATCAGCGCCTGATCTCACTAATGCTCTTGTACCTGAACGAACACAAATCCCCACAGCCACGCTCCAAAATCTAGTGGAAAGCCTTCCCAGAAGAGTGGAGCTTATTATAACAGCAAAGTGGACACTACTTTCTGGTTTCTAGTGTTTTTGGGGACATAGTGGTAGGGTTAAAGCCAAGCCCACTTTGAATTGAAATATTCGGAGCACTAAACAGAGCACTACAGTGAGCAGCTTTTAGGCCAGCAGAGGGTTATGTGCGTGACATGTGGTGATGGTGGTGTCAGATATAGAAATAGAGCTAACATTAAAAATGAAGAGGCCAATTTTGAAATGGAAAGAACCAGCTCGGCACTTTTCAAGGAAAAAATTGAAAAAGATCAGGAAATGATACCGATGCTAGGTTCTATTTTTATACTCGAGAACTCCACTGATTTTAGCTTACTGTGGTCAGCATATTCAGTAGCTGTGAAGGAGTCCCCACCTGCCTAAGGAATTATGAGATCTGTTTGTGAGATGGCCACAGATTGATCCATCACATGGATTCATTACACTTATCTGATAAGAAGATAGGATAAAGGGATTTATATCCTAAGGGGACTATTGGACTATGCTAACCCTACCAAGAACCTGAGATAAAACACTCAGAAGCCTGAAGAGATGCCTCTGCTTTCCTATCTCACACGCAAGGGTTCATTTGAGGGTCATTTGATGGTATGACATCATACCAGTTTAAAAAACGGACAAGAATAACTGTCCTTCCCCTAGACGGAGGTGCTTTCTGCTGTTTTTTTGTCATTTGTGTAATTTTAAATGAGAAGTCTTTACATAGTTCTTGGTCAAACAGAACTGCACAGAGTACATGAAGGAAACAGCAGTATGAGGTGGCTTTTCAACCACACTGGATCTTCCAAAAGCTGAAAGATCTTTCAGAAAAGTGATATAAAATGTTTTTCATGACATCACCTCGTGTTGTGACATGAATGACATCAAGTGGTTTTTAACCTCCTGACCAATCATGTCACAATTTCGGGGGAAATTGAGAAAAACAGATAGGGTCATAAATTAGTCCTCTCAGAGCACGTTACGGGTTCCGGAGCAGCAAGCACTGTGTGTTCTGGGTTTTCAACATATTTTTGTTATTATTTAGGTTTCGTTTTCTCCTCCCCTGTTAGCTCGCTGGTCTTCTGGTGTCACCTGTGTCTTGTTCTAAGTTAATCACACTGTATTTATTTTTATTTGTTATCTTGTTTCTCCTTTTCTTAGTTATTTCACAAGTGCTATCCTCAAGTCAAGTTCTCTTATTTTACGTTCATTCGTTAAAATCCTCAGTACAACCGTATTTTGAATCTTCACGGCCAGAGTGCAGGTGGAAAAATTAGTCATGTTATTGAGCAAATATGAGGAGATTTTCAGTGTTGAAATGAAAATATGCCAATTTTCCAAAATTGCAATGTAGCTAAAATAACAACTTGTCTATTTTTGGAACATTCACTGGTACGTGATGTGACGTCCCACTTTAACATAGCTACAGCAAAGGAAAACAGCCTGCTCATCAAACAATCTTTATTTCATCTCACTTACTGATAAAAATAAAATATAAACTAATTTTTTCATATCAGCACAAAGGGTGCTCTGGCTAGCACTTTTTCTTGGAAAAAACAGGCAAGTCAGAAAGCACCCTGATATTGCACATTTCAAGCATGTAACAAATATTGCACAATTACAGTATGTGTGGGAAATATGGAAATGGAGGGGGAAGCTGATGATAAAATAATGTCCATTGTAATATTGAACATAAATATTAAACTTGTATCAGTTAGTATGAATACAAGGGGGTTGATCTGGGGGAAAACGAATGAATGTATCAAATGACTTACAACAATGAAGACACATGCTTTAATTATCTGTGTCGAAAATAAATCTATACTGCAATTAGCCCTGTGCTCTGTGACAGTTAATCGAGTTACCATGGTAACTGCCCCCAAGATTGTAATAACTCATTTACCACTGGTCCAAATCATTTTTTTTTTTTCATTCAAATCATAGCAAGGCACTAATATTCAGAGACATGAACATAACTTTTAAACATGTTGGGTGATGTGATATTCTACTTTTATGCTAATTTACTGTATCTACCAAAGATGAGATTATTCTAGAAACGCTGCTGGGGGCTGGTGGGGCTTGGGGGGTGTTAGACAGATATCATGCTTAGCCTATACGAAAAGCAAGTCTTAGCCTAGGTTATGTGAACATAGATAGATAGATAGATAACCAGATAGATAGGTCAAAATTACAGCTCAACCTGAATGCACAGAGCAGTACCAGTGAGTGTGGTCATGAGTGCAAAGCGCCTTGAATTGTATTCACAAAAATGTATTCGCAAGTGCGGAGTAGTAAAGTGAGTGTGAGAGCAGTTCACCTCTGCGAGAACTGAGCCACGCTCATGTCCTTTAATTAAAGTTAATTAAAGTAAAAGAGCCATTAAAGTAAAAATAAAGTATTTTTACTCTGAGTACAGAGTACTCTGTACTCTGTTTTATTAGTGTTCTGGCAAATTCCAGAACAATCTAAACTGAAAATATGTTCTTTCGAGTTTTTTTGCCAGCTTTGGTAGTAATTTCTATTATTATTATTATTATTATTATTATTATTATTATTGTTGTTGTTGTTTCTGTTATTGTTACTGTTTATTTATTTATTTATTTATTTGCTATGTGCGTAAACATTTTGTGGGGAAAAAAGGCAAAGTAGAAGATGAATCATTAACTCCACCCTTCCCAACCTGGGTTAATTGTTTATTCCTGTTATTTTCCACAAATCTATCTCACTTCCTTGGAATGTCTGATTGTTTACAACTTTTCTAATAATTTGGAAGACACTTTTATCTCAAATGACTTAGAAGCGAGGAAGAACATAATATAAGCCTAGAGTTAAAGACCCGACAGCGACTTTCTGGCAGTTGTGAGATTTGAACTCACAAAGCAAAGCTTTTAAATAAATCAACTCAGGGTTACTCACCACTATGAGGTTCCACATACGAGCTGCCTCAGCCACCAGCGTGGATACTGAGCTACAGCCGGGCATCAGTACGATTTTTATAGGCTCCGTGTAGAGCAAGTCATACAGCAATTTAGTGGCTTCCCCAGGGTCGCACTGAAAGATCAGAAGAAAGATATTTGAGTAACTGGTGAATATTTCACGTCTTACCTCCGAGTCTATTTCACGCGTAGTGCGATGCACTGCAAACAAATCAAATATTTCCCCGTTGCAGTTGCATTCCACAAAGCGCTCTACTGTGAGATACATTCAAGAGATTTATGTAATACAATGTAATACTGAGTGCGAGACAGAGATACAGAGATAAGAATAATAAGCATTTAAAGAAAACATTGATCTGTACAGCACCATGGTTTCTATCGCTACTGTCTGATCTGTGTCTGACAATCACTACTGTTAAATTCATCTTAAATGTAGTGTTGAGGAAAAATCAATATCTCATTCAAATGATAATTGTGGCCTAACGCTCGCATTGATCATTGTGTTCAGAGAGGAATGAGCTGTGGTCGTTGGCCTTGAGCCGTGCTCATGATGGAGAGGGTGTGCATTCTCATTTAGTCTCTACGTTCTCAGGGACAAAGACTCGCATTTTAATGCACATAACAAAGCATGCGCGTCTAAAAACAGTACAAACTATGAATGCAGCCTGATTACACAGGCTTGAAGCTTGATTTTATTTGATTGGTGCAATCACACAAATTGAATCAGTGATGTCCTCCAGCAACAGACTCCTCTGTACTTAACAATGTCTGATCTGGCAGTCGTGCTTCGACGCAGGTCCCCCTCCCTCTCCCTGTCTCTCTCTCGACGCTTTTAATTTCAGCTAAATGCACAGATAAATCAGGAAATCGTTGGAGTCACAACAAAGGGCCTGCTTTTAGTGCGGAACTGTTCGCTTTGTTGGAATTAAAATGATTCGCTGTTAAAGGCACAAAAGTGATGAGACATTGAACTCAATTATGGCAAATGGGGAAATTAGCCATCACCATTTTTTCTGATTCAGCAATTTGCCCACATGTCCTGTTTAATAATATAAATAAAGCAAATGTTCCTCTTGTTGTTCAACAATACAAACATCCTGATCGTCTTCTATGGAGGTTTTTTTTTGCCATCCGTGTTACTTTGAACACCTCCAACGCAATTTACACCACAGGTTCATTGGAACACAAACCATTCTCAGTCAGCAAAGGTAGGAAAATACCCAATTACTCATCTAAATAAAAATTCCTCTGGTAAATGCTGAAATACAGCTTCAAATTCTTCACTTCATGTCTGTTAAAGTAGAGAAGTATTAAACTTTTACAACTCTTGTGGAAAAAGACGTCTGACTCAAAGCACATACTGATTTTGGTTGCTGATGGAAAATCAGTGCCTCTTTCACCAAAGAAAGCAAGTAAGCTAAGGCTACCTAACACCAGCTATATTCCTCATCTCTGAAATGTTAGCTAGCATAATAATTAATAACAAACTAGCTGTTTGTAAGTGTACGTAGCAGCAGATAATTTACAGTGATGGGCACTGGGTCTCATTCTCGGTGTCATATGTTAAATTTTAGGTCAGAGGAGAACGGCCAGATTTGAGCTGACAGGAAGGCTACAGTAACTCAAATAAACACTCTTTACAACCGTGGTGAGCAGAAAAGCATTACAGAAGGCACAACATGTTAAACTTCGAGGCAGACGCACTACAACAGCAGAAGACCACATCTGGTTCCACTACTGTCCGCCAAGAACAGGAATCTGATGCAAAACAGGAATATGGCCAACAGGCAATATTTTTCCAATCTTCAAGTGTCCATAATGTTCGTTGTGAGCATTAACTGAAGCTCTTGACCTGTATCTGCATGACATTATGCATTGCGCTGCTGTCAAATGATTGCCTGATTGGATAAGAGCCTGAATGAGCAGGTGTACAAGTGTTTCTAAAAGTGGACAGCGAGTGAATATTATTCATTTATGTCAAGGCAGTGTGCAGATGGAGGGGGAAGTGGTCCTATCACACACTGCTCATGGACACTGAAATATTCCACATTGAATATTAGGATATTACACGTTCATGCGGGGTGCCGAGAGCAGTCAAGTGACTAGACTTGTGTTATAGCCTCGAAGACATTCGCCACCTGATGAAGCCCTTCACATGCTCAGAAACGTTTTCAAGATTATTATATTCACCTTGACTTTCCAACAGACTTCACGTCACTCTTACTTCCTTTCTCTCTTCTTTTTATGTCTGTCTCTATAGACAAATCTATAGAGTCTATCTCTATATATGTATTCAACCTTCTTGAACTGAACTAGGCTTAACTGGGATTATATGTCATGAATCTACATAAAATAGCCCATAATATTAAGGTGTGGGGAGGGAGGAATCAATATAGTTTGCAAAAGTATTTACAAATAAGAGCTGCGATTGCAATTTATCAACATAAAAGTTGTAAATGCATTTCAGTTCTAGTTTGTAACACTACAAAATGGGGAAAACTGTCAGGGGGTGAATACTAATGCAAGGCACCGTATACATCCTCTTGTGTTTTTAGTGCTAGTGCAGACTGGCAGCAATATCTTACCCTCTCCCAAGAAACTCTGCCTGATCTCTCTCTCTCTCTCTCTCTCTCTCTCTCTTTCTCCATCTCTTTTTTCCATTCCTGAGGGAAGCCATGCGTGAGGATCACTCGTTCCGTAGTGCAGCTGGGTCCCATTGTGCCAAATCAACTGAAAATCCTGCCAGGCCAACTGTTTTTTTTTTCCTTCCTTTTTTTGAATGTTCAGACATCTGAGGTCTAAGAAACTACACATAAAACTCACTTCAGTATTTATTGATTGACTTAAAATAACGGAGCAGCACATATCACAGAGACACAAATACTATTCAGACGGGAAATGATTTTTTTCCCGACATATGTCTGTTATGTAATGTTGCTGAAGGACGTGCGTAGCAATTATGATCGATTCGCACAGGATTAGTGATCTCTGCATAAATTACCGATGTGGGAGTGTGTTCACGATGTACAACTGGTACGATGTACGACGTTAAAAATTCCATGCATACTACAGATACCTCATATCTACTGTATAATACAAACTGATGGTTTTGTCTTTTATTGTAAGTGCTGGAGCATTAGTTGGTCACATGACCATAACATGTACTGTATGTAGGCAGTACCTGCGCTAGGATTGCAATAAATAACCTATAACCTCAATGTGTTAGCCACGCTGTACTCAGTCCCTCAGGACCATGGCTTTTCAGATATTACTGGGAAGGCGACAGACATGGCAGTGGGTGATGAGCTGGAATGAGCGTACTGCGCTCAGGAGAGCTGCTGCTGGTTTCGAGCACTGTACAAGTTTAGCACTGTTAATTGTAACTGCTTTATCTACATACAATTTTCACCAGAGGCAGCTTTGCAGAGGTTTGTGTTTGTGGCACAATATAATGAGTTATACCATAGCACTGTCGAATTCTCAATTCTCATTGGTCAGAATGATTCATTTTCTATAACGACAGCTCTGACTCTAACTAAAATCAATCATATTAAAGCGCTAATTCCAATCCATTTTCATTTTAATACTAACACCTAACTCAAAAGGACTCATATGACAAATGCTCACATAATGTAAGTCTAACAACTTACAAATGCTCACATAATGTAAGTCTAACAACTTGAGTTAGGTGCCATGATTATAAAATGTTCGTTAAAAGGAAAATCTTATAATCATGGCTATGATGAAGGTTTTTTTTTTGGAAAGGAGAAGCAGAAGAGGCTTCAGAACAGGGGACTTTACACTATTTTGAGTCATTAACTTCAAGAGAGAGGATAGAGAGGCTGAGGAGGGAATGACTGTGTATAGCTGCTATAACATAAGTAATAATAGGAGATAACTTGTCTGTGATGCTTCGCAGCATTAACTGTAACTATAAATGGACAAAAATTACAATGTGTAATTTTTTAATTCTTGAACAAATGTTAAAAAAAATTGCAATTGTGGGTAAATTGGTGTGGTATAGAGGGAGAAATAAAGCACTTTGGAACATGATGTAACAGACAAATAATCAACTTATAATCAACTTAACTATAACTCTACTTCGCATCAGGCCACATCACATCACTCTGTCTTTTGATTTTCCTGTAACAGAATGTCCTATCATGTCTGTTCCCCTTACATTACCCCTTAAATTCCTAACTCTATACATAGTAACATGTCTAAATATGCTGTAACACTAGTATTATTTTGTATTATTCAGTAGTTATTATGCGTTATTCAGTAACTACAGTACATATAGTTCAATATTTGTAGTTATGAGAGTGAAAAATGTCTGGACCAGCCACAGAATCATCTGCTTTTAAGAGTTTAAATGAAAAAGTAAATTGAGCAGTGCAGGGGAGTAGCTAGCCTATTAGTCTTTCATTTCCAGAACCTTCATTACCAGTGGAGGTTATCTTTGGCTTGATACTGCAATTACACTATTAACAACAGCAATTCAGTGTACCTAATTAGCATTAATGTTAGCTTAGAGAATAAACTGCTACTTGTATTCTCCAGCACAAGCATGGCTGATGACAACTACACCTAGTGAATGATTAGCTAGCTATTCCGTTAAAGGAATGATAAAAAAATGTTAATTTGGTGATGTTAACACATTTGTTTTAGCTCCCAATGACTGATCTGACCCCCTGTCTCCTACAGCTACAGTCATGCAAGTCTGCTTTATTCAGTCTACGGAAATAAAAGGGACATAGCTAATAAATTCAGTCACTCCCAATCCCTCCTGGACTTTACACATCCACTCAGCCGAACTCACCTGTTTACATCCAGTCAACTCAGTGTATTAAAAGAACTAAAAGAACTTTTTCTGCTCTGTTCACTGCAAGGTTTTTTTTTGTTGTTGTTGTTGCTGTTCTCTTCCAGCTGCAATTCTGAGCAATATTTCCTGAATGTTTTCGTGTTTTTGACCATTTTGCTTTTCAATCTCTGTATTGCTCTGTTTGACTTCTGGCTGTTTTGACCACAGTTCTGCCTGCTGATTTGAACTGTTAATACATATTAATCTCCTCTTTACATCCACCTGCCTCCTAATTCATGACATCAATACAGTGCATTACTGGGATATTAGTATTAGAACAGTGGCATTAGATATAAGCCATAATAAAACTAAATATGATGCAATATGATGTAATTGCCAGTCACATCACAGAAATGTGCTTCGTCCCTCACGCTGTATGAATAATAGATTCACATCATCTAGTTAATAAATATAATATCATTTTGGTACAAATGAGCACACCTGTCATTGTCCAGGTCAGAGATTTAGTGTGTAATAATTTACGAGCTTTTGTGCACTCTGCTTTATTTTCTTTGGCAAGAAAAACAAGTAAGCAAACAGAGGCAATAAGGGCACTAATGGCTTGGCAGCATATGCAGCCTGAGTGACTCGCTGATCTAATGCTGGACTCGGAGGAAATTAGATTGCAGTCCAATCAAGGTTAATAAATGTTGGCACCCTGTTTAAAGAAAGGCCACAATCAGAGGTGACACTGGAGCTGAATCCTTAATGCCAAATAAACTTTTGCTGCTTGGTGTCTCCTCATGAAACCTTTCTTATATAAATCAGCTGCAGCATAGTGCTGTCCATGGTGCTGAACAAAAATATACATACATATATATATATATATATATATATATAAGCTTATATACGCTTACACACACATCGTAATATGTCGTTATGGTTACATCCCAGAGGGCGTTATCTCTTTCATTATCCAAACACTGGATCCTGTAAATAATCCCTCTGTGCATAGATCCATGTCAATATTTTTGTTTTTTCTTTTAATTTCGCACCAACAGCAGTAGTGAAACGTAAAATAAAGGTCTAGATGAAACAATTATTTACGCTAGCTGTCATGATTACATTTCACAATAGGTAGTATACACACCATTAATTTTGATCTGTAATTAAATGTTGATTTGTATTACATAGCAAATAAGGCATTTAACAGCTAATGCGAAGGAAGTATTATCCACATTATCCACTGTTTCACAATTTTACGATATTTTCAAGTGAACACTTTAAAATATTTTGAGTAAATAAAGTCACAGGTCACAATTAGAACAGCACAGGTGAACATGTAGTAATATTTTTATACCCTGGCCATTAAGGCCGTATACCAGGAAGTTAGATAAAATAAAAATGTAACCATGATTGTATATCAATGTGCGTGATAGGTTAACATATAAGCATGTTGGAATGTAACCATGACAACAAGTCATCGTACACACTGACATTTGAGCTGTGATTGTCTGATGTATTTGTTGTATTTGTTTTCTTTTTCTTGTCTGGCTGTTTTATGTGCCATTTTGCCATCGTTTTATTAATTTATTTTTTAGATTTCTTATGCATTTCTTATGCAACACAAGTTGTTTTAAATGTGCTTTATAAATAAGTTTTACTTCTCACTTACTTATTAGCTTCCCTAAACAAACAGAAGAAATGTTAAATGTTTCCTTATTCAGTTTGTAATTTTTTGGACCTGAAAGTAATCCTATACTTTATATGCTATATGTTTGCGGTGCAATTCATCTCTGCTTTGTCCATTATTTTCTTACATTTTGTTGATCATTACATTTTACATAGTATAAAACATATTATATTGATAATCAACAATGGGATGTTCTGAAGTGTATTATTCCTCTTATACCACAGCAATTTGCCAACACTAATGTTTATTTATTTTAAAAATGACACATCACATGGTTCATCTGTTTATAGTTACATTTAACGTTGTGGAACATTCATGAAACAAGTTAGTTCCTGTTATCACTTACGTTATAGCAGCTATAAACAGTTGTTCCCTCAACAGCCTCTCTTATTTCTCATTCTTGAAGCTTGAAATGTTACTGAAAAACTGCAAAGCACAAAATCCTCAGTCTTTAAGCCTCTTGGAAAACTTACTGATGAAGCACTAACACTGGAGACTCCTTCCCAAAATGCTCCTTCACCAATAACAACAATTACACACGTTTTTAAATCAGTGCAGCGTCCACCATACGAGTCCCTGTGTAAGTTGTTACAACAGAAATGCTAACATATTATAGATGGTGTGCATTAATATAAATTTTCCAGTTGGAACTGCTGTTAGAGCTACTGTTAAAGAAGGATTATCAACAACCTCTGAGCAATCAGATTTGAGAATTTAACAGGGCTGTAACATGGTATCTCTTGTTATGCTGATTTGCTGAGGTAGAACTATTCCATATGACGTGTATATTTATATGTATATATATGTATATGTATATATGTATGTCTATAATTATTTTCATATAAAATATACAAATACACATATTATAGCAAGAAGAGTATACCATTTATTGCTGTGTTTTATCAGCCTGTAGATTCCTTTTTCAAGAACCACAGCTAAGCATTAGTAGTAGATTAGGGCCTAGTCTGGTCTGTATGCTTCTCCTTATGCGTGCTCAGCCGTGTGCTCTGTCACAATAACACTGACGCGTCTGCTTCATCTATTGACTCATCTGTCCCCATTTTTGCAGTAAATGTAAAAGGAGGTGATCTTTCTCTTGCTGTCTCTCCGTGTCTCTCTCTCATTCTCTCTGGCTCACTCGCTCTTCTTTGTGGTGGGAATCTGTGGAGTTATGTGTTTGTTTGAACTGCAGTCGTCTAGGTAACTGTTGCCATGCCAACCACCAGCCCCCAGCATCCCCTCCTCCTTTGTATCTTTGGAGTGGGGCTCCAATGCAGAGCCGTTTCAGCCAATCACAGTGGAGTTCTTAGCAAAGCCGACCAGTCACAGCAAGTTAACTGTTTGCACCCTGTGCTTGTGTCTTTCAGTCTCAAACTCTCACTGTGTGTGTGTGTGTGTTGGCATCTCCGATGCGGGGGAGGAGGTTAGCAGGTGGGAAACGACGGCGTGAGGGAAAGAGAGAGAGAGAGAGAGAGAGACAGAGAGTGAGAGGAACAGTGTGAGCAGTGTGAATTAAAGAGATAGTCCCATGTCGCAATAAATCTCGTTGAAGTGCACATAATCTACAGGGAAACGCATCCACCACCATAACGAACAAAGTCTCATTACTTATGTAATCCTAACACATTCCCAACACGATACGTAACGAGCTGTATGAATCACACGAGGACAGTTGATTATCGAACTAATCATAACTAATGACAAATTGCTCAGACAAATTGCAAATTTAAGCAATTTGCTAGCGCTGTACAGCACGCTTTAAATAAGACTATACAAATAACGCCAGACGTACGCTGGGTATGAAATTAATATCATCCAACAAGTAAACAATTACACGGTGCCATGTGAAATGCATCACCTCACAGCTGGGTGTATCTTTGTCCTATCCAGTGCATGCATTCAGACGCATACAAGTGCAATTAGACGCAGATAAAAAAAATTTGACTAATATGAAGAAACTTCATATAAAATAAATGGATCACGTGTTGGACAGGTTATTGTCCAGGTCATTGCCTTTGAGAAATTGCAAACTGAACTAAATCTGAAAGCTTTAAAAGCTTTAAAAGCTACTAATAATCTTTTGGCACTGTAGAAACAATAATAACTACATACGCTTCCTATTCATTTCTCTCTAGCTATTGATTAATTCATAGCAGTTACTGAGTAAAATGCTTTTATATACATAACCGAATATAAGATAATGACTTTAAGGGCTAAATATTAATCAACAAGTATCTAAGTTTTTAATAACCTAAATAAAATGATTACTTCACCAGTGAATGTACATTAAATATCTTTGAATAAATAGGAGCAAATAAACGCTTTTAATATTAATAACCTTATATAAACTATGTTTACTTGAATGTATTAATCACACAAAGATTGGCCAAATTATTGTACATCTGCCTAAATAATGATTTTTATTGAATGAACGAGTTGTGTAAAGTGTTGAGCATTCACCTACCCTGCTATCGTAGTAGATCAGCTCGAGCTCGTAGTCTGGCAGAATGTCCGTCCTCTTGTTCACCAAGTCCAGGGCCATCTGAGCGGCAGGGAGGCACGCTTGACCCCCGGGCCATCCTCCGCTCATGGGGAACAAGGCGCCGATGTAGAGCTTCTTCTTTCCTAAAGCAGGGCAGGACCAGGAGAGGAGCAGAGTGAGCGAGATGAGGGTGAATCTACGAGGAGTCCCAAAGCGCCGAACCCCAAAAAGATGCTGGCCAGCCATGATCCGAAGGGAACTGATTAGAAGTGTGCACCTTTGGCTACTGTGTGATATTTTTGTTTTTAAAAAAAAAAAAAAGAAAAGGAGGGAGTGATGGAGTGGAGGTTGCACTGCTGACTACTCTTTCACCATCTTCATACTCGAAGAGTTTCGGACAGTTTACCAACTGTATTTATTGAAAAGAGCCTGATCAACGATATAGCAGATTTAGTTCAGTGTTAAATAGCTGTAACTGAATTAAATAGTAGTCACGAGGAGGCTAATAAGGCTAATAATTAACACAGGCGCAGGCCAGCAAGTCAGTTAATTGAATTTGGGCAGTCAATAGAAGTTGATGATAATTAAATGGAGCTGTTTTATTTCAGCCGCAGGCCATAAATGGATGTTACTCCCACAGTATAGCTTGTTCATGCAAGTTTTAGGAAATTAAAGAAAATTGAAAAGAAGTGTTTCAGTATTTCAATGAAGCACAACATATATCCTTGGTTTGTTAATATGACACTTTTACATCGACTTTACAGAAAATATGCGTATGTCTACATACTCACGGCTTTCCCGAACATCACTCCCATTCATTTCGAACAAATTAACGTCACATTTTTGTTAACAATCACTGCAGTGCAATAACATCCACTCAAGCTAAACCCTCCTCAGGATGTCTCATCGCAGAAACTATGATGCCGGAGTTAAAGCGATGGAACTGTGTGTGAGCCAGTCGTAATGTAGCTAGTCCATAAAGCCTGTAGCTGACACAGAACAAAAGAAAGGGTGTAATAAATGCTGTGTGAAGAGCCGTGCTTTCTCGGGATGCAGCAGGGAGACTGAGGGAGAGGAGCAGAGTGTGCCAGGTTTTGAGTGAGAGAAAGAGGGAGGGGAGAGAGAAAGAGAGAGAGAGCTGCAAGGCAGATAAAGGGGAGGGCTTGCGCTCTCTCCCTCTCTGTTTCACAAACCACTTTGAATTTGCAACCCTTTAACGCAGGCTCTCTCATTTATCTCCCTCCTCCCTCTTTCTCTGCCATCTATGCACAGGATTTCTCCTCCACATCTCCAAAGGGACCCGCAGCACATGCTTTCACGCTTTCAGCACCTGCTACTTATGTGCTTTTATCCCGCGTTCGTGATAATGATCAACATTTAATTATGAAAGTGGGATTGACGTGAAAGAATTTCACTTTATCTGCTGCGCTCTTGCACACTCCAATACAGAAAAATAAATAATAATCACGACGCATCACTCTCTCCCTCTTATAAAACTTTCCATCTATCTCCATCTGCCAATCAGTGGAAACATTTCATTTAGCAAAGATCATTAAGCGGGTCTGAGAGCTAAGCCAAACTGCATTAACACCCTGGGGTTCTCACTCCCACGCGATCCTCCACGTCTTCATCTCTGCAATCTCCTTCCTCTCTCACAGAGCTCACTAATCCCCAGGGATTGTGCACATACACAATACAAAGAAGATACTCTCACTAATCCCCCTAAGGCGTATACACGCTCAGTGTGGAAAGATGCAATGAATAACATCTGAAAAGCGATGGTCTAACACCTATGCACCCGTGTTTGATCTTTCTCTGCACTCTGTTACTCTTCAGCCCTCGATCTGAGTAACATTGTGTTTTCCATCTCTTTGTCTGTTCCGTCAGTCTGCTCTCTCTAATCCTGTGAGTCTTTCTACATTCATCCATTTATTCTTTTCAACTTGTTTGTACTCACTCCTTCTTGGCTGCATAAATGGTTCAGCTCAACAATACATATATATATATATATATATATATATATATATATATATATATATATATATATATATATATATATATATATATATATATATATATATATATATATACATACATATACATATATATATATATATACATATACAGCTGCAAACTTAACCTTCACTGAAGACCAGCTGTCTTGATGACATCATTAATGTCTAGACAGTTTTGCAGTTCGAATGTGATGGAGCGAGTCTGACTGATTGTGTGCATGCAACCATACCTGTAAGTATTTGATCATCATGCTCCCATTTCCCCAAACTCCACATCATTTCCTAGGAATGCTAGCTAAATGGCGAAAGAGCTGATGATAAGGCAAGCACTGCAGGTATAACGCACTCTCTCATTCAGATGCAGTTTTCCATATTGCAAATTAGTGGTATGCTTGTAATATTTATTGCACCATCTGAGACCTTCCAACACTTGGCCCTTGTTATACGCAGCCGTTTCAAAGAATAATGCATCGCTAATGCGTGGCTAAATCAAGGAGACCACAAACTCGTGATAATTGTACTTTGCCCAAGACAATGAGACACAGGAGAGAGCGAGCACATTACTCTGCATGAGCCGCCTGGAGCACTCTCTGGATCCTTGCTCCATAAATTCTGCCGACATCTTGGTGCAAAGCTGATTAGCCATTCTGGACTCTGTCTTAAACAACGGGGTAATTTTATAAAACGAGAGAAGCACTTTAGGGGAAGTGCTCTCCTGGAAAGGAGTAGCTGTAGTCCATATATGACACCGTTCTTCACTCCCACCCCCCCACATACACACCACCTTTAAGACATACACATTATGTCTGTCATGGAAGATGTAACACATATAATGTAATAGTCAATTAGCACACCATCTGTAACTCATATACTGTAGGATTAAATGTATTCCCTGCTGTCTTGATCTTGCTCTCCCTGCTTCTCATCATGGTTCCTTTGGCAACAAGAGACATGTGCTCGATGTTTTGGCTTAAGTCCTTGTTTTTGTTATTAGTCTCCACCCCGGTCTAGTCATTGGTTTGTTTTCCTTATTGTGTTCACCTTTTCCTTGTTTTCCCTAAACAGTCTGTGTATTTACACCGTCTCTGTGACGTGTTGCCAGTTCTAAACTTTAATTTCCTAAGTTTTCTACTTTACATTTTAAGCACAATTTCTTGCATTTTATAATCACTAAACACAAGGGTATATTTTAATGATTAAAGGTTCATTTTCTCGTGCACGTTTTTAAAAAAAATCAAACTACACATCATCATGTTTTTTTCCCCAGTAGTCTAACTGGTGAATTAGCATAGCCTACATCCACTAAATCCACTTTTACAGTAAATGAAACACTAGCCAAGCAATTCTCCTGGGTGTTATTAAAAGCTATTTGAGAGATTTTCATTTCCACACAGAAGTCATGCTTATTGTCAGCATACATTTTTTCCCCCTGATTATAACAGTTAAGGTTGCGTAAATGCTGCAAGATTAGAAGATGGAAAATACAGAGTTCAGAGCAAAGTCCAGACGACGTTCCCAGCGCTGTCCTTCTGTCCACCTTCTTAATCAGGCAGTCTGGTCAGTGATCATCCATAATTCATAATACATGCTGTCACTTAATAACTGGTTCATTTAAAACTACTGATTAACAGTGTTATAATCTTTTCATTATCCATTGTCTCTCAGTCTAATTAAATAAAATTAGAAGTTACATTATTAACTACATTATAGTATTACCAATAGATGCCAATAGATAGGAAAGAGAGACAGTTATAGTTTTTTTTTGTTTTTTGTTTTTTTTGATTTACCAGACCAGAGAGCTTTCAGTTTGAATCAAGCTGAAATTGGACTAGTCTGCATTTGTCTGATTAAGAAAAACAGGACGTATCATATAGTAGCATTAAAGTAACTCCATTATAATCTAATAATATAACACTCTGTTGCAGACTGTCAGTACATTTTGTGCCAGGACATCTACATGTATCATGATCTCAACTTGGAATTCATTTCCAAATGATCCATACTGACTTATTTAACCCTTTAAAACAACTTAAACCTCTACCTTTTTCTTTCAAGCACTTGATTTGTCTTCAGCTTTTCAGAAAGGCATCACGCCATGCTAGACTGAGTGCTGTCAAAATTAGCATGGATTTCCATGCACGCTTTTTGAAAGGAATGTCAAGGTTGATGGCAGCAGGAGAAATATTGAGGTGAAAGTCTTTCCTCTTGAGAGAAATCCAGCAGCTGTCATGTGGCGCTCTGTGAGGCAGCAGGAGGAGGAGGAGGTCAGCGCTTTGTCCCACATGCACACCAAAAAACAATGCTACGCTGCCTCAGTATACATGTCAAATCCGTACGAGCGCTGGTGTAACTGGAGAGGTCTCGCTGGAGCTGAGACTGCAGATCATTTTAATACGATTAATGCAAGTGCTTAGACTTCGGGGTCTGGTTTCCACACATCATCATGCAATTTAGTCAAACTGGTTTAAAACTTTGCAAACTGACCATCATAGACATGATCCACAAAAAAGGATAGCAACAAGCATGTTCAGTCCTGAAGCTTCCAACCCAAACACAAGCAGTATGTTGGCAGTGAATACAATAGAATAAAACAGTGACACTCCCTAATCGATGGTTTGTTTGTTTATTCCTCACGGACTCATGGATAATTCTGCCACTTTGCACCAGCATGAGACACTCCTGACGTCTCCAAGGACATTTAACAAGCATTACCACAATGCCGGGGGTGAAAGGGTTGGAAAAAGATGAAGCCTTAATTACAGGATTGTGCTTTGTTCAGCCGTCATCTTACTGAGACCGACAGGGTTGAATTTCTCTGTAACAGAATGTCCTGAGAATGTCCTCTGTCTTAATGTGCATTTCTATAATAATGTCACATAAATAAGGAAAGAGGAAGGACGGTTGTTATCCGGAAGGTCAAGAAAAAATACGACTGCAGCCGGATAAATCCCAAATTATGTGTTAAACAGCTTAAACAGGCTCTATAATGTGCGTGTGATATTCCATAATGATATAAAATGTGTCATATGGTGTTCATTAAAACCGTTCAACCTTCGCTAAAGTTTTTCCTGAAAAACTGAGAATAGAAGTAGCACAGGTGTTATGACAGCCACAGGTGTCAGAGATTTAAGACATGCCATTTCAGTTTTGAAAAAGCTGCCAGATAAATCTAAATTCTTCCGCAGTAATGAACACTCCCCTGCCCTCCACAGGCAAGAGGAAATGAGCGAATTGACAGCTGGCTGCTGGCTAATGATCATACGGCAGCGCGAGCGGAAAAAGTTGCACGGGTTGCCAGGCTGGCAACAGGACAGAGCGATTGGACCTGCCGGTTGCCAGGTCACAGCGGGCCACCGCGATTGGTTGCCCAGGTTGCCAGGTCACAGCAGGGCTCCACGATTTGTTGCTTGGGTTGCCAGGTCACAGCTGGGCAGCACGATCACCTGTCGCGGTTGCCAGATGAACACGCTGACACAAAAGCCACTAAGGAAGCGTATGCCTTGACAACTCTGGCATACAGAAGGCAAATAAGTTATCCGGTGCCATTTTTGTCCCCCTCAGTTCAGGCAAACAACGAGTGAACAAAAGAGCCACACCCAATGGTTTGTTTTTAGGTGGGAGAAACAAAAGAAGGCATACAAATACCACAGTTGTCTGATTTGATGCCTTCCTCCTACCCACTCCTCCACAATGCTGCTGTGGTAAGATTTCTGCACAGAACCACACACTTCTCCTCTCATCACCATAGTAATCCTTTTATTTGCACGGCACGGAGAGAGCATTCTCCCGGTGGATTCGCATCACTTGACACCAAATTTCATTTGTTGCTAAATTCCTGGATTTGAAATTGCATCAGCGCCCGTTTTTCCCCGGCTCCCCATAGGTAATTGACAGATTGCATTCTCCGTGCATAGGGGAGAGAGAGATCACTCAACAGTGTGGAAAGGCAGAGTGAGAACCTAAAAAAGCAAAGCACATAGAGCTCAAGGAAGCTCACTCCGACTCGTGTGAAAGCATGCTTGGGTTTGTCGTTTCAGTATGAAACGATTGTAGAGAGACAGCAGAAGCCATCAGCAGTTGAGTGGCAAATCGGTAGCCAGCACGCTCGCTGCTCTGCTGAATTGGAGTGTGAAATATGACCAGGCGCTGCTTAATAACACACCTGCTGCTTAGAGCGTCTGTTCATTTCAATCCTTCGCTAGCCCAGTGATGGTTAAAACTCTCGGAGCTATGACTCACCCCGCCTGATTAACTCAGCTCAGTCCAGTCTTTTTCATTCATTTCACTCATTCACGCCACCAGAGCAGACACCAACCTAAAAACATCTTCGCATACTGTACTGTACATATCTGCTTCGTAATAGAGCTTAACAGCCTTGTTCTATCAAATAATGCGTCATGTTAGAAAAACACCATCTGAATATCTAGGTGCATGAAATAGGAAATTGAGTTCAGTTCCAAATACTGATATTAAATTATAGTATAGTATCTCAAGAGTACATGTTTTGTACCTTTTACATGATAATGTGAATGCAGCATACCTTTAAAAATGAACCTTAAGGACCACTCTTGTACTTTAATTATCTTTTAGATCAATACATGCACCTTTGCAAGTAAAAGACATTCGAGATTGCCGCCACAGTGTTAAGAAAATGTACAGTTTAGTACCCTTTCCTCTGACAGTGTATGCTAGACAGATACAGATGGTGATAATAATGACACAAAAATGTTATTTCTGCTCATGTTGAGCCAACACAATCCCCGATTTAATTATGATCATGTGTTCTTATGAACTGTGTTCATACTGCAGAATCCAAACACAGCACAGAGCCAAACAAGCAACCAGCTTACAATAGCTAGCTTAACATTAGCTAGTTCTCTCTCAGTGCTGTGAGGCTAGTGATATCTTTAACTAGCTAGCTAAAAGACAGTGTGGAAAACAAAGCCCACACATCTGGCCACATCTGTTATGTGTATTTATAATGTCTGAAGAGTTTTACGTAGGTTTTGTAATCTGGGCTGGGATTTGATTTGTGTTCTCCATCCAGTCTTTTAGCTAACTAGCCAACATGATCCAGCTAGTTTGCTACCCTTGGCTCTGTGTTTTTAAAGTTAGCAAAGTTAGCATGAGATAACATATGACTGTGAAATACTATTACGGGCTTTTTGACTTCCTGACTTAATACTGCTGTTTTTTTTGTTTTGTTTTAACAAAATCCTATTGTACTGCATCTATAAAATAGGCTAAATCTAAGAACACACTAATCTATCCATCCATTTTCCATAGCGCTTATCCTACACAGGGTCGCGGGGAGCCTGGAGCCTATCCCAGGGATCTCGGGGCACAAGACAGGGGACACCCTGGACGAGATGCCACCCATCACAGGGCACAATCGCACACACATTCACACACTATGGACAATTTAGAAATCCAAGTCAGCCTACAGCGCAGGTCTTCGGCCTGGGGGAGGAAACCGGAGTACCCGGAGGACACCCCCGAAGCACGGGGAGAACATGCAAGCTCCGTGTACACAGGCAGAGGCGCGACTCAAAGCCACAACCCTGGAGGTGTGAGGCAAAAGTACTAGCCACTAAGCCACTAAGCCACCATGCCTCCAAACACTAATCTACTGAAGGCTAAAATAATTATTCTAGCAGTTTCCCTGCCCGCATAATTGAAAACAGCTCCTTTTAAAAAATGAGATGATGTTAGCAGTTACCATAGCGCACCAAAAACAGCAGTACTGGGCTGTGCGTTTGATATTCCCAAACCCTACAAGTTATCTGCCAACTCTTACTACTCTCTGCCTACTATATTTCTCTTCCTTTCTATATATTTTTTTTTTTACAAAACTTTTACACACTCAGTACACACTGACTGCTCATTTTTCATGTGTTCGCTGTCTATTCTACATCCAAGCTTCCTGACCCAAGCCCTCTCTCTCAATCCCATCTTTCTCTGTCTGTCTCTCTCTCTCCCGCTCGCTCGCTCTTCTCTCTATGGTTGGATATAATAATGTTAATGTGATCTGCAGCCCATCCATAAAACACACTCTAATCAGCCTGGCTGGCTGCACGCACAGCCAAACGCACTCTGCTATTTCTGGTACGGACATCCCTCATGTTTATGGCGCATCTCTTATGATTATGTTGTCACACGAGTACTTATTTCATGCTTCGAGAGCGCTCTTGATTTTTCCTGACTTTGTTTCAATGAATAAGAGACAAGGGAATTAATAGGACTGATGCGATGGTATTTCCAGGTCAGAGGAGAGGAGGCGTACAGTGGAGAACAGAAGTGAGACAATGACAAACAACATAACAAATCGAGTTCGGTTGAATCAGCATTTTTTTTGTGATGGAGCTACAGAGGTTGCAGTCTATATATGTATTTATTTCACAATATGCACAAAGAGCTGTAGCCAAGCAGCCATCAACTACACTAAGATAGCAAAATGACTCGAAGGAAGAAATGAGGAATGGGATTGGTCTATGGATTAAGATGCTGTGTGAATCATTTCTCTCCATATCTCCACCACCATATGTCTCTCATTTCTCTCCATATCTCCACCACCAAAACCACCACCGACAAACCACTTAACCTGACAAGCCCACGGAGGCAGAAAGGGTCAGCAGGACATGCCGATAAATCACATCTCTAACGACAGGGGAAACTGCGGCTCACAACTGCTATGCCATTGACCGCGCCTCTCTCTCTCCAGCGCAGCCTTCGAAATCATCAGTGTGAGACGGGCTTGGGCGCAAAAAAAAAAGCGAGGGTATGTGATGACCTTGCAGGGACACGCTGGCTTGTAATCAGTGGTAAGGCGTAATGCAGTCACCTGCCTGAATGCTTCCTGATACTTGAGTTCAAATTATGGGAATTTAATGAAACAGGTAGCCATTTCTTTTTAATTTAATACTAGGACAACATTGGAAATGAGGATAAAAAGTTAACCAAATAAAGTAGTATGAAAAGTCTGACATTCTTTTCACCTACGGCTTTCTATAGCTTAACTGGAGGCGCTAAATGTTTATGTTGCTGTTAGATACTTCTCAGCGCCAGATGCCAAGAAACACAAAACATTTTACTCGCCATATCTGTACTGAACAGATGGTTTAAACAGACAAGGTCATTCATGGCAATATTTGCAGGAGCAGTTCTGTGTTGCAGTCATAGTTCTGTCCCAATTGACCAAATTATTTTATATAATAGAAAATTAGAACAGCTCAGCTATGGACATTAAATGTGACTCAGAGACTTGGGCCAGGATTTAGGCTGCAGCAATATGCACAGAACATCATATTTTTAACTAAATCAGTGACTAAAAAAATTAAATACCAGACTTGAGATTTTTTTTGCCATCATTAGCTGATATAAACACCAAGTGTAGCATGTGAAAAGACAGAAATAGCAAACAGCTGATTATTTCTACCACTAAAGCAGTTCTCAAAATGGGGTCCAGGTTTTAGTGGTAACAAAACTAATGCCCACCATTATAAAAGTTATTATATTTATTATTGATTTCTTATAGTTATTAATCTATTTGACTGGTTACCTGAATTGGAAGAGTTCCAAAGCTTGATACTTCAAAAACAAGTACAAATAACGTCGACTTGGACCTAATTTGTGTAATCTGTGGGAAGCTCAGGAACAAAAAGCTCCATGGCTTCAATAATTAGCCAAAACATTATTTTACACGCTTACAAGGAAAAAGCTTAATATTTGAACAGGTTGATTATGTTCATGAAATAAATCTGTACTTAGGGGATTTTGACTGACTGGTATTTATTTTACAGTGAGAAGTGTGCAAAAAGTTTAAGAACCCCTGTACTAGTATTGAACAGAAATCTATAAGTTAGTGTACATAAATTGTAAGTATAAAGTTAGGTTTGATTATTTACATTACTTTTTTTTTTATTTATAGGTCTAGATATCTAGCATTCACTACCTTCTTCAGTGAAATTGAGCTAGCAGATTGTTTTACATGACGTGGCAGAAACTACTAATTTGTCAACCTGATTTTGGAAAAATCTTTTGATATACTTATATATACAGTCAGGTCCATAAATATTGGGACATCGACACAATTCTAACATTTTTGGCTCTATACACCACCACAATGGATTTCAAATGAAACGAACAAGATGTGCTTTAACTGCAGACTGTCAGCTTTAATTTGAGGGCATTTACATCCAAATCAGGTGAACGGTGTAGGAATTACAACAGTTTGCATATGTGCCTCC
>CM041003.1:5575295-5637308 GCA_022985145.1 Pangasius djambal
AGTGAAAGTTTGATTTATGATTATTATTCTGTCCCATTACTTTTGGTCCCTTAACAAGTGGGAGGCACATATGCAAACTGTTGTAATTCCTACACCGTTCACCTGATTTGGATGTAAATACCCTCAAATTAAACCTGATAGTCTGCAGTTAAAGCACATCTTGTTCGTTTCATTTGAAATCCATTGTGGTGGTGTATAGAGCCAAAAATGTTAGAATTGTGTCGATGTCCCAATATTTATG
The DNA here is from genome assembly GCA_022985145.1 of Pangasius djambal. Classification (NCBI taxonomy): domain Eukaryota; kingdom Metazoa; phylum Chordata; class Actinopteri; order Siluriformes; family Pangasiidae; genus Pangasius; species Pangasius djambal. The sequence goes on from CM041003.1 coordinate 5,575,537, forward strand.
GACCTGACTGTATATATACATACATGTGAGGTCCAAAAGAGAAAATGCTTCTGTTTGTCATTCTTTTTCAGTTTAACAGAAAGGTTTTCATGAAAAAAGAAAAAGAGAATTTTGGAAATATTTACATAAAATTTCAGAGTTTCTTGGCATTTATTATCTCCCCTTTTTTCTTTAATGACATTGTGCACTCGAGCTGACACAGACTCCACAAGTTTGTATAAAACCTGATGATCCATTTTAGATCAAATCCATCGGAGTTTCTTCTCAACATATGCTTCAACAGAAGGGATAAGACTCACAGAAAATCTGACCTTTTGTACAAAGCAGTTAACATGGTCAGTATCTCAAATCTGCTTACATTTAAATAGGGACCTAGAAATTGTGCAATAATGAAGATGTTGCACATTTCTGTTTTTTTGTTTTAGAATCTCAAAATTCCAAAACTTTCTGTTTATTTCCAGTTTTAAACTTTAAAAATCTCAGATTTTCAATGTGGGTCCCAGACTTTTGGACCCCCTTGCATTTCAACAGCTTGTGCTTCCCCTATTTTAAAAAGCATCAAGCAGCACTGCTAACAGCAGACACTTTTCTAGAATGTTCAGTCAGTTGGAATGTTTGAATGTTTAGTTTTGAACCTGAAGAGTTCGAGACCAGACGTGATTTTATTCTCACTGATCATATCGGGAAACTTTCAAATTTCTCTCTATGCATTGCTTTCAGAGAGAGGGAGATCTAGATCAGAAGGAGGAAGACCAGCCTGGTGTTAGTGGATTACTTTCCTCCAGCAGCAACAGTAAGTCATCTGTACAGTCAATGTCCCGTTCCAGTTAGACAAAGTGATATTAAACATACTTTCATTAAAATGTCATAAAAATAGGCAGAAATGCTTTTAATAATAGTTGTGTTAAAATAGGCAGAGGTGTTAATTAAAACATCAGCAGCATTAAAATAGTCCAAAGTGTTCAATAATAATAATAATAATATTATAAGTGATATAAACTGATAAACACTAATAGTGCAAGAATAGGCACTCTGCAAAAAAATACTGTTAATTTAAAAAACATTAAAAAAGAAAGCCATATAATCTTAAAATAGACAATAATAGAGGTGTTATTTAAAATTACCCCAATTGGTTATTTGTAATAAAGATAATAAAATAAGTTATGACAAATAATGCTAATATTTAAATACAGACAGGACATATAGGGCTGCTAGTGTTATAGAAAGAAGAATTCCTACATTTTTAATTAAAATTTTATAGACTTAATTTGACTGTTATATAGCCTATGTTTGCATTGATTATTAAGAACTGGTGTTAATGTGTGTAATGTTTAGTACAGTGTCATCTTCCAACAAATCAGCATTTATTGGGAAGGAATGAAAAGGCAAAATTTAAAAGGATTAAGTTCTTACCAAATGAACTGTATTGTTTCTGGAGGAAGTGATACTATAAATGAATATTGTATGACTAATGCATGTTTCGAGGATTTTCCTGCTGTATAAAACTGAAGCTCATAAAAAGTCAAAAAGGTTCTTCTGGTCAGTGGAGTGAAACGTGCAGGTGTGTCTCATTGTCCAGGAACATCGAGGCACATGAGCCTGCAACATGCCGAGATGCAGAGGTACTTCGATGTGCAGTGTGATGAGGATGAAGAAAAAAATGAGGAGGCATGTGATAGTCCTCATAAAAACAAGCAAAAAGAGGAAGATGGGCATGAGGAGATCAATTACTGGCATGATGAAGATAGCCATGATAATGACCCTGATAATTCTGATCACCTCGATGACCATCATGATAATGAAGACTTATTCCAATGGATGACACAAGAGTGTAACACCAGGCAGGACCTGCTCATGTTGGCTGAATGGCTCAGGGGATTAATGGTGAGGAGGACGAGGGAACAGAGGTCTGAAGAAGACGGGGGCTCAGAGACGGAAAATGATGAAGCCCCACCTCGTAGACGACAGCGTCTGGACCACGATGAGGAATACAGTCGCTCTGAGCCCATGCTCCATCAGGATGGAGTAATTGATATTTCTGACATACTGCTAGATCTCCTTAATGGCAGCCCTGTGGTTCTGGAAATGGTCAGAAGGTACATACCTTCTTCTTAAGAGCTATAAAATTCTGTGCAGCTAAAATTTCCATTTGTTTTATTTCTTGAGCCAATTTGATGTGACATTTAGGCTGTAGGGGTGTAAAGACTCACTCCTGTTTGAATAAGTGCACTGATTTCCAAAGGGCGTTGAAATGTAGGAGCACATGCACAGCTCTTTTTTATTATGAGGAAGGTGTAGGTGGCGAAGCCTCTCAGTCTCACTGAAAAAGGGAATCAAACTGTCTGCTCAACACTGTATCACATCATGATACATTAAAATAACTCTCAACCCTAACATATAAAATTGCTTTAAATGTATGTTTCATACATCCAATTATGGAGATACACATCATATCGTCTTGGCAGAAGATGTATAAATCGCAGTTATTCTGCGAAACATACTACGGTGTAAGTGTGAACTTGTGTACGCTGTCATATTTTGATAGAACAGCACAGATTAGAAGAGTGCTATTGTTTCAGAAGTCTTGCTTCATATTTGTGGAGCAATGCTGTCATCGGACCCATTATATATTAAAGAATTAGACTAATTATTAATAATAAAGTTATTCTTCCAAAACTTTGTGGAAACCTGACCATCACACCCATATGCTGTTCTTCTCCAAACAGCTGCCACAAAGTTGGAAGCACACACTTGTCTAGAATGTCTTTGTATGCTGTAGCATTACAATTTCCCTTCACTGGAACTAAGAGGCCTAAACCTGTTCCAGCATGACAATGCCCCTGTGCACAAAGCGAGCTCCATGAAGACATGGTGTGTTAAGGTTGGAGTGGAAGAACTCGAGTGTCCTGCACAGAGCCCTGACCTCAACCCCACTGAACACCTTTGGGATGAACTGGAACACCGACTGCACCCCAGACCTCCTCACCAACATCAGCGCCTGACCTCACTGATGCTCTTGTAGCTGAATGATCACAAATCCCCACAGCCACGCTCCAAAATCTAGTGGAAAGACTTCGCAGAAGAGTGGAGCTTATTATAAGAGCAAAGGGGGAATATAATATAACCTATATAATATAGGTTTTTCTTCCAAAAGGTAAGATGGGAAAAGTGTTAGAACCAGGTTACACTTACAAGTAATCTTCTCATTCAGGTTATGGATAATTGTCTAAGAATAGAAATACTGTGTTGTCAGAGGGTGGACAAATGATAAATTCATTAGCTATCCCACTAGAAAACTCCAGTGTGCTTCCCATATTTTGTTGCCCGGAACTCTAATTGACTAGGCTAAAAAAAAAAAGGTAGCTAACAATGTATTAATGTATGGCTGGTTTATTAGCTAATTAAGTGCATTAATACAGACTGAGGGAAACGAACAATTACATGATGGTGTAGCATGATATAGTTAAAGTTGTTAGCACATCATTTCGGCTATAGGATGATGTGTTCATTGCATCGCAAGTAAATTATATTGTCTTCTCTGATTTTCTCCTGACATCCATAAGGTGTGTGCTCTTAACCGTAAGGCGCGTGCTGTGAATTATATGGCAGGTTTGTGTCAAACTTTTTTTGCCTGTATGTTCCTGATCTGCTTTCTAGAAACCATCATCTAGAAACCATCATCTAGGTCATGCCTCGGCCGATGTGTGTAGTGCAGCAGGTGACACGTGACACGTGAAGTTGAAATGTAGCTACATTAAAAAAAAAACATTTGTTTTGCAAAAGTCAACAGGAAGTAGGGTTTATTTTCCTTCTCTGGTTGTGAATAGAAAACTTGTCCTGGCATCTATGTTACTGATTTGTCCATTCCTGTAGCAGGTATTTGGACAGACGTGGGAATATGTTAAACATGAATAGGATGAAAAGGTACCAGTGTGTTGTGTGAAAGCTGAGCTGCTTGAAATACCTGGCACTGTACAATAAAAACACACCACTGAGAATACAAAACAGTTGTTGACAACAACTAATTAGGAGCTTTTAAATGTGTCTCTAAGGTTGTCAGTAAGGATAAATGCATCTGTCAGGGCATCACTGGACCTGTGCCTGTTCCAAAGCTTGAAAATCTGCTCACTGTACTGCAGCGTTACAACACAATTTCAGAGGCATTCCTTTTAGTATATACGGTTGCCAATGCCAATGCACTTAAGCAATGATTTACTAAAGGTTTGTGGTGTGGTCGAGGCGAGTGAAAAGAGGAACAGTGGTCAGAACAGAGGAAATTAAATTACTACAAGGTTATACAGGAGGCAAACATGAGAATCTCTAGTTACATGTCAACCATGAGGCAGAAACCGGAAGAACAGCAACACTGAGGTTTTGGCACTATAAATACTGTCACCTCTATGGAGCTGGAAGAGACAAGAGACATCCACAATTACATGCAAGATTGAGTTGCAGCAGGAATACCTCTGACATGTACAAAACCCAGTCCACTGACAGATAACAGATAAGAGAGGTGGAAGATATTGGAAAATCCTACCAGTGGCTGAAGAACCGTACAGAGGCACTAATCGTAGCAGCACAAGAACAAGCACTCAGCAGGAGATCAATCAAAGCAGTGGTGTAGTATAGCAGATAAGCCCCTGAGACAGTCCAGCACATAACAGCAGGATGTAAACAATGCAGAGAGAAAGTTCATATACCGGAAAGCACAACTGAGTGTGTCAAGGAGGTGTGCTCTTGCACTCCTGTTCTAAAATCTATAAGATTTTACAGAAATTCAGCTGTCATTAGACAACAGGCGCTTAAATAATGCAGCTGCTCTGAAATCCTTTTTAACAAATTCTTGACAAAGATGTCCAACTTCCCACATAAACATTGAATCAATTTTGTTTTTGTGTTTTTTTCACTCAAAACAACATGAGAAGAGACATCATATCGGTTGCCACTGTCTATTTGTAGCCGTCTTAATACTAAATACTAAGTTCTGTTGTCATTGCCAAAGCACTACCTATGGATAACTTTTACTGGGTCTAGGTTAATTCAGTTAACTCAGTTAAGTCAGTTTGTGGTTCTGTGAAAAGATGTTTTCCGAAGATGAGAAAGTGTTTTCTCTTATTGTTGACTGAAGACAAGTCTTCAGTACCCAGAGACTGGAGAATGTTACTGGATGTGCAGTAGCTAAACTAGCTAGCTAGGCTACTACTTTTATGATCGGCTAGCTGCTAGTTCAAATAGATTAGTACAAATTGTTTATGTAAACATTTTATTATATCAACAAAATGATTAGATTTTAAAATCATTCATGATTGGATCGCTGCTAAAATACATCAAATCACACATAAAGTGATGATATTAATTTAAAGGTAAATTAATAAAAAAGGTACGTATATAGGTACTGAGTTCCTTTCTTGATTACAACAATAATTAATTTCTGATAATAATTAAAATCCAGAATGTGTGTATATGCTTGGGGCTTAAATGTGCAGAGCCAAAAAACCCAGTGGCTGCATCAAAAGGGATCGTATACAGCAACACTGGCGAGAAATATGCCCAAGTATAAATGGCAGGAGTAGTAGATAGTAGTAGAATAAAAGTAAGCTTATTGTTAATATGTATTATAATACTTTAATCATTATGATAGGTCAGCCCTTAAGTTGAAATAAAACCTACGCCACTGCAGACAGATGAACAGGTAATAACAAACCTACCAGACCATATTAATAATAGACAAGGAGCAGAAAACAGCAGTGATGATAGATGTGGCAATTCCACGTAACGGTCACATCCAGGAGAAGTAATATGAGAAATCAGAGAAACACCAAGGGACTGAAAGAGGATCTAGAGACCATGTGGAGTGTGTGGAGGGTAAAACCAAATGTCATTCTGTTGTTTATAACATAGCAGTACTTGGACTGTTAGGCTGGAAGATTAACTCCAAGGGATGGATGGAAGAAAGGATGGATGCAGAGATAGAGGACTGAAGGGCTGAATAATTCAATGATCCTCATTTCAAGATGCATCTCAGAAAATAAACAGGGCTTCAATGTACATATGTGTAGTTTACCCTCTCCTCCCATCTCTCTCGCACTGAAAGTGCACACTTTTATTTATTGTTCGGCTGAAATCGAGGTTAGGCTCTCTGACGCTCTTTGATATTGCAGGTTTGGGTGGTCAATTCAGAATGTCAAATAAATGCCAACACCTTTGATCCAAGGCAAAAAATAAAAAAGGCAAATATATATATATATATATACACACACACACACAGTCAGGTAAGCATTTGGACAGTGACACAATTTTCCTAATTTTGCCTCTGTACTCCACCACAATGGATTTGAAATGAAGCAATCAAGATCTGATTGAAGTGTAGACTTTCAGCTTTAATTCAAAACAAAAATATTGTATCAACCATTTAGAAATTACAGCCATTTTCACAAGCTCAAAAGTAATTGGACAACTGACTGATAAGCAGTTTCGTGGCCAGGTGTGACCTGTTTTCTCGTTATTCTATAACAAATTAAGGAGATAAAAAGTTTGGAGTTGATTCCAAGTGGTGAAATTGCATTTGGCAGTTGTTCATGTGAACTCTCAATATGCAGTCCAAAGAGGCGTTGATGCAAGTGATGCCATCATTAGGCTGAAAAAAACGGACCTATCAGAGAGATAGCAGAAACTTTAGGAGCGGCCAAATCACAATTTGGTACATTCTTAAAAAGAAGGAATGCATTGGCGAGCTCAGCATCACCAAAAGGCCTGGAAGACCGCGGAAGACAACTAAAGTTGATGATCACAGAATTCTTTCCTTGTTGAAGAAAAACCCCTTCGCAACATCTAGCCAAGTCAAGAACATTCTTGAGGAGGTAGGCATATCATTGTCACAGTCTACAATAAAGAGACGCCTTCATGAATGTAAGACAGTTTACCTCAAGATGCAAACCACTGGTAACACTCAGAAAGAACAGAAAGGCCAGATTAGACTTGCTAAAAAAAACCTCTACAGAAAGCCTGCCAAGTTCTGAAACACAAAAGCCTGCCTATTTCAGATTAACTTGTACCAGAATGATGAGAAGAGAAAAATATGAAGAAGGAAAGGAAGGGCTCATGATCCTAAACACACCATATCATCTGTCAAACATGGTGGAGGAAGTGTTATGGCATCGGCATGTATGGCTGCTAATGGAACTGGGTCACTGGTGTTTATTGATAATGTGATTGCAGGATATATAAGTGTATAAGAAGTAGCAGGATGAATACTGAACTGTATAGGGCTATACTTAGTGCTCAGATTCTGTCAAATGCTGCAAAACGGATAGGATGGTGCTTCACAGTACAGATGGACAATGACTCAAAACATACTGCAAAAGCAACCCAAGGGCTTCTTAAGGCAAAGAAATTAAGTGTTTTTAAATGTCCGATGACCACAACCCAATTGAGCTTCTTTACACTTACTGAAGACAAAACTGAAGCCAGAAAGACATATAAACAAGCAGCAACTGAAAGCAGCTTCAGTAAAGGCCTGGAAAAGCATCTCAGTGGAGGAAACTCAGCATTTGGTGATGTCCATGGGTTCCAGACTTCAGTCAGTCATTGACTGCATAGGATTTGCATCCAAGTATTAAAAATAATCCTAATATTTATGATTGTTAGTTTGTCCAATTACTTTTGAGCCTGTGAAAATGGAGGGACTCAAAAACTGGATGTAATTCCTAAACGGTTAATACAATATTTTTACCCCTGAAAAAGACCCTTGAATTAAAGCTGAAAGTCTAGATAGATAGATAGATAGATAGATAGATAGATAGATTGATTGATTGATCAAAGGAATAGATTTTAAAAAAGACACTTGTGAGTGGTGTGAAATTGGCACACACCACATCTGCAAAACTGCTTCCACATAATGACCTTACCCATGTTGAGATTTCCCCAGGAGGAGGTAGGGAAGGGATAGAGGCAGAGAAAGGAAGAAAGAAAGAGAGAAAGAGCTTGTGGTTTGTCTTTTGTTAATTAAAATCCTCTAATGCTGCCTGCTGCCTGTTGGGTGCAAACCAATCTCAGCTCTCTGCTGAAAAAAAGCCAATATCACCAGCTCCCATGTTCATTCCCAAGAGCCAACATACCAAACAACTATTCTCAGCTATTTCCCCAAAAATCTATACAAAGAGCAGGAATTTAATTACACCCAGTCTTGTTATTAATCTGAAAAAAGTCAATATATCAGACATTCCACCCTTAGGCATTAATGTGACTAAGTACAGATAGAACAACCACTGCTCCACAGGTTGTGTATCGTCCTTTTTGTTTTGCAATATTTACAAGCAAAAATATGTTTGAGATGAGGGCTTTGCTTGAAAAAGAAATCCATCTTTTCCACTGTGGAGTCTACAGCATTTCATAAACAGGAAAGTGTGCTGCATTGGGCTTTGACTTCCTGCTGAGTTTATCTGTTGACCTATTGGTGAGGCCATGTTTAGCATCAAGCAACTGGGGATGAAATGATGACATTTGCACTTCGAAGAATAACTGCTTATACAAGTCAGGAGGGAGCCACTGCACCAGGAAGGTTAGTGTGTGATGTAATTATAAAAACGTAAGCTAACCCTTGGGAGGAACTGTTTCTAAAATTCTTGTTTAAGGTAAGGGCTTAGTATTAGAGTTAGGGTTAACAGTAAAGGTCTTAGCACTGGAATAGGAGATGAGGGTTATTAAAAAACACTATGGGCTATATGCAGAGTTGAGTTACACAAGTGTAGTGAAGATTTAATCCCAAAAGAGTTTGCTCAGGGGGTGGAGTCTGCATGAAAAAACAGAAGCGTGTCTCAGTTACACACAATTCTGGCCTTGGACTTAAGTCTATTTTTCTTGAGCAATATTGGCTTATGGAGCGTGGAGCAGTATTAAGTCCAGCACGATTGTCTGACAGTTTGTAACCACAAATGTCATGCTGAAATGTATGTTTTGAGCTGTAAATACACTCTAAAACTATGGAATGCCATTTGAAGCCAACATTAAATACATAAATATGACATTCATACACAAAATGATTGCTTATCTCGAGGACCAATGAGATTTATCACCAGATGAGCATTTATATGGACAAAATTCAGAATTAAATTTCCAGTGAGCTGCAAGCATAGTAGGTGAATGCTTAGTCAGCTTATCCTTCAAACCATTTTATTAACATGACTCAAAACAGCAAATAAAATGATAAAAGTGTGATAAAATAGGCTATAGCTTCATGACCTCGATTAAGTTTCTTGTGGCTACATTAAGTTGTGTGGACAATTAATTATTTCACATGAGAAATAAAATACAAAATAATAGGATGTGTTGGATAAAGTGCTTATTTATAAGCTTCCCAATAATGAAGGTTGAAGCCATGTTGCATAGTCTGAATGCAGCCCTATATAAATAAAGTATATTGCTGTTGGTGTTGTTGTTGTTGTTGAATGTATGGCAGGCAACACACAGCTGAATGTGAACACACAGGAGCTGCTGTTTAAGAGTAGAAGCTCTGGAGACACAGGTGGGAGTCGAGGGAATGTAATAAGAACCTGGGAAACAATTTCCAGCAAGTCAAAACACCCAGAATGCATCATTTACTAAATAGATAGAAGACATAAATCTTGCTCTCTCTCCTTTCCTTTTCTATTCCCTGCTCTCTCCCTCTCGCTCCCACTCTCTTTTTCTCCTCACATCCTGAAGACTTCTTTCTCCTCATCTCTTCAGCCCCTACTTTGATTTCTTCCATTGTCTTTTCATTTCTCATTCATCCACTTCACCTAGGGCCCCTTTCTTCATCTCTTCTGTGCCACCCCTTCCCTTAATCCACTTTTTCTCCTGTCTTCCTCTTCCTTCCTCCTCTCTGACATCCTCTGCCACTCTCCCCTGGCCTCATAAGCATTCACATGTGCGCGAATGTCACAGTCACACTCTGACACTGACATGCTCATTAATCAGCCCAGAAAAACACTGTTGGGGGGAATGAAGCACACAGCGCAGCACACACACACACACACACAAACACCATAGCGTGGAATACAGGCATCTGCAATTCATTCACCTCGTCTGACGCACAAGCAGCACTGTCAAGGTCATGATGCATCCACAATCCAGCACTGGTGTTAATTCAGCTGGTTATCAGCAGCTGCCATATGTGAAATACACCCCAGCACTGTTCCTGAGATCAGAATGCTTCATAGTGTTATACAGAGATATAGTCTGTTTAACAACGACCTCTACCGCTGCTTCTAAGCATTTTCTAATTAAGTTTACTGAAAGATACAGCACAATCCACTACCATCTGTTTTCATTCCATCAATTACAAAAAGTAATACAATTTTGTCAGAGTATATCAATCAAAATTGGTCGTTCTTTACATATTTAAAGAAGACGACATTTAATACTACCTCAGGATGCTATGAATACTTGGCAATGCCATTTGGACTGGTCAGTGCCTCAGTTTTTCAAGCAATCATCAATGATGCCCTCAGAGATATAGTGGGAAAGTTCATGAAAATGACTTCTCAATCTACTCACACTCCCTGGCCCAACACTTGCAGCATATCAAAATGGCCTGTTCCAGACTGTCTTGCACAACAACCTCTTCAGAAATGCAGAAAAGTGTGAATTGCATAAGTCCCAAGTCACATTTCTGATGTTGTCATGGACAGTCAAAGTAGTGGCAGACTGACCCACTTCCCTAAACATCAAAGAATTGCAAAGAGTCCTAGGGCTTGCCAGTTTCAACCAACAACATTTCATCTGCAACTTTAGCACCATTGCAGTACATCTCACCTAACATCAGGATCAAAGAAACTCTTGTGGAATTGTGGAGGTCCCCAGAAACTGATGCTTTTACCACCCTGAAGCTAGATCACTGTCTTAAAACACATAGATCTGCATCTATCATTCATAGTACATGTAGACACCTCTGAAGAGGGGAAGGGAGCAATCCATTCCAAACACCATGGCATTCCAACAAAAATATACCATCAGGATTCTTTTCAAAGAAACACCTACCTGTGAAACTGGCACTGGAAGAATGGTGGCACTGGCTGGAGGGTGCGGAACACCCCTGTCATGACATGACAGATGGGCTCTCTTTTTCTTCTTCGATTTTACAATCTCCTATCATCCTGACTCTAAAAATGTCAAAGCTGATGCCCCATCATGCATCTACCCACCAGCTCCTAAACCCACGTCCACTGACAACATTTAACCAGAGTCATATTGCATCAATGTCATTAAGGACAACTGTCAAATCTCATACTTCAAGATCACCCTGCACTTTCCCAGTGCTCTCCAGACAAAAGTCCTTCAAATCATACATTTACATTTACAGCATTTGGCAGAAACCCTTATCCTGTGACTTACAAAGTGCTATGTAGTCTCTGAACAAATCTCGACAGAACCAATACAACAAGGTATGAGTATACTATCAAGCTAAAACCCTGTAAGAGAGGAGTTAGTACAACAAGAAAAACAAACAAGCCAGGATTTAAGTGCTTGGTAAAGAAGTAGGTCTTCAGTCATTTTTTGAAGACAGTCAGCATCTCAGATGTTTGGACAACCAGGGAAAGTCCATTCCATCACCTAGGCACCAGTATAAAGAAAAGTCTTGAAGCAAGCCTTCCTTGTACCATGTGGGAAGGTGTGTCAAGTTGAGGCATGCTGGAGACTCAGTTGGAAAGTGCTGCAAAAAGGGTTTGATAAGTGGGAGAACATGTGGAACTTTAGCCTGGGTGTACATGGAAAATGATTTGTCAAAATGTTGCATATCCTGTAGCATGGATTCCCAAAAGGATTTTGCTGGTAAGTAGTTGGTGGGTCTTGGTGATACTTTTATGGTGCCTTAATCACTTGGGCTTATATCTCCCCAGCTACTAATCACCCAGGTGTTACCAGCCACCCCTTTTCCCCTGGAACTCAGATGTACCAGCAGTCAATGAGTGGTTCCAAATGAGCAAAGGAGCATAAAAGGAGGAACACATGTGTTTAAGTCATGCTGTCCACTGACAAAAAGAAATGGTCGGAAGACACCATTTGAAGACTCCTGTCTATGAACCAGGGGATCATTTATGGTTATCAACCAAAGACCTTAGACCATTAATGCATTAATGAAGTAACCTATAAACTGCATTTGCCATGTCAATACCGCTTATCCCTAAGCTTCCAGGTCTCACTAGTCAGTCCTGTCGTGCCTGCTCTACTGGATGAAGATTGGCCACCACCACCATTAGACACTGAGGGAGCACTTGCCATTTTTGAGACTCTTCATTGCCAGGGCCACTCCACTATCTCATTGACTGGGAGGCCCTGAGGAACACCGCTGAGTCACTGCACAAGATGTCCTAAACCTGCTTTCATCAGAGATTGCCACCATTGCTGTCCTGATTGGCCAACTCAGTGGTCTAGGAGCTGACCCAGAATCAAAAAGTTCTGTCATGGCTGTGTAACTACAATTCCCATTATCTACAGCCTATGTCATATGATCATTAGTCACCAAACAACCAGCATCAAACACATATCTCCATTCTCAAATTTCCAGATTACTGATTGGACTTCCCTATTCACACTCACCCACACTCCCATAAATATCCCTGACAAGCTAACAGAGTTTGTCAAGTCTCACTCCAGCACTGAGTGTGTGACAATTCCAAGCCTTTGTTCTCTGCCTGCTTGCCTCTTTGTTTTGACTGTTTTTCCTGCTTGTCATTATCCCATTAGCTTTGTCTAGTTTAGACCTGTTTACAAATAGCCTGACACTTAGCCTGTCTCTCGTTTTGAGTAAAGCCTACCCATTTTGTTTGTTTGCCTGAGCGGTTTTTAATAAAAGTCATAAACGTGCAACTGCGTCTGCATCTGCGTCAATTTCCTATTTTGATAATACCTCAATTCATTTACGTAAGGTTCAGTAGTAACACATCAGTTGACAAACGTAACATTCTGAATGTTGGTGAATGATGGGCATTGTTCAGAAACCACAGTGGTGTCCTGTACTAAATCATGAAGTGTCAATCAAACGCTGTTACTCTTTGACAGTAATGATTTGACAGAATTATTACTGAACTGTGAATGTTAACCTGTTGTGTATATTTCTTAGAATATAAAATAGTTTTTTTTTTTAGCTCATGCTACTGAAGATATGCAAATGATGTGCAAATGTGAACAAGATATTTGGATAAATTACACTCGCATGTTTTGGTTTTCCGAAAAGGAATATATTATTGAACAGTAAGTATTAAAAACATTTCATATTTCCTAATTAATGACATAAACGCTCCATCATGGTGTTCTACTGACACTCTCTGTTACACGACCGCATTTTCACCCACTTAAAGGCTTACAAGCTTCTATGTTTACCAGCTCAACACTGCCATCATCAGACACAACACTGGCACTGCACTCAACGTATCCTATAACACAGCCAACTTGTGTGTAAGTTTACACACTGATAATCTGTGAACTGGACAAGACTGCCTTCAGAGGTAGCAAATACTTAATATATTTTATTAAATTATTTTATATTTATATTAATATATTTTATATGATTATAAATATATTAATTTCCAGTTGCGCCGTATTATTTGACTTGGCTTTCCTAGTAGCATCATAATTATCCCCACTGATATGTGCAAAATGTTTCTTCATGCATCATGCCTTTACTACACCATGCTTTAATGTTGTCAAGGATCGTCACAGTCTTTGTAGCGACACATAAATATTGGAAGAACTGTTGCTGTGGCCATTTAGGCATCCAAAGAGATTTGGAGTTTGGGCTGAGGGTACAGGATCGGTTACACAGTTACAGATACTGGTCTAAACTTTCCAGTATTTAAAACCATTATTCTACTCTTGCAATGGTTTATCTAAAAACAAAAATCCAACTGCAGAAAAACTCATTTTATGGTTCAAATCTTCTTCCGCAAGACACAAGTAAATTGAAGGTCTGCTTGGAAAATAAAAAGTCCATACACAGTAGTGTGTAAAGGTTTTAGGCACCCTATCTTTTGTACAAATTTTGTTATAGGTGTTTATATAACAAACAAAAGCATTTTATATTTTCAAACCTTACTTTTCCAACAAAAAAAAATCTATGGCTACAGAAAAATATTTGATGTCAGTAAGGGAAACAACATATTACATAAGAGACCACTTTTCATAAAGACATAATGAAGGCTGCTGGGTTTGTGACAGTCAAATTATCCAGAAGAACTGTGGCAAATCCTCCAAGATGCTCAGTAAAACTTTCCAGCCAATTTCCATATAAAACTGCATTTCTTTGCATGTACCTAAGATTTTAGCACAGCAATGTATGTGTGTTCATTATTGAAATGTACAACACATGTACTTCTTCTTGTTCTTCTTCTGGCTGCTCCCTTTAGGGGTTGCCACAGCGGATCAGTGGTCTGCGTATTTGATTTGGCACAGTTTTTACGCCAGATGCCCTTCCTGACGCCACTCTCCCAAATTTTATCTGGGTTTGTGACTGGCACTGGGAGAGCACTGTCATGTGCTGGGGTTGGTTCTCTGACCGGGTATCAAACCCGGGCCATGGCGGAGGGAGCGCTGAGGCCTAACCACTAGTCCTCCTGGGACCCCAATGTACAACACATGTAATGTTACAAATATGATTTTATATGCTATTGAATATATGGGAGAACAATAAAGTATATATAGGAAAGTATATATGGGAAAATAATAAAGTATAAAACTAAAAAAAGTTTGGAAGGTTGTATCTGCTTAGACTTTGTTGAAGGTCACAAACTTCATGGCTCAATCACCTAAAATATGATTTATCAGACAGAAATACGTAATTGTCTATGGCCTAATGGTAAAATAGTACTGATGGTGTAATATACTTTCAAACCTTTTCCATTTAAATTTGCATGATATTAAGGCCTGTTAACTGCTATGTATATACTATTTAGTCATAAAATCAAGATGTATTCATATCGCTAGCTTTACTGTATCATGCAAAAAAATATAGAAAAATGTACATTTGATATAATTTTGATTCCAAAACTAACAAATAAAGAATAGGGAAGTTAATAGGGAACTTAAGATCCAGCCATACAATTGTACTTAGTTAAATTAAGCCCTTAAAGCCCTTAATCTTGGATGGTATTGTTTCTACATTGCTGGCACTTTTGAAAGAAGTAGAGCTCCCACACCTCCTAAATCCCAAATGTGTGATTGCTATGTTTGGCTGTTTTTGGCTGATACATCTCATAAGGTGTAAGATACAGGAGCTGTCAGTATAAGATTACACAAAAGTTAGTTTCAATGCATGCTGCAAACTAAACAATACAGTATATCTGTAACAATTACACATTTTGCACCTTATACATATTAATCAATTAAATTTGTTATATTTAAACTATTTAAAGAGCCTCCAGTGTGTACAAAGAACATGTGCAGTCAAATGAGGCCTATATCCTCTATTTTATTTTAATAATTTATTGGGATTCATCAGTTTTAACATTCTGTCATTGTGTCAGGGGGGAGAAAGTGCATTAAGTAATCAGAGTGCTCTTATTAATGCCCCAAAAAGCAGATCCAATTGTACTAAAGCAGCGGCTGAGAGATTTGTCTTTGCCTGTTGGGTCTTTAAGTCTCTCAGGATAGTTTGGTAGCTGTAGAGAGTGACTGGCCTGGTTTCAATCTGTCAGAACTACAGTACTGTGCAAAAGTCTTAGGCACCCTATATTTCTTTAAATACAAACTTTGTTATAGATTTGTATTCTATGACTTCTACATTATCGAGTCAGTACAAAAACATTTTAGATTTCCAAACGTTAGTTTCCAAATGTTACAGAACAATGTATGCATGGCAGTAAAGAAAGCAGTAGGTTACGTAAGAGACCACTTTTCAGACAAAAAAAATAATTCATTTCCTCATAAAACTGCACAAACTGTTCCTGAGACTACTATGTTTTTTTTAAAGCAAAATATTGACTTTGTTTCATTTATTACTGTTTACTGCTCTTGATAGTATTTTTTTAACATAGAAACCATTTAATTCATTATTTTTGAAGGCATCATTGCTCTACAGCACTTCTTTGCACGTGCCTAAGGCTTTTGCACGGTACTGTATTACTGCTGTGACAGAATGAAGGTAACATGAATAATAAACCCCTGCATCTGCTGAGACTTGAGAGAAAACATTACATTTCTTAGGTTCATCCATGATATAATAGCTAGAATTTCAGCTTAACATGCCAAAATTACATACGTTCCTGGCAGTTTAAAGGGTTAATATTTATCTTGTGTGTAGTTTGTGTATTACTGTCAGCTCCTTTAAAAGCTCTACTGGATTGAATTCTGTCTGATTATAATTTGCTTGTATGTAACCATCTAGAGTATTAAACCAATTACAGTATTAAAAATGATTGAAATATATTTCCTTTGTATGTTAGCACTCAAGTTAATAACACTTTCATGTAGTCATACTACCACCTAAGAGAAGACCTCTATATTAAAAGTCAACACTGCCCTCTTTTGGCAGAAAGGGCTACCAGCACCAGCTATTTCCAATTTATATGCGGCACGCTCACCGCAACAGCCTGGGTTCGATTCCTGGCCAGGGAAAAACCCGCACAAGACACTGCACTTCCAGTGCCAGTCCCAGGATAAAATTGGGGAGAGCTGCATCAGGACGGCACCCGGCGTAAAAACTGTGCCAAATCAAATATGCGAACCAATGATCCGCTGTGGCAACCCCTAACAGGAGCAGCCGAGAGAGGAACAACAACAACAACAACAACAACAACAACATCTATTAGCATTTCTGTTCTCCCCTGAATACCATCACTGTGTGGTACAAAGTCACACTCCCTTCACTGGTGAAATGTTTGAAAATGTAGCTCCTCCAAGAGCATTAATACACCTCCTGCTGCTCTCTCCTTCTGTTTGTGGGATTATTGTGTAGCTCTCTTAGACTCTGTCTATCATACTTGGTGATGAAATTATCATAGACTGAAGTAGTTTGAATTGTATCTCTTTTTTTTTGGTTGTCTTTCTAGCCTTGGATACATCGTCTCTCTTTTGCTATGTCTCCTGCCTCTTATCCCGTTTTGAAACTGTACAATCGCCTATATGTGTGTGTGTGTGTGTGTGTGTGTGTGTGTGTGTGTGTGTGTGTGTGTGTGTGTGTGTGTTGAAGCAGTATGTCCTTGCAGTTGTTTCTGGTCAGAGCCTAGTGTGTGTATCATAGTCCGCTCCTTTAAAAGCTCTACTGAACTGACTTCTACATCATTGTATACTGCTTTGAATAAAATTGAAAATAGACATGAAATTAGTAAATGTAAATGTAAACTTATCGCTCTCAGGTTGTTGAAGAGGATGAAATAAACAATGTAAAAATGTGAGCTCTTACCTGTATGGTGTCTGTTGTCTATATTAAAAGAAAGGAGGAAATGGAAAAAGAAATAATAAATTAACTTTTGAAAGCAGAACAATTCTGAAGCTGAAACACACACTCACAGAATGCGGAGGCTGAAACTCACAGCGGCAGGTGGGTTTAGGTGAGTCCCACGTGCCCAGTTTGGTGCACTGCGTTGTGTTCCTGCCCTCAAGGATGAAGCCGCTCAGGCAGCTGTATCGCAGCACGGTGCCCTCCACTGCCAGGCCGGGCGGAGACACCATTACGCGGCCATTCTCCAGAGACGTCCATACCGGTGCACATGGCAGCACTGACACACACATACACATACACACACACACACACACACACACACACACACACACACACACACACACACACACACTTACTCTCTGTGAAATCTTGCCTATTCTTTGAGTCCTGAGCCGTGGACCATGTGTTCTGTGTTTCTGACACTCCACCACAACTCCACATCTTTTGCCAGTCTGGACATTATATCTACTAAGTGCACCTGTTAGGCCTCATTTGTTCAATGATGATGATGATGATGATGATGATGAGCAGTATAGCTCTATGTATCAGACAGCTCTATAGCTCAGACGAGGAGGAGGAGGAGGACTGGCAGGGACCAGAGGTCTGAGGATGAGGGAAGCTCAGAAACAGAAAATGAAGAAGGGGCCCCACCTCATCGAAGGCACTGTCAGGACACTATGCTCCATCAGGATGGACAGATTGACACCCCTGATGCCATGCTAGAGGCCCTTCGATCAACTTTGAACCAGGTCTGAAAATTCATGTGTTTAACGTGCGCTAAACTGCAAACCTTTAAAACTTGATTTTCTCCAGTTTTATGCATTGTGAATCCTTAATCCAGGAGATTAATGATCGCCATGATGAAGATCAAGGCATTATTTTTATTGGTACTATGATAATGGTGTCACATATATAACCTGTATGGATATTATGAATATTTATATCAATACGTCTTTATTTACGACACGTCTAGGATCATTTGATGCTACTTTGTGGTGGGAGAAGCGATAAAGAGAAAGACACACAGACAGATGCACCTGCACATTTCACTAAATTAATCAACATCATCTTCTTCTTCTTCTTCTAATCACTGGTTAGGGTCATTGTGGTTCAGGGGCCTATCACAGGAACACTGGGTATGAGGTGGGAATTCAGACTGGATGGGAACCATCCACACACACACACACACACACACACACACACACACATTCACACCTAGGGGCAATTTAGAGCTGCCAATTAACCTACTGGCTTGTTTTTGGAAGGTGGGAGAAAACCGGAGAACCTGGAAGAAACCCACATGGACATGGGGAGAACATGCAGAACTCCACAGTAACCTGAGCTCAGATTCACCAGAGCTGTGAGGTGGCAGTGTTACCCAGCGTGTATCAGTAAAGTCCAATACCACACACTCATCTCTGTGAATAACTGTCATACTTCTGCTAAACATCTAATTATCTCCTCGTCAGTTCTCTCTGCGGTATTTCTAATGTTGGTGAGTTGCCATGATGGAGCACCCAAAACAGATTCCAGCCCAGAGCTGTGTATAGCAGCTATGAGCTTGACATCTCTAAATGAATTATGGGCCTCTCAGTTTTTGTTGGCAAATCACATGCTTCAGTAATTATCATGCATTTAAATGAAAACACGAGCTGAAATGACCAAATGGAAGCCTTCATTTTTAACACGGCTCACAACAGCTGCGTAGGTGAAAGTACACATCTGACGTCACTTGGCTGCGCTCTAGCTATCCTATAAATAAAATGTCTGGCACACTAATATTTATGGATGAACTGAAAACTCACTTATACTACCAAAATTTGTGGTATATTTCAAGATTTCTTGTGCATCTTATTTGAGGCTTGGATGGAAGTAATATCATTCCTCACAGAAAGTAATTAGCCAGCCATTAGTAGGAGCAGAAAAGGAGAAACACGAAGCTAAGCTTACAGCACTTGCTGCGCTGGCTGAGATCAGTCCAGGTGCCATCAGGAAGGCATTTCCTGACCTTAGGCCCCACGATGACCCGGTTCCCCCTGCAGATGTATTCAATCTCATAGTCCACTGGTAAGACCTGCACACTGCGGATCTGAAACACAACGAACAGTGATGATTCACTACATCTAAACACATTCACAAAGTATTCACAAACATATGCACAAAAACAGGTAACCTGTTCTTGGGTCAGGCCTCTGTATCTTATCCCTCCATCTCTGGGTGGACGAATGATTGCACAGCCTGAGGGAAAAGTGATTGTGGTAATGATGTATTAAACTATGGATCCTGAGACAGTCATTATCTTCGCTCTATTTCATTTAAACTTTGTATATTAGCACACCTGCCTCATACTATTAGCAAGAGTAAAGAGGAAAGACAATCCACATATAATGATCACTATACTAATAATATACATTATAATATACAATATAAGATACATTATGAATTGCTAAAGTTAAACAAATATTTGTTTCTAAATCTGTGCTAAAGTTCCTAATGTTCTCTGGAACACCATTCGAGGGTTTAAGGGGATGTAAGAAAAAAACTAAAAGTACTCAGGGCAAGCACTTTGCTCAGGAGATCAGCAAGATACACTAAAGCTAAATCATTCACAGCTTTGAGCAGCATAAGCAAGACTTTTGATTCAGTGTGCAACTTACTAGGCACCCAGTGTAGCTTGAGTAAGGCAGGGAATAAAAACGCTCTGACTTTTTTTTTTTCCTGGTTTAAAATCATGAGGCCACGTTCTGAAGCTTACGTAAAGAGACAGCAGTGCAGTGAGCCAGGAACACGTTGCAGGATTAGCATTTGTCTATATGTCTTATCATCATGTATGATTAGCTTCTGTCTATATGTCTTATTATCATGTAGGGTCAGCATATGTCTGTATGTCTTATTATCATTCAGAGATAGCATACGTCTAAACGTATTATCATCATGTAGGACTAGCATATGTCTATACAGTATGTCTTATCATCATATAGGATTAGTTAATGTCTACACAGTATGTCTTATCATCATGTAGGGTTAGCATATATCTATATGTCTTATTATCATCCAGGTATAGAATGTCTATATATCTTATCATCATGCAGGATTAGCATATGTCTATACAGTAGATCTTACATCATGTAGGCTTATCTTATGTCTATATGCCTTATCACCACGTAGGATTAGCATATGTCTATATGTCTTATCATCATGTAGGATTATCATACTGTATGTCTATATATCTTATTATCATCCAGGGATTGCATATAGATAGCTATAGTGTGAAAACAGCACCCGTACTGCATACTGTATTTCCAATTTTTCAAAATTTAAGGGGATATTTCTATTCATCCAAGCTTTTATGTCTCTTACACAGTCTTCCACTTTGCATAGGTGGGTTCCTGAATTTAGCCCAAATTACAGGTATAATTACGCATCATCAGCGTAGAAGTATAAGCCAACCTTATGTTTGCAAATATACATCCAAGAGGCTGGATATAAATGGAAAATAATAGAAGGCCTAAATCAAAACATTGTGGGACACCATACTGCACACAGGCTCTGAAATAATGCTTAATTAGCGTAAACCCTCATTAACGCTTGTGTGTGCTTGAGTGAGATGTGATTGTATTGTTTACACTGCTGTGTATAAATTAGCTGACCGGGTGGTTGGGCATGTGCCAAAATAAAAACTTCAGTTTCAGCATCCAGCATACCCATTACCTGTTAAAGGCAGCGGCGTAATCAGGATCACAATTTTATTGAGGTCCACACTGAAGAAATGTGTCATAGTTAATATGTGATATTACATAAATCTAAACATCAATTGCTAATTTCTAATTCCTGTTATGTTCTCCTTTTATTCTTCCATAAACTGCTCTGATTCCATCTGTTGGTTCCAGCCTCTAAAAATAAGAAATAGGAAATTTCACAATATCTTAGAGCTTTTTTTTTTTCCTGAAGTTTGCTTTCGTATTTCTTAAAAATGACAAAGTGAATTGATTTCATATTAAAGGCACACAGGGTATAAGAGGACCTTTGCAAGAATATACCATTATTAGTTTTTCTGCTTATTGAAACATAGTTTTTTATTCGCTTCAGACCCAAAGACTTTTTCATTGCATATTTTCGCTCTTTCTTTTTCACTGCATATTTTGCAAAATTGTCACAGTGAACTGATTTCATATTAAAGAACAACAGAGTAGAATCCCTACCGGTAATAAATTGCCTATTTTATCTAGTTATTGTAAATAATAGATCTGAAATGTTATTATATTTTATATTACAAACTATTTCCAAAACGAACAATCTATTCTGTGGAGAAAACGTTGTTACGTACAGTAATTAAAAAGAAAGTGGGCGTGTAACCTTTTTTAGCGTCTACATGTTAACTAAAAAACTAGCGGCAGTTTTTTTTTCCTATTAAGCACCAAAAGAATAATATTGTCACTAGACCTCGGCGTCCTCATAGCTAGTTATGGCCATCGTTATGGGTATTCAGTGTTTGGTATTGCTGGGTTCAGATATGTTTAGAACAGAAATACAGTAAAAAATATGTGTGCCCTCCTCAAAGACAGTATAAGTCTTCTATTTTACTAGGGCTACATGCAAAGGCTGTATAGCATGCCTAATGAGCAGCAGGTGGAGTACTTTCCCTTAAAATCCGAGCTCATAGGAGAGCGAAAAACGACAGCTGTGTGTGGAGGCACTGGATTTTACCAAACCCATAAAGCCAAATGAGTAAGGACTGCTATGCCCATGGCTCTCCTGTAATTGAATGAGAAGGATGTGTTTCATCCAGAATTACATGGGAATGTACCAAACCACTGAAACCAGATTACTAAATCAGACAGGAAAATTGATTCTGGGTAAGAGAGCTGTACATAATAACAGAGCATGTATGGCCACTAAAATATCATGCTTGTTTCTATGCATTTTAGTGCTTGGCGTCCAATCTCGTATAAATGGCACTGCTCCCCCGAGGCTCTTAGGTTTCTATCACGCTAAGAGTGAGCAAGTAATAGCTGCTTTAGTCTGTTATTACAGCCTCGCTCACCTTCTGTGTCACCAACTAATTACAGTAATCATCTAGTCCAGCACCAGTGGCCAGGAGAGGCCAGCAAGTGTGTGGAGGTGTGCGCATGTTTGTAAGTATAAGTGCTTATGTGTACAAGCATATAAAGTAGGTTTGTGTTTTTTTTGTGTTTTTTTTAAAAGTATTTTGTACCTAAGTATCAAGTATATTATAAAGGTATGATCAGGATTATATTACTGTTATTGCTATAAATGTCTGTAGCAAATCAAGAACTTGGACAGATTTACATGAATATAGTGCCCTTGGCATACTGTACAAATATTACGCAATAAATGATTTACACACTCGCTGATGTATTTGTGTATTACGGCTTTCAGTGGTAATATTTAATATATTAATATTGTTGATATTGTGATTCATTAGCTGGGCTAAATGGACGAAACAGCCTAGGCAGGCCTGCAGTGTTTGAGATAGGAAGCAGCCAATTAGGGCGCGCCTGAAAGGACGTGATCAAAATTTCATTTCCAGATATGCACTAATTTGCCTAGTGAATGAGAGCTTAGACATCCAGGGAAAACAATGCAAAATGATGGAATTTGGACAAAACAAAGCATGCCTATATATATATATATATATATATATATATATATATATATATATATATATATATATATATATATATATATATATATATATATACATATACACACACACACACAAACATACGTAATCATACACACTTACACTCTCAAAGAAGCAAAATTATACATGCTCATACCTGCAGTGGTATTATGTGAAGCCTCAGTGAAGGAGTCGAACATGAATATTATCACATGAAAAAATAATAGCGTCATGCCTCCACCTGCAGACAGAGATATAAAAGAAGAGAGAGATAGAGGGGAGAATTAAGATGATTATCTTTTGGATGCATCTGAAATCCAGTAATTAAAGTGCACTGCGGTGTGAAGGCCCTAAAACCTGACAGATAATATCAATTGACTGTCAGTCTGTTTTAGTATTCAGTAACAAGTCTTATTGTAAGGAAAGCCTTGTAAAAAAAAAATAAAGACACATCAACACAATGCAATATAAAAAGCTAAAATATTCACACTAGCAACATCAGACACAAACAAGAAATCAGACTGTCATGGCTATCATGGCAGTGAGAAGAACTAACACGTTGCTTCCACCGGTGTCATTTGTGGCTCAGTATTTAATGTTCTGAGCCAGTGATCGCTCAGTGTGTGAGCTGCTAGAGAACCACCACTGGGCTCGTAACCTTCAAATGCTCAACTCAAAATGTAAGTCACTTTGGATAAAGGTGCCTGCCAAATGAACACATGTGAATGATTTCTCAACTAGCTTACCATGTATAATTAAATGAGAGAAAGGAGGAATCATTCAAAAGGGAGAATCATTCTGTTACTCATTTAGAAGACAAATGAGCTGTTGATTGATCGATAGACTGATAGATGTGAGCAGCCTTGGCACAATGGTTTAGGCTCCAGGATACTGATTGGACAATTGATTGTTTAAATCCTGGCACTGAAGCTGCCCTGTGGAGTTCTTAGGCAAAGCTCCTCCAGTGTTTTGAATAACATTTTCATTCACTCATTCATCTTCAGTAACATAACTTCAGCTTTATCCTGTCAGGGTCTCGATGGATCTGGAGCTTTGAAAATATTGAGCTTGAGAAGGGAATATACGCTGGATGTGGATGGGACACCAATGGGATAACACTGACTGCCAATTATGTAAATTGAAGTTCAACTGTTCCTTATTCATATGACTATTAAACCCCTGGTTTGCTGTTTTGAAGCTATTTATCATATTGCTGCTTTTATATCGGGCACGGATGACAGCACTGTGGGATCAGCAAGATCCAGCGTGTGGCTGGGTTTAAACTTTCAACCTCCTGTTGTGTTAAGTTTTTGATAATCCAGTCAGTGAAAGGGAGGCAGAGTAAGGACTGACTTAAAACTAGGACCCCGACCTGTGTCATAATACATAGCAGAGTTCCAGACCCTGGCTGGGGAGAACCACAAAAATCAGGAGGTCTTGCTGAGGGCCTTTTATACCAGAGTTAAAGAAAGCATCAAGCATGATCTGGTGAGTCGTGGAGTAAGAGAGAGCCACCATGGCTAGAGACACTGAAAGCACGTCACAGTACACACAGTCTACCCATCCTACCAACTATGCCCAGCACAGGCCCTGCACGAGGTCAACCTGTAGGATGACAAGGTGATGCAAGTGGAAAGACAAGAAAGACTGCAACTGCGCAGATGCCTCTAGTGCAGTGGGGAAGGACACTTACCCGAGCTGCAGTAGAAGGCTGCAGTGAAGATATATGCAGGCCATCATAGTCACCAGGAAATGGTCCGGAATCAGGGTCAGATTCTGGAAGGCCTTTTGGGCACCATTTAATACAACTATTAGTCTTTTTTCCACACTGACCACATCATCGTAGTAAAACAAAAAGAAACTCCTGCACTATGTCACTGCAGCCTGCAATGTACAGAGGGATTCAACCATTCTTCTTCAGTCAGTAGCCAAAAATAGCAGTGGAAACTGCAGTAGTGAGAAGCAAACGGACGGGGAACTGAGCCTTTGCCATGCTCAGATGAGCTTTAAAACAGAAGCAGGCAAATTGACAACATGGAGAAACACCACTGAAGCAGGAGCTCAGTTTGCGGGCAAGTCTGTCTGTTCACTGATCAATCTATATCCCTCTCCTAACTGATAGTCATGAGCTGTGGGTAGTGACCAAAAGAATAAGGTCATGAGTACAGGCAGCGGAAATGACATTCCTCCGCAGAGTTGCTGGGCTTACACTTCATGAGAAGTTCAACAATTCAGGAGAGCATCAAAGTAGAGCCTGAACTGAGAGGAGCCAGTTGAGATGGTCTGGTCACCTTACAAGAATGCCCCCTGGTGGCCTCCTGTTAAAGCTGTATCAGGCATGTCTCACTGGACAGAGACCCCAGAGCAGACCCAGGACATGCTGGAGAGATTATATCTCCAAGTTGGCTTGAGAATGTCTGAATATTCACCCAGAGGAGCTGACATTTGTGGCTGGGGATAGAGAAGTCTGGACTGACCTTCTCAGCCTGTTACCACCATGGCCACCACCAGGAAGTCACAGTGAATGCATGAATGCATGAATGAATGAATGAGGAGCAACTCCATATCCTCTTTTGAACCCAGAGTTCATAATAAATTTAATACTAAGTTTCACCAGCAGTGTTAGAGTAGACAATTGAGGGGGAAGTACTGTCACATGCCACATGCCCACTGGGGAGCAATCTGGGGAGCCGGAAAAAGGTAGAGCAAAAGATTCCCACAATGATGCCACGGCCGATCACTACGGTGAGAGGATATGACATGCACCTGTTCCTCATAAGTCTATTAAAGCCCATGTTTTACTGTGTGCTGTGCCCATTTTTGAAGCCAAGCCCCCAAGTATTTCTCTCTCTGAGTTCTCTGGCGGTTTGGTGTCTCTATTTGTTATTGTTAAACTGACCGTGTTGTTCTTCTCCCCTTGGAATTTTTTTGTTCCTACCTTAAATTACTGTGTGGAATTTCCCAAGTGTCAGCTGTCTGGTATTTTGCTCCCTCTTGCCTTCTATTACATCCCAGTATACATTGTTATAAGGGTAATGATGAGTAACTACTAAGGGACATAATCATGGTGTGATTCACACAAAATCACATTTAAAGGATGATGAGAAGTACATTAATGTAAACCATGTCTCTATATTCAAGAACTGACTACTGTAAAATACTGCATTAATTTTTTTCTGTATGAAACGAGACCTTTGTCTATGATAACCACTCTGTCCATTTATTTAAATTAATTCGTCTACTTATTGGTTAAACGTTAAATGCTTCCAACCAGAGAATAACACAGTCAATGTATGCTCCAGTCAGTGTATTAATATGAATATAATACTTCTTCTTACTCTTCAATGGAGGAGATCGTAAGCAAGAAAGTGCATGATCTCAAATATTTTGAATATATAGTGTAATGATGAATAAGACAATCAATATACAGTGGAAATGTAGTTTGCAGTCCTTTACCTTACTGTGCATGTTAATTATATGTGAAAATAGTGATACCAAACCTAAAATTGAGCCCTGTGGTTCTCCTCTGATTCTATCTTATAACTGAGACTCTAGCCATAACTCTTCCTTAAGTCATTCCAGTGCCTGACAACCTTTTCAACACTGAGTGATTGACATTGTCAAAAGCTTTTAAGGTCATAAAAAGGGCAACGTCATACTAAAACAAATGATCAGAGCAATACAGAGTAAACATGTGAAAGATTTCAACAATTGCATCAAAATATAATTCACATTACAATGATATAACACTCGAAAAAAGAAATCCTTCTTCCTGTTGGAAGGAGAAACTGAGACAAACACAAATTACGCTTTGTGAGCGGCCCAGAAGTAAAAACCCATTGTTGATGAGAGAGATCAGAGGAGAATGGCCAGAATAGTTCGAGCTGACAGGAAGGCTACAGTAACTAAAATAACCACTTCTTATATCTGAGGTTCATTCTTTGTTGATGTATTTGTTATAAGCATTTATACCTACAAATACATTTATGATTGATTAATTTTCTATAACAGCAGGTCCGATTGTACTGCCTGTAGTGTAAGTCAAATCACAGGTTTCTATTAATGCGCTTGGCGTAATGTGTGTAGTAACAACTAAAAAGGGGGAACTGTTTGATGCACACTCACTAAAATCTTGTGTAATCATTGGTATGGTGAAGTTTTCTATGAGGAGATGTTTATTTAAAATTTTGGTAGGAGTCTCCAGTTTCAGCACTTTGTAACAACCAAAAGCAAAGTTGAAACTTTAACTGTAACTGTTTTCCACCATGGGAACTCGTTACATGGTTCTCAGTAACGTCACAAGCTGCATTGTTTGTCTTCAAGAGAGAAAAAACAGAGAGTGTGGTGAATAAAGGAGAGTTTATAACTGCTATAATGTAAGTGATAACAGGAATTAACTTGTTTTGGGGATGGATAAAAAGCAAGGCGTTTCATTCTTTAATAAATATAAATTAGTGTTGGCAAAATGCTGTGGTAAAGAGGAATAAAAGATGTCGGGTGTGCGGTTATTAGAACTTTGTTGTTGATTATTTTCCTATAACAGCACACCCCAAAGTGTCATTCGGTCATTCCTTACAATCTTAAATAAATGCTTTAAAAAATAGCAAATATGCCAAATCAGAAACTTGAACTGACCTGAGAGAAAGTAAGACAGGAAAAGGGAAAAGTAAAGAGTTGAAAGGGACAAAGTAATAATTTGAATGGGAAAGACAAGTAAGACAAGAGATCAATGGAATTTAAAATATCACCAACTGAGAAGAGATACAGAGAGCAAGATATAAGAGAAAGGAGAAGACACTGGAGTACACCTGCTTTGATCTCCCCAAATTCTCCTGTCCCACTTCCAGCTCCTCATCGGCGTTCTCGCTACCCTCTGAATGAGTCACCCTCCGCTAGGCGTCTTCCCTCGCGTGGAACAGAGCTCGGTGACACCCGCTCATCCATATTCCATCTCCACCCAGCTGTGCTGTGACTCAGAGGTGTTTCAGCACATGCCGTTCCCAGTGAGAGGGACGCAGTGGACTAGATGAATGATTTCCACAGACCATTGTTTTCTCATCTCATGTGTATCTTTTTTGATTAAACTGTGTGTGCTATGATGAGGGATGATAAAAAACAGGCAAGTGTGAGATGATGCGGCTGCAGCAAGGCACTTAAAAACACGATAAGAGCCTGAGCTCCAGAGGAGAGACAGCACAGAGAGTGGGGAATCTAGGACGCGACTGGCGCCGCTCGACGATGGA
This sequence comes from Pangasius djambal, assembly GCA_022985145.1. Lineage (NCBI taxonomy): Eukaryota > Metazoa > Chordata > Actinopteri > Siluriformes > Pangasiidae > Pangasius > Pangasius djambal. Next base: position 5,603,840 of record CM041003.1, read on the forward strand.
GTAAGGGTGTGTGCACATCCTACAAAGCACACACTCCTTCTTTCAACCACACACACACACACACACACACACACACTCGAATTACACACTCAACTTCCACCCCTAGCACTGTGAATAAATTCAATAGACTTGCCCAATTCCTGCACTAATCTGATATGCAGGTGGGAAGGTTGAGAGAGGGAGCGTACCACTCCAGGCATGATAGACTCGGCGCACTGTTCACAATAGAAAGCAATTTCTGCAGCTTGTGCACAGTGTTGAAGCGCTCTCCGAGGGGCAGGAATGAATGCATGTGCCGTAACGTGTTTCATGCAACACAATGAAGGCAGGCACATTTTTTTTCAAGCTGCTTGCTTTAAAACGACTGCTCACAGCAGAAAGCAGAACGTTAACAGCTAAAGCAGGGCCTGAGTGAGGACAGATTACTGCAACAATTCCACCACAGAGGAGTGATGCCGAGAGTGATACACTGTTTCCAGCTGCTTCTGGGTGTATGTATGAATGGAAGGATTGAATGATAAATGGATGGATGGATGATTTTTTTTGTATGTCACCACATATTTCACAAGATTGAACACAGAGAGAGAGCGAGAGAGAGAGAGAGAGAGATTGTAAGTTGATGGATGCATGAATGGATGGATGGATGGGTCTGAGTTGACGGATGGAGGAATAAGTGGTAGATGGTACATGAATGGACCAATGGATGGAATGTAGGATGGGATGTAGGGTTGGTAGATGGTGGCTGATTAGGTGGCAGGGTGAAGGGGAGGCAAATGGTGGATGGATGGATAGATGGATGGAAGATGGTTAGGTACATTTGGAGTCATAAGTTTATATACACCTTGCAGAATCTGCAAAATGTTAACAATTTTAAAACAAATAAGAGGGATCATAAATGTTTTTTATTTAGTACTGCCCTGAATAAGCTATTTCACATAATAGATTTTACATATTGTCCACAAGAAAAAATAGTAACACAAATGAACCAGTTCAAAAGTAGACAGTAGAAGGATTGGTAGATGGTAGAAAAATAGCTAGACTGGTTGATGGATGGATGGATGGATGGATTGACTATTTAAGATGGTTGGATGTACTGCTACTGTACATGGTATAAATAGATAAATGGGTTGAAAGATGGCTGGATAAAGGAATGGGTAGAAGATGGATGGATGGATAGATGGATGGATGGATGGAAGGTTCAGTTAAAGTATGTATGGATAGAGGAATGGGTGGTAGTGGATTGACGGATGGATGGTAGACTTTGGATGGTTAGGTGGATGGATAAAGGGAGAGTAGACAGTGAATGGTCGGAGGATGGGTATACAGGTACAAGGCATAAATTTAGATAGATGGGTTTAAAGATGGATGGATAAAGGAATGGGTGGCAGTGGATTGATGGATGGATGGTAGATGTTGGATGGTTAGGTGGATGGTAGATGTTCGATAATTAGGTGGATGGTAGACCTTAATGGCTAGGTGGATGGTAGATGTTGGATGATTAGGTGGATGGTAGATGTTGGATGATTAGGTGGATGGCAGATGTTGGATGATTAGGTGGATGGCAGATGTTGGATAATTGGGTAGATGGTAGATGTTGGATGGTTAGGTGGATGATAGATGTTGGATGGTTAGGTGGATGGTAGATGTTGGATGGTTAGGTGGATGGTAGATGTTGGATGGTTAGGTGGATGGTAGAGGTTGGATAATTGGGTAGATGGTAGATCTTTAATGGTTAGGAGAAAGGTAGATGGATGGTTAGGTGGATTTTACAGTAGATGTTGGATGATTGGATAGATAGATAGATAGATAGATAGATAGATAGATAGATAGATAGATAGATAGATAGATAGATGTGAGTGTGTTGGTGGGGTTGCTTTGGTGCTCTGAAGGATTAGCATGGCTCATCAACACAAACCCACACAAATCCACAGACGCTAATGTGGGCACGGAAGCATGAAAATTCGAACAAGTCCTGCACCTGAGGTGTAACACTTCTCTCTCTCATTCACTGAAACTCGCTGTTACTCTCACTGCTTTTCCTCTCTCTCATCCTCCTCTTCCCTTACTTAACTCTACACGTTCTTTTGTATTTTTAGAAAAATGAACGTGTCGCTCTGAATCCGTAGTTCTCATCCAGAGCATGCCTCGATTACTTACACCAAGCTCTTAGCCCATTCTTGCAAATACTTTCTCCAGAAAAAAAACATGTGGCAGCTATCCCATAATCCCCACTTTTGACATGTGACAGTCCTGTTCAGGACATTTAACAGAAGGCGAACCAAAAGCTCCCTTTGACTGCCTCATTCTGTTGCCAGGCAACCATTCATCTAACCCTCCTTCCCTTCTCTTCCTCTGTCTCTCTAACTCGCCTCATTCTCTCAGCATCAGTCCATCACAGTGCTCATTGTTCTCCCACGAGGTCAACACACAAAGAGAGATGTGAGCGAAGAGGGCTGGGGTCACGACCCAACAGCACACACCGACAGGAGTGCTGCCATTTTCACCAGAGAGACGTGTTCACACGTGTCCTGTCTCACTCTCATTTCATGCCTAAAGCATACTAAGTGATAGTCCATGATCTCTTGACTTTGATTGGCTTGTCTGCATCTTGATAAGAATCGGATCGAAAACATGACAGACTGGCTGATGTAAATCTCTGATTCATGAGGACATGCACTGAAACTTGGTGTGTGTGTGCGTGTGTGTGTGTGTGTGTGTGAGAGAGAGAGAGAGAGAGAGTGTGTATTTCCTAACCAAGGACACGTATTCTTCTGTGAGCTGTCCCATGTGCACTCAGGCATCAAAAAGGCTGAACCGTAAGTCATCAAGCAGGATGCATTATTTCCCCCCATCATCTGCTGCTTTTCTCCTCTGTTAATGCTGCTAAGTCTGCAGAATCAAAGTGGAACTCCGAAGCACCAATTCTAATTCCTTCAAAATCGCAAGAGATGTCTGGGTTTGGAGGCAGCGGGCCGGTTTGGTACGTGACCAGACGTCAAGATATGTAGCGCAAGGCAGTGGAACGTGAATCCAATAAGCTCTTTTTCACATCAAGCAGTCAGTAATCAGGGAGAGAGAGAGAGAGAGAGGGAGAGAGAGGGAGGGAGGGAGAGATAATACTCACATCTATGGCCCTCACCTTCTCACGCTCCTTTACACTGGCCTTGTCTGCGCTTGTGCTCTTCACACACAAATGCACAAAGACAGGGTGTTAAATTATACAAATGAATGCTGGTAATTCATTAAAAGCTTGCATGCAAGAAAGTGCGTGCACCTGTACAAACACGAGAGGCAAAGACGTGTCACAGACTTGCATTAATCAATATGTCCACGCTTTGCAGGACGAAAGGTTAGTGTCGACTCTCATCTGCCCATCGCTCTATTCTACGTTTTAAAAGGGTCAAAATCCTCATGAGTGACTGACATTTAGCACCAAGAACTCCTGGGCTGCTGCCAGACAAAAAAAATGGGCACCATCTCTCTTTTCAGTCTGATACGATAAAGATCAAGGATGATTAAAAAAAAGGGAAGGATGCACAAAGTCAGAGCAACAGCTGATACGAAAGAACAGACACATCGCTCCTGAGATGAAAACAATTAGATAGTGATTCAGGAACAACTCTACCAAGAAGATAAAAATGCCAGGAATATTAAGATGTCACAATGAGACAGTGTTTTGAGACCACTTGCAACTTTACTGGCTGTACTTGTCAGATGCATATAAACATAATATTGATTCATTAGCTACTTCACGTTAACGTAACATCAGCTCTGAATAATAGGGGCGTGTGTATTTCTTCTTCTGAGATGATTAAGTCGCAGATCTTGATGTGCTCAATGATCCAAAGTACAAAGTATACATCTAAAGCAGGCAGCAATTTATTATAATGGAAGATAATATTTAGAGATGGATTAATGTGAAATGATGCAATATAATGTGATTCAGTATAGTGCAATCAGTGCTATGAGGAGCGGGAGGTCAAACTTTCTTCAATGACTAACATACAAAGACGCCACGCCTTTGTTGAAATTGACAGTCACCAGAGCCACGCCTCCTTCGATGGGACTGGCAGGCACATAGACCCCACCTCCTTCACTGACCACCAGGCACAGAGGCCAAACATCCTTCACTGCCCAATAGGCACATAGACCACACCTCCTCACACACTTCACTGCCCAATAGGCACAATATTTTTCACTGTCTGACAGGCACATAGGCCACACCTCCCTCACAATCATTTACAGAAACTGAGGCCACACCTCCTTCACCAGAATAGACATGCATAGACACCATATTCACCCACTCACGCACACTCAGGGGCAATTTAGGCTTGTCAGTCTACCTATGAGTATGTTTCTGGGAAGTGGGTGGAATCAGAGAACCCAGAGGAAAGCCACACAGACACAAGGAGAACATGCAGAACTCCACACAGACAGTAACTCGAGCACAGGATAGAACCCAGGAGCTGTGAGGTTAATGTGATAACGTTTCTAAATAACAGTATATTAATAATATGCACAGGGGCTTAATCAGACACACACAGACAACACATGCTGGGGTATACACATACACATACACACAGGCACAAACACACACACATGTACCTGCTGTGCTAAATACTGAGAGACATCAAATAGAAAACCCACTGAGAGCCCAGTGAGAGTGTGTGTTTGTGAAAGAGATGGAAGGGGGTTATTAACAGTAGCAGAAAGCTTACTGGCAGCATTTTTCATGCAGCCCTCAAGCCTTGAACCGGACTGCCATTTACATCATACACACGCCATACACACACATGCACAAGCTACAGCAACACGGCCTGTCTTTCTTATGTATCTTTGTCGCATACCTTGACATTTCTTTTCTCCTGCTAAGCTGTGAATCTGCTATGTCTGACAATTCACTACATTCACACACCTCAATCAGTGCCATTTTGAATTTCATGAGGACATCTGGTTCTGAGGAAATAAAATCCCCTCCCTTGGCTCAGCTTTAGAAGTGTTTACTGAATGCACATTAGTTAAGTCAATTCCATTTGAATTGTCATTCCATCACTATACATAAGTGGGACATAGGAGAATAGCATTTTAAAATTATACTTAAAAAGAGAATTCAAATTTAATCTTCTTTAATTTAGTTAGCACTTTTATTGTGTCTTTGTTACTTCAATAAACATCTGAGATTGGAGTGGAAATGCAGAATGTTGTTCTGAATGAGTTATAGAATGAGTTAAAGATAAAAAAAAAGGCTTTCAAAACAACAAAATAAATAAATATGTAAATTAAAATATTATTATGCAATATAAATAAGGTCATAGAAACAGCACTCATTGTAAGAATTATTCAAAAGAAGGAGCCTCAGAGATTAATTTGTACTTTTACAGTGCCTTTTTATGTTATTTTTAAACATTTCATGCTAGAACTGTAATGTGGGTCATTATTCTGAAAGATAATTATGCACTATTTAAAGTTACTTTTGTTTAAAGTCACGATACTTGATGTAATATGTATTATAATATATACTGTACGTTCCCTCACCAACTGCTGCAAAAACAGGCGTTGCTTTTTTTAAAAAAAAAAATAAAAATCTGTCAGAAAAATACGGAGTTAGATGACACTTTGATTTATTTACAAAATTTAATTATTTAACACTGAACAAGAAGAAACATAACATGCTAAATCTGTAATTGGTACAGTTTTCACCATTTTATCACAATATCAAATTGTCATATTATATTTTCATATTTTCCAGCCGTATTAAGAACTAGATTACACTTACCGGCCACTTTAATGGGAAAACCTGTACACCTGCACATTCATCAAATTATCCAATCAGCCAATGCATAAAATCATGCAGATACATGTCAGTTAATGTTCACATCAAACATCAGAATGGGGAAAAGAGTGCAAAACAGACACCTGATTTCCATTTTTAAAATTAAGTGAAAATAACTTGAAAGTTTATATGAAATTTATAAGAAAAATTCAAATTTATATGAATAATTGTAACCAGAGTCGCTGGTTTGATCCTGAGCTCAAGTTACTATCTGTGCAGAATTGTACTTGTTCTCCCTGTGTCTGCCTTTTTTTCCCCACTGTCCAAAAACATGGCTGTAGGTAGAATTGGTAATTCTAAATTGCCTCCTAGGTGTGAATGAGTGTGAGAATGTGTGTGTGCATGGTGCAGTGTGACGGACTGGCGTCCCATTCAGGGTGTTTTCCCGCCTCATGCCCAGTGTTCCCGGGATACGCTTCAGATCCACAGCGACCCTAAAAAGGACAAGGTGCTTACCAAGACGAATGAATGATTTTCTTCATGAGATTATGATACAACAAATATAATATTATTAAGCTTATTTAGGCTTAAATTTATGTCAAATAAACCACATTTGGAGAAAACAAGATTTATCTTTAAACCGATATACAAATAAACGGAAGGTTGATTCTCCAGGATCCATACACACAACTACATAAAGTACAAATAGTGCAACAAGTATAGGACAAGTATATCAGAGTGCAAAAGTACAAGAGCAGCACAATACGGTGAAATTATATGGGACAGTATGGATAACTACATAATTAGAACAGCATCAGGACGAGCTAGACAGCATAACTGCGCAAAGCCGAGCCAAATGGCTATGCAAATTACCCCTCATAAAAGGCATATGAGAGAGCAGCAGCATATAAGAATATAAAGAAGATAGGAAGATAGACATATTTTATTATGCCATAAATTGCTGATGTGAATAGCAATAGCATAGAGGGCTTTAGGTTATATTCAATTCAGGCAGGTATAGGAGAACTGATCCCCATTTAAATCCTCGCCTCACTTTTCACTCACACCAGTTATATGAGTCTCATTTTTCAGTCACAGTCCATGACTGTGCTGCGCTAGGGAAAAAATGAGAAGTGATGCCGGATCTGTGGAGCTACTATGTACAGGAATTCTACTCCTCTGGCTGTACCTGCTCCTGCTGAGTCAATGTGTGTGTGAGTGAGAGGGAACGAGGAGCTCTCCAGTTCACACACTCATTTTTCTGCGGGCGATCGTTTGTAGGGTCTTTGCAACCCTTCAAAGTCCCTTGGCGAAGGAGTGAAGAGCCTGCAGGCCAGGTGTGAATTGAAGACTTAATCTCCTCCGCAGCTAGAGTTAAAAAGACCTGCGGAGTATAATCTACCTCCATCCAATACCCAAGGGTAGAGGCCTCGGCGAGGCACACACACATACACACAGCACTCAGAATGTTTACACGTACAAAATAACGTGGTAACAGTTTCGCAAATTGGTATTTCAACATGTTTATGTGCACATACTGTACGTAACAGTACAGGGCGTAAGTCAATCAGAATTCTTTGTACAGACTCACGAAGCAATAAACCAATAAACCCAATTCATAAGAAGGAACGTGACACAAAATTCTTCCTGCACTGTATTTTGGGGTCCAAGCAGCAACAGGTGGTGGAGCCCTATACTTTTTGCAAGGATTTTCTTCTTTTTCTTCTTCGTCTAGCTGTTATTACTCTTTCTTGAAGTTCACTTCTGGATTATTGTGCTAATCTGTAATTGGGTTTCTATGGGCCAGTGGTGGCTCAGCAGTTAGGCCTCTGGACTACTGACTGGAAAGCTGTGAGTTTGAATTTGAGACTTTGGTAAAGCCAAGCTGCTACTGTTGGGTCCTTGAGTAAGGCTTTTAGCCCTCATCTGCTCAGCTCAGTTGTAAGTTGTTTTGGATAAAAGCGTCTGTCAAATAAATAATAGAAATTTAATGATGAATTAAAAAGTTAATTAAAAACATGGCTACCATCAGCCACGCAGCTTTCAGCATGCATTTCACATTGTTTTGTGTAACTTTGCAAGAACTGGCCAAAGGGGGCCAGGACAGCTGTTCCAATCTTCCCCACATGTTTACGTACGCAGATGTTGAAGAACAAACAATATCAGATTAACAGTGTTAATGCTGAATAACCTAATTACTGGGTTACAATCTAGGCATCCTAAGTGGATTTCTTGAAATCTGATTAGGCCTTTAATCTGATTTAAGGCATCACAACTATGCTGCCTACATGACCACTTGAATAATCTGGTCAAAATCTGACAATGATCATATTATTAGTGTGCGTCTATACACACTCAATGTCAATGCACTTAGTGTGGGAGGAAAGAGAGCGTCTGAGCGTCTACACAAAGGAATAAGTATGGCATTTACAGCCTGTATTACACACTCCAGCACTGCCATCAGTGCTATTATGGTGAAGAAAATAAGGAGCAAACAAAAGCTGGGGCTCTACAGCAGGACTAGGCAACTTTAGATAGCTAACAAGCTTCTATGTAGAGCTCCTCTCATCTCAAGGGAAATGAATTCCCAGTGGCCATATACATTATAAGCCTAGTATATAGTGCTGGCATAGTGGTAGCAGAAGATATGCATAGACATTATTCATAAAATATCCCCAAAACTATTTTAATAGATCACAAATAGGTCAGAATTATTACCACCACGTTTATGATTAACTGCTATGATAATGATGCTGGCAGAGGGCCACAAAAAATGGCTTGCAGTGTACAAGTTGAGTAGCCCAGCTTTACAGGAACTGTAATTTAAAGCACACACACACACACACACACAAAACATGGCACAACTACCCACTCAGAACACACTGCAAACTCAAGCCAAGAAATCTGGGATAAAATTACACCAGCAGCTATTGATAATGAGCCTTTAGAGTGGTCGCATCTCAAATGATGTCCCCTTGAATAGGGCGCAATCTGAAATGCCTCCATGGTAGCTGTTACAATGAGCATCGTGTCTGGACTCAAACACTAACATCTGATATGAGTGTCAATGGACCAAAGGCTGAGGAGGCACAATAACCCTAATAAACCCACCCTACTAGACTGTGCAATTAAATGGATAAGAACACAGAGTCTTCACATTTGAGGATGATGAAACTAATTCTCTGTTTGAGAAAACCTCTTTCGAGTGAGAGACAGGCCGCATCCAAAATAAACCAACTGTAAGGAATAACTATTTATGGGAGTAGAGAGAGTCAACTCTTTCGGTCTCACTATTTGCAGATACAGCTATGCTGAATCAATCAGGACTGAATCAATCAGGGAGGAGGCGTGGCCTTGGAGCCCGTCAGTTTCAGCAAGAAGAGGTGTGATCTACACTCTACTCTTTTTTTTTAAAAGTTGAAATTCCTGCAAAATAGTGATGGGAAATCAGTGAATCAGAGCAACTGACTCAGCTCACCAATAAGAGCTGACTCCCAAATGGCTCCTTGCCAAAGTTCTTGGTCTTTGCATGTCTATCACCTAAATCGTTAGAAAATCTATTTGCTAACAGTTTAATGAAGATACAATCTAAAGTCAAATCTGCAAGGTGCTACATATCTGCATTCTCAAATGCAGCAAAATATCCTACATTATTATTATTGTGCTGCTGTTTCTGCACTTAACTTCCATTAAAAGTAGAATTCAAAGGTTCTTGCCTATTTATGCTGATATTTATCTTCTCAGTACAATACCCTATAATAGATCATTATAACAAGCAGCGGTGCAGACAGATCCTCTTGACACATACACATTCTCTAAATCACTATGCCATGCCAGACAACTCAGATGTTGATAAGATTCACTAGATGCACTGTATGTGATTAAAGGCAGAATCATTAATACAGAAGATTGATGAAATTTCAGCATAAGCATACATTATAGCTATTCAGAAGTGCGAGCTGGCTTCCAGCGTTCAGCTAAAACAGTCGGCACAAAGAGTCTCCACGTTCATGAATGACACGTCACTGCTGCACAATACTGATTCACATTGTACTGTATCATACAGCATCAAACTGCTCTAAATCATACTGTATTCATTTGTTAGCTGCTTTGAACAGCGTTGTCATCACGTCTTCATATTAACACGTGAAAAACATACTGCCAGTCAAATCACTGTGTATTAACATATTGAACATATAAGAAATGGGTTCAGGTTAAATACTGTAGAATTGTAAACTCTAGTTCTAACTATAAAATGTTGATCTGGATCATGCTAATTAGGCATTTATATCACACACCATATATTTGTCTTACATATTTTTGTCTTAGTTGATATTAATACTGCCTAATATCCAGTGTTAGTGGGATAAGTAGTGATGCTGCTAACTTAACTATATTTTTAATAGCATGGCAGCAGCTGAACTATTTTCAAAATAATGTAGCTTTTCCTGTAACAAGCTATTTTTCACCTGCGACAAAATGCTACGCTACGGCTTTTTCCATTTTCACACAACCAGTGTTTGATTTTTAAATGAAAGCTATATATGTCCAGGTTCAATACTCCTAATTAATGTCATTTAGCCTAATAGCTAACATCAGCCAATATTACAAGCAATGATGACAAACCTTATTTTTCATATTTAATAAAATGTCCAGATGTGCCTATTTATATAATTCACTGTCAGACTGATTACCATATGCCCATTAATGTTAACTAGCTAGATATTTCCAGAAACAAACTGAGTGATCTGTTTGTTTGTTTTTTTATCTGCAGGTTTTTTTTTTTTTTTTGATGATGATGTTTTACAGCTAAGTAATGCTAACTGCTGACTTCTTCTTACAAACAGAAATGTAAAATTAGCTACACAATAAAATTAAAATGTCTCCGCTGCATTATGTCAGTTTGATAAAAAAAAAATAAAAATAAAAAAACTTCAATGTTGTTAGCTACCTTTTCTTAGCAGCTTGAGGTATAGCTAGATACTTTATCAAAGCCTACTTTATCAAAATCCTAAGTAGCTGTAGCTTGATGTGTTTAGCTTGTAGTTTCCCTAACACTCCTAAAATCATGACAAATCTCGGCTTAAAATAACTTCCAGTCTTACGGTCTGTGCTTCACCACGCAAGTGCACTTGTCTTTAATAAAGCACTCATTTACGGTCTCATTACAATTTAAGAGTGGATGATGAAGAAGTCCTTAAATACAAAGATTTAGCGACTGATGGAACACTTGTTTCGTTTTTTTTTATCCGTTAATTGACTACAGCGGCTAAACTGTAATAATGTGTTCAAAAGCTTTTCACTGTCAGTCTATGTTGTTCAAAAATACAGGTTTATCCCAAGCCCTAGAGGCTTTAAATGCATCCATTGGGCTTTAAATGATACACTTTTTTCCAGTATTGAGATTTCATTTGCACTGCATCTCAGAACCAGGGCTTCACACCCCTAATCAATAGTAGCAGGCTACTGATCGGAAAGGTCGTGAGCTCAAATCCCAGCACTGAAAAGGCCACTGTTGAGCCCTTGAGTGATGCCCATAACTCACATGTATAATAAAAGTGTTTACTGGATGAGCGAATGTAATTGTCACAATTAGTATCACCCTTGTGCAGAAAGCATATAAACAAAAGCATATAAACATTTCTGTTCTTTATTACCTTATGAAACATATAGCTTTGATTTATACCCATCAATACTAAGAAAGACAGTTCTGGAGGAACTAAATGCCTCTTAAAATGCTGTTCTTGCCCATTTAAATAAACCAGTGAGACTAATGTAGCTTAACTAAGTAATGAGTGTGATGCTCACACTTTATGCTGGTCTTTGCACAGCCATTAACAATTTATTACAATGGAGGACACTATTCATCTAGCCAGTGGGTCTGGAAATGCTATTGCTCTACTCTCTCTAAGCCTGACTGAATCCTGAGAATCTCCCTAATTCTCTCACTCACACACTCTGTCATTCTTTAAGTCTCTCTCCCCACCTTCTCCATCTCTCTCTCTCTCTCTCTCTCTCTCTGCTGATCTCCATCTGTTCCTTCATTTCTTTACGCTCTGCCACCAGCTCCCGCTTACAGATCCAGCTCAGGATGTAAACGTTGTTCGAGCTTACCTGACCCACATCAAATTCCTTAAAACCCCAAATCCAGCATTTGAAAGACACAAAACTGGGACTGGAGGTTTTTTTTCCCCACCCAAAAGACGGAGACACAGTGGCACCAATCTATTACACAACAGCCAGTCATAAATCACGACTGCAGAGTTATAAAACCTATTATCTGCCATTTTGAAGGCATAATGCTGAACAAACCTTGGCGGCTCTGTGTAGGCTCTGATAAGAGACCACATCTCTGGCAAGCGTGGCTCGCTGACCAGGAATACTAATGAAAGGCACATATTGAACAAAGCATGAGTATAAAGCCAAGTAGTATTTTTTTTCCTGAATTCACAGTTTTTTTTGTGTAAAATTATCAATGAAATCACTAAATCATTAATGAAGAGTGATATTTGGTACTAATTATTTAGGGGTTGTGACAAATACTAATTATTTTGTATGAGTATGATAAACAAACCCGGATTAATAATATGATTAATCACAAGGATGGACAAATCAGTAGCCTGGTGCCAGAGCCAAGTGGATTTCAGGTTTTCACATTAGTCCTTTATTCCTAGTTGCCCAACAGACAAGTAGGCCTAACACCCAGAAAAAAAAATACTCCTTATTTATTTTCACAAAAAATATTTTTAATATTAGATTTATTGCACATTTATGGTCATATTAGTTGATCTTTCCTGCCATGTCAGAAAACATGATCTCATGCTACTTTGGCCAAAATGGTGGTAGTTTGTATGACAACGTGATGAGGCGAAAATGATTAAACATGGTCTCAGATGAATGACTAGTCTACGAGACAAATATTTTCTCACTTCAAAACACAAATCATGTCATGAAGCATGTGCATTACACACTGTTCGGCAGTAGTGCAGCATTTCTTAGCATACACAATATATATTTTAGTAAATGTTGTGTGTCGTCAAGTCGCCATCCTGCTTTCAGTTTACAGCAAAGTCGATCCCAAGAAGAACTGACTCACTGATTTGATTCCAGATATTGATAACTGTCACTCCTACAGCTTTGGAAAATTATTTGCCTCATGCACACACACATATGACACTGCAAAGAAATATTTTTGGCAGTTTTTTTTTATCCAACTAAACAATTAATTAAAATAATAATCAATAGATCATTCAATTGTCAAAATAATACTAGTTGCAGCAAGCGGAATATATCCGAAAGACGTCCAGCATAACCAAAACACTGGCCAACGACTGGATGAGTTTTTTGTCGAAGTAGCAAACACGATGTGCTACATGATCATATATTTGTTTATTTTCCTTATTAATGAAAACGTAACTAGCTAACTAGCTCGTCATACATCATTATACCACTAGTCAGTTTCCAGGCAACCAAAACATGAGACATGGGCAGCTTTCACTTGTCATGTGCGCTAACTCATTAATTTATGATTTGTCCACTCCTGATCCATTTCTATATCAAGTATAACATCCACACAAATATTATTGCCACATGCTGTAACATACTGAAAACGGTGATTATTTTGACGTATACGACATATAATTCCAGGCCTAGTTCACATGCACATGCTATTGTTGTGACACATGCCTAAAAATCAATTATAGCACTGTTTTTAACTAAAGACGTAACCTCTTTCAGAGAAACAGACGGGCTGAAGTAGATTTTCTCCAACCTGCGTCTCTGAGCACTCCAAACACAGCTGATGGACTTCAATCAATTCTGCTACTACAGCTGTTCCTCGCCATTGACTTTTGAATTTCATATTTTCTGCCACCTTCCATTTTTTTTTTGGTCTTCTCCACAAAACGAGAATATAATCAGTCAGCCATAGAAGCATGTTGCGGAGTTGCTGTTGCTGATGAGAGAAGGCGGCCTTGGTTCAAACACAAAGACACACTCCTGTTATGCACTCAGACAATATTCACTGCTCAGAATGGAAATATATATATTTTTCTTTTCATTCTGAAAGCAATTTCTTCTCACAATTTGGAGTTTGGAGTGTGAGTGAGGGAGGGGAAGAGAGAATGCATGTCTGAAAGAGTGAGAGAGAGAAAGAGAGAGAGAGAGAGAATGATGCTGGATAAAACATTAATAGAAATCATGTTAGCACTGATACATTTAATACTGGATAAAAAAGTGTTTAAAAGATTACGAGGCCTTTCTTAAAAACAGAAAGGAGCTGAATGGGATGATGATCGCTGCCCGAAAGCCTTTTGTCTTTAGGTGATAGTGGCGACTAACACTACAACACAAATTGTTACGACTCACAGACTAAAAGAAAACAAGAGTATCTTTCCCAGTAATTATCGCACCACAGCTTATTTAATGGAGCATGCATGATAATAAACCTTCCACATTCTCCTTAAGAAAGCAGTACAGTAGATCTACACTCACTGGTCACGTTAATAAAAACACCTATACCTCTCTTTGTTCATGCAGTTATCCAATCAGCCAATCATGTAGCAGCAGCACAATGTATAAATCATGCAGACACAAGTCACAAGCTTCAGTTAATGTTCACATCAAACATCAATATGGCGGAAAATGTGATTCCTCTGACTTTAACCATGGCATGGTTGTTGGTGCCAGATGGGTTTGTTTGAGTATTTCATAAACTCCTGGGATTTTCTCACACAACAGTGTCTTACACAGAATGGTGCAGAAAAAAACCTCCAGTGAACAGCAGTTTTGTAGGCAGAAAAAGGTCAGAGGAGAAAGGCCAGACTAGTCTGAGCTGATAGGAAAACTATGGAAACTCAAATCACCACTCTTTACAACCATGGTGAGCAGAAAAGCATCTCAGAACGTGATGCATCTCAGATGGGCTACAACAGCAAAAGATCACATCGGGTTCAATTCCTTCTAGTCAAGAACAGGCTCACTGATGTATTTAAACTGGTTCTTTGGAGAGTTAAGAGTTCATATACTATGGTTCAGTTGTTATTGGTCTGAAGGTGTTGATTCATTTTCTGTAACAGCAGCTCTAATAGTTCCTGCTGCTAATATAAACACAGGCTTCTATAGTAGCACCTAGTAAGACACATAGTAAGGAGACATAATTAATGAAATTAAAGTGTATTAAAGGAGTTTCCAGTGCCAGCACTTTGTAACAGCTCAGGACAGATGACTGCACTTTCCAGTTTCAAAAAATTTTTTTTGTTATGATGAATTTTTCTGTCTTATTAACATAACGAGAGAGATAAAAGAAAGGCTGGTGAGGAACAACAGTTTTCAGCTGCTATAATGGAAGTGATAACAGGAACTAACGTGTCATGGATGTTCCACAACATTAATATAACTATAAAGAGATAAAAAGTACAGTGTGACATTCATTAATCAATAAACAGTTTTAATTGTTGGCAAACTGTTCTGGTATATTTGGAATAAAACACTTTGGGTCACACAACTTCCAGGTGATAACAGCAACTCTGCTTTGTTTTTTCGTCAGATTTTATTCCTTACTTGGCTACTTGGAAACCTCTCTGACAGGGAAACACTTTGTTGTAGGTTTCTGCATATAACTTTCTCCCAGAGGGACAAACCAAAGAACACTTAAGGCTTTTGGACTGAACCTTTACTTTTAAGAGTTTACAGCTAAGCTGATGAGGTTTAAGGGCTTTACTCAAGAAATCAACAGTGTCTCTGGTGTGACGTGAGACTTGAAATCATAACCACTGCATTTTTTTTTTCAAGTCCTGCTTGTCCTGCTACATCTCGCCCACCGAATGATTATGCCACAGAAAAAAAGCACTGTACTGCATTTTCAGTAACACGTGCAGAAAAAAAGATGCAGGAATATCGCATTTGTCCTTACACATAAACTGCCACTTCATAAAATTCTTCTTTGCTCTAATATTTCAGCGAGATAAACTGCACTGCAGTTGAACTGTATGAGTTTCACTGTTTACTTACATAATCTCACAAATAGCTCCAGACAGGAGGTCAGTGTGACTTGTAAACGCGATTACATCTCTGCTATTATGCTGTTTGGAATCATTTTCATATTATAGACACGGAACATGAAGTCAGTGGGATATTACGAATATGCTTTGTGTCAGTGGGATATTTATGATTTATGCTGCAGCTAGAAACTATGAGAAAGAAAAGGAGAGCTAGTGTGTGTGAATGTGTGTGTGAGAGAGAAAGCAAGATCAGTATGAGGAATCACTGCTATCGTTTATGAGCGTCTTTGTCATTGAGACAGAAGGAAGAGATGGAAGGAAAAGCGCTGAACTCATCTGTGTCCGCTCTTCTTGGACTTGGGTGTCATTCAGAGACTCTATTTACCTGCTGGCTGCCAATCAGGAGCAATTTGTAAGGGTGTGACGACTCTATAGCCTTTACTTACTGAAAGCAGAGAGGTGAGGAATGAGTCGATTAGCCTGTCCATCAGAGAGAGGATTTCCAGCTCCTGTGTAACCGTACAGGCCCGAGTTATCCGGCTAGTTTATTATCATCACTCAGACCTCCTTCAGTGACCAATCACTCAGAAAGGACAACTCTGTTAAATGCGATTCCATTCCTTCAGCACGCTTTCGCATATACCGTGTGTCTTTTTGAATGAGGTGGATTGATTGCATGGTGTCAGAGAAGGAAAGAATAAAATCAGGGACTTCATGGGGCATAATATGTGTAATTATAAGTGATTTAACTGAATAATATTACAGTATTCAAATAACTTTACATTTTTATTTAATGTCTATTTGCTTTAGTTTCAGTGATAAAGATGATGTTTCCTCTGAAGACCAACTGAATTATGCATTTTTTTTAATCACTTAGTAATCAGACTATTGGACTACAGCCACTCTTATTTCATTATCTGCAAGTCAAAGAAGTGTATCCAAATTCATTTACTGCATCAAGTCATTCCAGTAACCGAGTCACTGGCCAAAGGTTTGTGGACCCCTGACCATCACACCCATATGTCCTTGTTGAAGATCCCATTCCAGATTTATTCCCCCTTTGCTGTTATAATAAGCTCCACTCTTCTGCGAAGGCTTTCCACTAGATTTTGGAGCGTGACTGTGGGGATTTGTGATCATTCAGCTACAAGAGCATTAGTGAGATCGGGCGCTGATGTTGGTGAGGAGGTTTGGGGTGCAGTCGGTGTTCCAGTTCATCCCAAAGGTGTTCAGTGGGGTTGAGGTCAGGGCTCTGTGCAGAAGACTCAAGTTCTTCCACTCCAACCTTCACACACCATGTCTCGCTTTGTGCACAGGGGCATTGTCATGCTGGAACAAGTTTGGGCCTCTTAGTTCCAGTGAAGGGAAATTGTAAAGCTACAGCATACAAAGACGTTCTAGACAAGCGTGTGCTTCCGGTTTTGTGGCAAAAGTTTGTGGAAGAACCACATATGGGTGTGATGGTCAGGTGTCCACAAACGTTTGGCCATATATGGTATCTGAAGCTGGTCGTGGTGGTCTTAGAAGACCTAATGTGACATTCAATGGTGGCCAATTTTAGTGCCTTTACAACCAAAGATGGCAGAAAAAACGTTGCAGTGTAAGAAAGTTTGTATTACAATCTTCGAGTGTGAGTGAAAAATAGAATAAAAAATAAAAATAAACATCCTTATTACCTCAAGCTCACTTCGCCACCCGATTTTCTGTACAAATCCAAATCACATTGATTGAATGTTCACTGACATAAACAGAATGTAGTTCTTTTATCACAGGTCTATTGTTTGAGGTTCTACATGGAGAACACACATTATCACAAAGTTTATTATAGAATTTGACCATGAATTTTTTTTGGATCCCACACAGTGTGACAAGTAATAATCTTAAAAGACCACGCAGTGTTAAACCAGCTTAAATACATTATATTTTTGTGTAGTAATTTTTAACAATAGCCACTGTCACAAAGCAGCTTTACAAAAATCTAGATGTAGATTTATATTTAGATCCCTAATGAGCAAACCTGAGGCAACACTGGTAAAGAAAAACTCCCTGATTAGAAACGATAGGAAGCAAAATCATCCTCTTCCAGGGGACACTCAATAGTGCGATTATACATCATTACTCTTCTACTAGAAACTCAAACAGTACTAAGAGTGAGGAAATGATGTTCAGCATAAGAATATTATGCAAAAGAGTTCTGGGATGAGCAGGACAGTCTTTATGATTACGGCAGCAGTTCTTAGGTACTATTGATTGATTACCTATATTCCTCAGGATATTCCTCTGTATTAAAACTCTATCATCTATAATGTGCTGTGTGAGTGTTTATAACACTCCTGAGTGCTCATGCTTACTCCATCCCTCGAGTTTAGTTGCATTCATGTATGTGTGTGTATTTAATTAGAGCTCTTTCTGTTTTTCATGCATCTCTCACACTCTTGTTTCTGGTCACTTGGTTGAAATTTAACCTTGCGGCCCCGGTATCACTGTCGGCTCTTTAACACCTCTATGCTCTGCCTCATTGTAAGTTGCTTGGGATAAAAGCATCTGCCAAGTGAATAAATGCAAATGTAAATGCCATCCCTCTCACGCTTTCTTTCTCTCTCTGGTGGGTGTGAGTATACAAAATGAATTTTCAGTTTGAGTCTCTTGATCAAATCTGTGGTGCCGTGTCAGCACACCCTCACAGAGACAGTGGACACACGTTTTTCCTTAATCCCCTAATTAAGACACTTTGTTAGCTTGCTGCTTTGTCCCAGGAGGTTTGCCTTGCTTATGAGTAAACATGTTCTGTGCACAAATGCTAATTAACTCCGTTTACACTCCAAGACACTCGGAGCGTGCCCTTAAAAACACTGTAGCAGGAATATCTGAAGACTGTAGCAGACATCGCTTAATAGACATACACGTAGCCAAGTGCATACGCCTTCCAGAGTAACAGCAGGTAACAAAGCACACTACTAAGAATATACGTAGTCTCAGCCAAGCACACTGCCCTCCAATATTTAACCTTATGTTTGAGCACACACATTCCAGCAATGCTATGTATTTTGCAAGGTTTGTGTACCTCTCTACCAATATCTCTCTATCAATTTGATTTAAATCTGCAATGTTAATACAATTTAGAGATCCGTAAGACGCCATGCAGTGAAATGAATTGTGATACAATATGATTCAGTATTGTGTAAAAATTAAACACAGTTCGCTTTGAGGAATAGGGGGACACGTCCCCTGCGTCAACTGAGATACAGAGGCCACGCCTTCTTACTTGGAACTGACAAGAACATAGTTCAAGCTGTCTCCATTGAGGAGGATTGAGGCACAGAGAACAAACCTCTTTCAGCCTCTCTCATCATTTCAATTTCTCTTTCAAGAATGGAGGCACAGAGGCCACACCTTCTTCACTGTGATCGAGGCACAGAGGCCTCATCTCCTTCATTGGGACTGACAGAAAGAGGCCAAGCTTCCACCACTGAGATCGAGACACTGAGGCCACGCCTACTTCACTCGGACTGATAGATAGAGGTCAAGCTTCTACCATTAAGATTGGGATTGAGGCACAAAGGCCACACCTGCTTCACTGGGATCAAGGCACAAAGGCCTCATCTCCTTCATTGGGACTGACAGAAAGAGGCCAAGCTTCCACCACTGAGATCGAGACACTGAGGCCACGCCTACTTAACTGGGAATGAGGCACAAAGGCCACATCTCCTTCACTGGGACTGAGACACAGAGATCATGTTTCCTTCATTGGGACTGAGGTAGAAGCCATGACTGTGTCATTGGAAACAAAGACACAGAGACCACAACTCCTTAATTGGGACTGAGGCACAGATAGTACGCCTCCTTAAACAGTATTGACAGGCACAGTGACCACGCCTCCTTCATTGGGACCGAGGCACTGAGAAGCATGGAAAGTGAGAGCCAAACACACAATAGCAAGGAAAATTCACATCATGTTTCTAAATAATAATATATTTCCAACTGTTTTGAAACAGCACAGGTGTACTGTAAATACTAAAACAGGTGCAGTGATTCAAATGAATACATTTTACATCCTTAATAGTTACCTATCATGTGCACGTAGCCAAATGATGAATACTTGGAAGCAAACACAAACATGAGCAATTCTTCCTTTCTGATGTGAAGGGGAAAAAAGCTGGATTTGCATTTGCTGCCTCGAGCACATTCACACACATAGCCACAGTTTTATGGGAATGTGCCATCGGCAGCTGGCGCGCACGATGTGCCACTTTTCAAGTGTTTCACAGCCCCTCTCTGGTACATTATCACTGCATTTTCTCCTGCTTCAAATGCCTATACTGTTCATTTCAGAACCATGGAGAGGGACAGGGCTGGATGCCACAGGTGCTTACAGGAGTGTCACCCAGGGGCGTACAACGTGTCTGTGAAATTTTACACACGTTCCTATCTACCATGCAAACACTGGTGTGGAGCACTGCATTTGAATCAATGAAGGAAAAAATGTATATACGAATGTATTCCAACAGCGTCTGCCTGCAAGTCCCATCACCCACAACCAACTGCCAATGTGCAAATACTAATAACGGGCAAATATCAAATGCAATTTCATTTCAGTCAGCAAGGGATGGGGAAAAAAAACTTCACAGAAATTCATATAATTTTTTGTGCTTGCTTCAGGTCGACATCTCTCACCAGCCATGATCAATCTCTATAACAGAGTCGCCCTGCAGTGGAGATCAAAAGTAATGTTAGAGTGGGATGTGGATTCTGCTGTGCCTGGAGATGTTAGATGGTGATCAGCACACCTAGCAGTGTATCACTGTAAGACCACAGGAAAAAAAAAACATCACAGAGATATAAAAGACACCCCCAGAGGCACGTTTACAGTGGAGGCACTGCAGTCCAGCCCAAAAAAAGAAACAGTTCCAGCAATCACACCACACCTACAGAGCATATATGAAGTCTCAACAAATCAAATGTATTGATGTGAACTATCGCAAAATTGTCATGATATATAAATCTACAGAAACTTCAGTGCAAAAGAAACATATTGTACTTGCCTTGTATTAGGATTTGATGTATATAGAGATGATCCCAGAGAAGAGCTTGGTATAGGCTATGTATGTATATATATATCCAGTGTGTCTATATTAAGCTGGAAAAATAATTCTTGCTCTTGCATTAAAAGATTTTAAAAATGACTGAAAAAAAACTTCTCAGCTTCACAGATTCACAGCTGGAACTCTGATTTTTTTTTCTTCCTCCAAAAAAATTGCTTTCTATACGATTAATATTAACAACATTGCAAGATCATTTGCAATTATGTTTATGATCAGAAATATATCTATATATTTAGATTATTAACAGTCATATTATTTGGTGGGATAAAAATAAAATAAGGTGCAATATGTTACAGAATAATATTAATAATAATAATAATAATAATAGTATTAATAATAATAATAATAATAATAACAATAATAACAACAGTGTCTCCCTTCAACGTATTGCTTGATTTAAAAAAACAAAACAAAAAAAAAAAAAAACTGACAACTTAGATCACATCAGATCAGATCAGATCAGATATTATTATTTTTTTACTTAGAAATTCGGATAGGAATTAAATGTATCCAAAAACGGAGATTATACTCACAAATACCATACGCCTGTGTTTATATTGCCATGTTTCCGTCGCCTAGGACTTGCAAGGGGGGGTAAAAAATTACCCACCAAATGTCGAGCAATTTATAATGTTGCCAGAAATGAAAGTAAGATCTAATATGCAGATATGCGACTGCAGTTCAGTCGGTTAGAGGAGAGCCGCGAGCACGCGCACATAATACTGTAAATAAATATAAGAGTGTTAATCTGGCGAAAAACGCAAAGAGCTACACACACACACGACGACGGAGAGCTCACATCACAGTACCTGCTTCTCTCTCTCTCTCTCCCTCTCTCTCCCGACGTCACCGCGAGAAAGACGTAACATGGTTCTTCCTATATATACTATGAAAAGCCAAAAGGGTCGAAACTCAACCTAATCTGTTCCCCTACATCAGGGCTGCTCACACTTCTATGACAACTTTTTCATATTATTATTATTATTATTATTATTATTATTATGGTAAGATCTACCACGTACAATATGCACGTACACTCTAAATTTGGAGTTGGAGAAATTATTTTGAGAGATTTGTTTTTATTCAAATAATATTATGCAATCAATTTTCATTCAAAGAAATCGCAGTAGTAATATACAGCAGCGAGGGCGTGGTCAAGCGTCAGCACCGGATGGAGAGGAGGCGGGTCGAACCGGCAAGTGATGATTTTCACCTGTGTCTTATTTCCTCCAGTCTACTTATTTGTGTCTCTTTGTGTGTTCAGTAGCTGCCGCAACCAGAGAGAGAGAGAGAGTGTGCCATATAGTTGGCGGAGCTTGCGAGACATGCATGAACGCACACACACACACATGCACACACGCACGCCCACACGCCACGAAGCATGGACTCAAAATTGATGGAGTGAAAGCTGTGAGTCCAGGACGGACCTGTATTGGATGAGTCGTTTTTGGTTTGTTGAGTATTTGAAAGTGAGCTGAAAAGCGTGGACTGAATATACGCGAGGCCGGGGCTCAGCAAAAATTCCGCCTGTCTCCCAGGTCTCCTCCACGCTCTCACACACTGGGGTTCTACATCGGGGTTGTACATTGACCTATTAAGAAGATCGACCAATGGTTGTCTTGCGATCGACTGGTCAATACACACATTTAACACGTCTTATATGAAAACTCCACCCCTGGAAATGTGAACACACAAATATCTGCGTCTGTGATGTTCGTTATTAGTACAGGGTTCTGTTGTTAGAGGTTGAGGACCGTGTTGTCGTCATTGTTATTGCTACAGTAGTTACACCGAAAGTTGATTAATAGGAGGAAAAATATAAAACGACGTAACGTTTTCTGTGTTGACTGCCGAAAAACAAAAGAGCTATTTTTTTAATAGTTGCTATTTTTCAACGCAAACTTGCAGGAAGTGCAGGGCTACAGGAGCACTAACGCTCCCCTGGTGGCAGTTGAGCCTAAGTCATTACGCTGCGCCAAAAAAAACTGATAAAGTTACAGTTTGACATTCATTTGGCATTCGCCCTACTCAAAATATCTTCCTGTGCACCTGTTCCAGTGACGTTCAACATCATGTAGAACTGTAGTAGCTAGGAGAGATAGAACAATTAAGCTGGACTTGAGGAATTAGGGGAAACTTGGGCAACTAGGAGTCTTCATCAAGAAGGCTTTGGTATAACAAATAAGAAAGAAAGAACAAAATAATAACAGTTCCAGAATGCACTGCAGATATACCGATAAATATAACTATAAATTGCTAGTTAGTGATCTACAAGATAATGAGCGTGATGGCATTGATGGCGGAATTAGCGTGAAAGCTGAAGCTTTGGAAGCTGGACAGACTAAAGGACTGAAGTGTCGCTGCATTGCTCTCTTTAGGTAGAGAGGGCTTAGCGAGGGCTAAATGACCACTAGCAGCAGGTAGGAGAAAGGCATTGTGTGTAATGTAGGAAACCGTTAACCAAAGTAAAATTAGATCATGTCAATAAAAGAAACGTAAAGTAAAACAGCAACTCAGAATGTCCTAAATAAATCCCGAACGCCACTGATGATCACATGTAAATTATAAAGATTAATAAGCAGTCGTTCAGGGTGGATTTTTCCTTTAATGCATGTGCATAAGCATGTACTGTTTTCCCTAATAAGCATGGTGCTTGTGATTCGCATGCTACTAATAACACTGGGGAGTGCTAATCGGACAATACACAATGCTGAGGTTATGCTGGGGTTACACTGCACAGTTTTTACTTGGATTACAGTCTTGATTCACAGTCCTGATCAGTCTGCACTAGGCTGTTGTAATCTGCAGATGTTTGGGGCAATCAGACTTTGGCATAGAAAATTGAGTAGTGTACAAGGGGCACAGAACCCAGTTTTCCTCACCCTGATTGAATAGCACACCAGTCATAGCAATTGGTGTAAATCAAATGATTCTTTATGATCCGACTCCCAAATGTGAATGGGATCCATCAAAGGGTGGGAAAAAAGGGAAATACAGGAAGGAATAAAAGATTGCAACTGGTGTTTGTGGCAAAAAGTGAAGAAAAACTTGTATTGTGGTGCCAGCACCATGAGTGCCTGTACAACAAGAAGCTGAATAATTATCACACACACACACACACACACACACTAAGTAAAAAGCTGTGCTGCAATTGTTGAAGCATTGTTGTTTCTGTTTCCTAGCAATGGGAAAGTGTGTTTTTTGTGTTTGGTTTCAATTCAGAGGCAAATCACAAGTTGGTTAGTGTGTGTTCTCCAATTTTTCAGTCACCACAAAAATGTACAAAAAAAATAAGTTTACAAAAAAACCCTACAGACCTTTAATTACAGGCTCATTCACCCGAAAGTCTGCCAGCTAAGAGGCTTGAAAACACAATCTTCAAGCTGTGGGTGTTGATCTATTACCACTGAACTATCACAGCCCTAGAACCCTAGACACTAGACCAAAATAACCTACAGAGATTAAATAGATCATGGCCTAGGAGAAATCTTGGCAGACTGACATCTTACTAACACACTCAATACTGATTTTTCCTTTAATTTGTCACTCTTCTGTGTGTTCTATTCGTTTTAGCAAATAATGGCCATGATTGGAAATATCTGAAGGAAGATATTCAGATGTTATGCAGGTATGCAATTTTGTGAAATCTGAACATCTTGATTTGTAGATTACGTATGGCATGACCACTGGAGCAGCCAATCATATTTCAGGGCTGGCCATGGCTGCCTCAGTTCACCCCTTAGCTCCGTTCCTGCATCCTGCACATTAATATCACGATACATCCTACAACATTTTATTTTTCACGTTCTGTTTGATAAAAAATTAAGCACACAGTATTGATTTTCCAAAAAAAAAAAAAAGTCGGAATCAAAAACATCGATCTGTCCACCCCTAACACACAGCCCAATTGATTTTTAGAAGTTTTGGCACTGCTAGCATTCCATACTTAGCCTCTTTCACCCTTCTGCAGTGTGTACTTCAAAGCCCATATGACACATACTACATGTTGATAAGGCTGTTAGGATAGTGGTGAATTAGAGCTCTCATTGGCTGATATGTTCAGATCTTTAGATAAATAGAGCACCCCGCCTCCCCACTCCACTACACAGTGCTGATGACTGACTGACACAAGCCCATGGATGTTCTCCTGTTCCACATCTCTTCCCTTCTGTGGTGTCATTCCCTTCTATGAAGTCATTTATGAGCATAATAAACTTATTCTGTGTCAACATGGTGCTACTGAAACTTCTCTGTGTGATTTTATTCCAAAGAAGCACAGTGCTAGAGCCCTTTTGTTACTGCTGGGATTAAGCAGTTTTATGATTCGTTATGTCTCTCGTTTGGTTTAAAGCCATGCACAGTGAGAGCTCGGCTCGAATTCCTGTGGCTCGGTGCTTGGCAGCAAAAGGGAAGATGAGTCATGAAAGCTAAAAAGGATATCTGAGTTTTCGGTGAGGCGAACATTCATCAAGTGATGCTGAGGCTGCATGAAAATGTTCCAGTATTGACCTGGTCAATCGGCCTGTGCAACAACTGATCAATCGGCGGCATAGGACCAGCTGGGGAAACTTTTGTATAAAGGTTAAAAAACACTCACTGTACACACTCACTGGACTCTTCTGTTTGCTTACTGTTTATCTCATTCTTTCACTGCTCACTGTTCTCACCTATTTACATTTATTCATTTGACAGATGCTTGTTAAAAGTTGAAGGCCTCGCTCAAGTAGATACCCCTAGATGCTGAAGCAAAAGTCCAGGAGGTGGAGTCAGATCTGATCTAGCTCCTCCTACCTGGGCGGGGTCTAACAAAAAGTCCATGGGATGGAGACAATGCAGTATGTTGTAAAATGTTGTAGAGGGTCTCATGGGTTAGTGTTGTAGGAGGAGTTGGATCAGGTCCAGTCACTGATTCTGCGAGGACTATCTCTGCTCTGACAGCATTGGGATTTGAGTTTCCATCGAGTTACCACACATTCTTGGGAGGGAAATAATCAAAGGTTCTTTGGACAGTTAAGGGTTCTAAGCTTCTAAGTGTTCCTGTGAGGCACAGTCAAATAACGCTTAGGGGTTCTAGAGTGATGTAAAGCCACTTCACTGGTCCTTCCTCTCTACACTGTGATATGAATGATTATCTACTGACAAAACATTTTCCCAAAATTTCAGATATAACAAAAATGAAGCTAAAACTGTATAAGAATCCATGTTAAACAATGCATATTAAACAATAGGCCACAGAATATCATGGATTCAGATAGTATGAATCGAGAAAATGCATTAGAATTGTTTAACGCCATGGTGAAAATAAGAGGCAAAGTCAGGACTCGCTGATGGAGCCTTAGGGTTTAAAGTGGTTAAGAATTGGAGAGAATCTCTGCACCACTCATGTGTTGGTTTCAGTAATGCATCATCTGTCGCCTATCTAGGGCTCTAATATGCATATAGGGTATACGCCTATCTGGGTCTCTAATATGGATACAAGGTATACGCCTATCTAGGTCTCTAATATGGATATAAGGTATAAGCCTATCTGGGTCTCTAATATGGATACAAGGTATACGCCTATCTAGGTCTCTAATATGGATACAAGGTATACGCCTATCTAGGTCTCTAATATGGATACAAGGTATACGCCTATCTAGGTCTCTAATATGGATACAAGGTATACGCCTATCTAGGTCTCTAATATGGATATAGGGTATAGGGCTTATACTGCATCTCTGAGGGATGTGACATGTGGAAGCTCTACATAACGTAAGGCTAATAATGAACAAATTAAAAACTGTGTTGTCATTTAACAAAGAAAGATGCACAATCATTAACATGCTGAAATTTTCTGTAAGTAGACATCACCCCCCCCCCCCCCCTGTTTATTATTTTCCTATAACAGCATGCCTTGTTATGCTTTACTCCTTGCATAATTGCTCATACATATAGAGTCAGGTTTGTGAATGTGAATTGGTATTCTTCTTTCCAGAAGGGTTTCCATTTGCATATACAGAGGCATACTGTGGTGTAAAACAGTTGGGATCTGTGATTTCGCTGTGGTTAACATGCATTTGCAAATGATATACAATACTGTGTTTTCTTTTAGCAGGTCTACACTATAACTCTTCATTACAGCAGGCAGCTTTTAATGGTCAACAGTCTGTCGCTTTCTGTCATCATGCTGTGCATATTTATGGCTCGCTTACATACTGTATCCGCTTCTCAGCTGGTGATGTATGATGAGGCAAAGCACACTCAAATATCACAGACTAGTTAATCCCCAGCAAGGATTTGTATTGGATTTTGATGCAAGCATGTAACACCAACCAACTATACACCTTGCATTCAGATGACTACAGGGTGTCCCAGAAGTCTCCATACATAGGGGGAATGAACACTTTTTAGCAGAATGTAATGTTATTTACCAACCATCCTCTAAAGACACATGGAGTCGTCTCTCCCAACTTTGGCTCCCAGTTTGGAAACAGTGTCGTGTGTGATGTGCTTGCCATGTTTCCTGTTAAAGTCCATCACAATCTTGTGACAGCTTCCCGATCCAGCCATGAGAATGACTTCAATACGTTCTTCTTTTGTCAAAGGCATTCTTAAAGGCCATCTGAAAAAATATGTATGAAAGTATGAAAAATTGTAGTTTAGACAACATATGTTTACACACCACGTTTTTAAAATATGCCCCATCCATATACACTTTTAGCGTGGGACAAAATATTATGCAATGCAATACAACACCATACAATATGATATAATATAATACAATGCAATACAATGCAAGGTAACACAATACATTATGATGAAATTTGTTTCAATACAATAGACTACAGTACAATACAATACAATACAATATGATTACAATGCACTATGATACAATATGATATGATAAAGTATGATACAATACGATAGATTACAATACAAAGATACAATACGTTAACATCTAATACAATACAATAATATTATGTAATACAATATGATACAATACAATGCAATACACACAACTACAAAAGTGCAAATAGAGCGAAAGTGTCCCACAAAAAGACAGAACCCTGGATGGGACACCAAGCCATTGCAGGGCACCATGCGCACACACACACACACACACACACACACACACACACACACACACACACGTTCACATAGCCATTTACACCTAGGGGCAATTTAGCATAACCAATACACCAATTGACATTTTTGGAGAACATGGAGGAAAGTGGACGCCAGGATAACCTGCAAACTGAGTGCAGAATCAAATCCTGGACACAGTGCAGGTCGAGTTTTTACTCACCACTGTCGCTCCTGGATTGCTCATTAGGGGTCTAGATCTACATTAAGTTTTCTGTAAAGCTTGGAGGTGGGAGGTACACATCAGGATGTGCTGTTATAGGAAAATAAGCAACTTCAGCATGGTAACAGTAACTTGTTCTGCATCACATCACTCTGTAATTGATTATTTTCCTGTAACAGCATCAAGTTTTATTCCGATGAATGGAGATGTACACCATACATACTGTATAAACACACCATTTAAAAAAATAAAATAAAAAAAAGCCTTAGAATACAATAAATACTTCAAAACAAAAACTCAGAATGAACAGACTGCTCAGAATTGCAGCAGCATATGCATCATTTGCACTGAACAATTATCCTGTTTGATTCATGTATTAAAAATGTGACATTGTTAATGTGTTAAAATGAGTTCCTGAGGCATTTATCAAATCCTTCACACTACTAGACTAAAAAAGAGAGCAAATATGATCTGTTTGTCGAGACAATTTCCTAAATGTTACGGTGGCATTTCCTGTTACACTGCCACTACTACATTTGGCCCAAGGGGGAAAAATTACTACCCTGAATGTTCGACTTTTACACAGCAATTACCTATACAATATAGTGATTCATCTCAGCTCTATTTATGAGCCCAGAACAATCAGCGTGAATGCATTCTTTCTATAACGACGCCCTACACAGATAAGACGTGCTGTTTGCTTCTGGTTATGACGGGCATTTTTAACAGCTCCATCAATATTATAGTGACATCCTTATGGCTTTCCGCTTATTCTCCTGCGCTTTCCATAAACATCATGGGCCTGTGTAGCTCCCAGCCATGAATCCTATGGAACCAGGCACGTGGCAGGTGTGGATAATTAATTGCTGAATCCCCAACATCACAGATGTTTGCTCATTCTCCCTGCAGGGCGAGTAAGCTAACCAAATAAAGCTGTCTCGGTTCCATATTTGGAGCTGCGAATGCGAGTGACGCTCACGTCCGCGCCTTCTCAGGCAGTCATGTGTGTGCTAAAGATCTGCGGCAGCTTTTCATCACTGCTGTCTAACACACTTTCCTGATTGTGATAAGACCAAATTACAGCTCTCGTGTCCTGAATAATCTCGCAAAAGGCCACAAATTAGTCGAAACACATAGTAATAGAAGGTCAAACCAGTGCACTGCCACTACTAACATTTGGTCCCTTCTTTGTTAGCAATACTGAGATTAAGGATAGCACTTAAATTATATAATGAGAGCAGGAATGTCAAACAGTACTTACCTCTGGCTGATTTCAGACTTAAGCCCCTTAAGTGCAATTTTCTGTCCTGCTTCTGACATCAAAGACCGCAAGGAACGGTGCTTGTTGACCCTAAAATAATCAGGAGCACAATTCTGGGACTTGAAAAAGCGTACCTGGTCGTGCTCTCTTGGTGAGAAAGCTGGCTCTCCTCTCTTCTCTGTTAATCAGAGTGGTGCAGGAGTGGAAAAATACTTGAGCAACTGTATGTTGTTACTATACTGAAGTATTATTTTTTTTGGCATATTTTTTTTACTTTACTTGAGTATTACTGAAACTGAAAACTTGTACTTTTTCTTGACTACATTTCCAAGAAAGCTTTTTAGTCCTTACATTTTTTTTTATTTACTTGTTAGATATCTTGAAATCTCAAATCTTTTATCTCTTCTTCTCTCATCCAGAATCAAATGGGTTAAGTTTAGCATCCAAGTCTTTGAATTTAGCATCCAATCAAGTTCATCAGTATAGAAAAATGCTATCAGGTTTTTTCCCTACCCAAGTAAAATGTTTCAATATGCTGGAGTAAGCAAATCTAAAATGAGGTGTCTCCTTTGCCTCCTTAGAAGGAACAAACTCTATCTAAAGTCAAAAAGCATGTAGTGGTAAGTTTTGTTAACTTGCTAATGTTAACTGGTTATATATTTAACTAAGGTAGCATGTTTTCTTACCTATTGCCAGATTAGACTAGCATTGATTCCAGTAGCTAAGATAAATTGACTAGGCAGCCAGTCAAAATCTAGCTACTGGTTATTTACAGTACATGATATTTTACTTCTGATTAAGTCATTGGTGAACTATGTCAGGTTAGTCACACATATGAGAAGGAAACTTACAGACACTGAATGATTTCCAGGCAAAACCGTGTTGTTGCTTTAAAACAGAAATCATCATTATACAGGTTTAGATAAGTAATAAAAGTCACTTTACCCATGTAAACATGACATTAACTTAATTCCAGCAGTTAAAAACATTTACTTTTTACTTTTAACAGGGTGCTCAAAAAGCCAGTCACACACCTCACAAAGCCAGATGTTCAGTGAGAGGACATAGACATAGGGCATAGTAGCAGCTTAGTGGTTAAGAGTCTACTTACTGTGCTACTAACTGGAAGGTTCAAATCCCACCATTGCCACTGTCACTGTTGGAGCCACGACCAAGACTTTTAACCCTCAGTTGCTTCATAATATCGCACCATGGTGACCCTGCACTCTAACATCAATTTCCACACCAAAGTGAGGCTGTATGGAAAGATCCTTTCCACCAGCTTTGATGTGACAATAAATGATAATGACCCCTACAAAGCAATAGGGATGTAACCGAATACAGATGCATTATTCAGAAAGAACAGATAATGTGTTCTGAACAGATACGAATACAGATGGGTTCTGGACCACATCATCAGGCCAGACATTATACTGTACACTGTATTTGTAAAAGACACCTACAATGCTTGATAAGACAGACAATGCAGCAGACACGGGACCGGAAACCTTCAACTAACTGACAACAGGACATTGAATAACAATAAATTTAGTGACAAGAATCTAAGGAGATTCTAAATGCAAGGAGGGATAAATCTAAATCTATATCTATATCCGGAGTTCCATAAAGCTGCTTTGTGACCACATCCATTGTTAAAAGTGCGATATAAATGATAAAATTGAATTGAATTATGCTATGGTTTGGTTAAGTGACAGAGAAAACTGAAGAGTCTTAAGACTAGAAAGTGTGTGTGTATCTGTTAAGGGAAGCGAGTTCAAAGCTGAGTCAAAGTGTGGCCATAGAAAATGTCTAGACGACAAAGATTACACAGAAGCAGAGAACATTTAAGAACATATCAGAAAAGATGGTGGAGATGATAGAGGTCTTTATGAGTCAGAAGGAGGTTTTTGAACTGAATAGAAGATTTTGGACAGCTGAGCTCTGGACAACCTGAAGCTTGAGAAGAACAGGAGCTGAGACCAGTGAGAAGGGAATTGCAATGATCTGTGTGGCTGGAGATAAAGGCATGGATGAGGGATTTGGGAGCAGAATATGAGAGACTAAAGTTGTAAATAGTACTTCTACATTAGTAGCACATAGAATCGTAACAGGTACATAAGGAATAAAACACAAGGGGGTGTGCTGTTATAGGAAAATCTTCAACCACAGGATAGTGTGATGCAGCCTGATGCAAAGTGGAGTTGCTGTTACCATCCCCAAGTTGATTATTTTCCAATAACAGCGTGTGTTTTATTCCTCTTATACCACAGCAATTTCCCAACAATTAGATTTTTTTTTTATTTATTAGAGAACAACAAATCTATTTATAGTTACATTTAATGTTGTGGAACATCCATGAAACAAGTTCCTGTAATTACTTATGTTATAGCAGATACTGTATAAACAGTCATTTCTTCACCAGCCGTCTCTTTTTTCCCCTCTTTTGAAGATGAGACTTTTAAAGTTAAAAAAAATAATAAATCACGATATACAGTACAAGGACATATGGGTTCCTATCGAACAGTTTCTGAGCACATATGGTTGGATATTTTTGTTTGGTGGACTGTTTCTCAATCCAGCCATTATAGTGATGTTTAAAAAAACCCAACACTGCTGTGCCTGATACACATGTACCAGCACAACACACACTAATATATCAATGTCAGTGCTGTACTGAAAATAGTCCACTACCCAAATAATAGCTAGTCAGTGGTGATCCCATTGTTGTCTCATTCCATTGCTACAGTCAGTATGTTTACTGCATGATATCCTAAAATAATCTACCCAATCATTTTAACAGAACAGTTCTCTGTCCGTAAACTTCATAAACTTTCCAACCCACTTCCAGTGACTCACAATCCACTGATTCTGATGAATCCCTTCCAGTACGGATTTATCTGTCGAGCCAAACGTCACTTGCAGTGGAGGATTCATCTCTGCCTGCCGTTTCCTGTATCACTGCTCTCCATCTCTATTTGCAACCTCTCAGATCATCTCGCACCTTCTCACACTTTCTCTCTTGGACTAGAAACAAAGCTTTTGGCCTGCCCGTTTCAAGGTCATTAAAAAAAAAAAAGGACAAAGGGAATAGAAAATATGGAGAATTCAAGGCATTTTTTTCTGATGAGCATATCAAAATCTAACACAAATACAAAGAGGATAAACTCTTTTGCTTTGATGCCAACCCATTTTGTTTCTTCCCCATGCATCTCAACATTAGATTCCACTCAGGCGGAAAATCCTTAGTGTGCAATTTCCCCATAATGAACACCTGAAAGAGAAATTGGGACATAATGAAAGGAAGATTGAGACTCTAACTCGACAAAGGCTCTTCTCTCCAAGTCCCTTTATAATCATTGTTGCCCCCTTTGACAAACTCCCACACCTAATGTCACCTTCACTCTCTGCAGCTTGTCAAAAAATTACAGTCTGCAGCCGTTTCCTAGCCACTCAATGGCTGTCTACGGTTTTTCATTCCCTTTCACCATTACACTCATCCAGCCTCCTCTCCATAACTCTCATCCTCCTCTTGCTTATCTGCCTGTGGCTATATTCTAAGAGCACTTCTTTCTGCTGAATAACTGAAGCCTGGACACGAAAGATAATCTTCTCTTTCTCTAACTCCTTTCGTTAACTATGGGTTTCGCTCCTCCGTAGTGCATTATCAGATAAATCACAGACAGCAGGAACATCCCAGCACACTCCCTCGTACATCCAAACCAGACATTAAAAGCACCACGGAAAGCATCTAACACGCCCATTTTATTCAGATTTGTGTGCCATGCAAGACCAGGTAATGGAGCGTGTTGCAGTGGGAAACAAGTAAGGCTAAAAAAGACAAAATGATTCACTATTACATTGTCCCAGAGATGCACTAATGGATTTAGGTGATTCTCCTTTGGACATCAGGTCACTGGCTGGGAAAATTCTTGTTTTGCTGCTGATCGAAACAATAGAAAAGAAACATATTGCAGAAAAGCCTAACAGGCAGGGAGACAAAAAAAAAAAAAAAAAAAAAAAAAAAAAAAAAAAAAAAAAAAATTAAAA
>CM041003.1:5640589-5676224 GCA_022985145.1 Pangasius djambal
TGCAGTGCAGGTGGAGGAAAAAAAAAAAAAAAAAAAAAAACCTTCTCATTATAAGAGTAATTTGTGTGAGCCCTCTACCTCCAGGATGTGGTTGAACTGAGCCTTGAGTTCAAAGTATGGTTTAGACTTGATGATGACCCTCTTGAGAGCTTTCTGTAGAGTCTGTACTCGCGCCTCAGCTTCCTGACACAGCTGTGTGACTCGCTGGTGTTCTCTCTCACTCCGCAGACGCTCCTCTTCGGCCTCGTTCACCTGCCAACAGCCACATCACACACACCAGCGAGCACGGTCACTCAGAGATAAACGCTGCTTGCCTCATAAGCTTTTAATCTTCATGCACCATTTACAATAGAGATATAACCGTATACTGTCATGGCGATATACTTTTCACTGTACTATTATATAGCATTCAATGCTGTCCTCTTTACTGTTATCACCCTGAGGTTGCTGCTTTTCCAATAAAAGCATGCCCTGAAGTGTTTTGTTCCTCTTATGCCACAGCAATTTGCCAACACTAATAAGTTTTTATTTATTAAAGAACGATTTCATACTTTTTAGCCATTTAATAGTTACACTTAATTTTGAGGAACGTCCGTGAAACAGGTCCATTCCTGCTATTAATTATCACAGAAATTATAACCAGTAGTCCCCTCAACATCCTCTCTTTTTTCTCTCTTGAAGTCAGTAAGGCAAAAAAAATTAAAAATAAAAAAAAATCAGCTTGTAATTTTTTTGAGAAACCTCAGAGCAGATTCAATAAACATCTCCTTACATAAAACTTCACCCTTTTTTATCAATGATTATACATTTTTCCTTCATAAATAGCATTTAATAGTTTTTTTAATCTAAAAGTTTTTTAAAATATGGCACAGTTGATCGGTGGACAAACCCTGCTAGTGCATGTCCTGTAATGTAAGATACAAAAATTCAACTTTTACATGTTAGCACTGTTAAAGCACAAGCTGCAAGCAGACCTGTGTGGAATCCAAATAAAGACATGTAACCTTGATCAGTAAGTGCAGGTACGCATTAATCACCATCATTGATTGGTCCCTGAGAGCAAGTGTTTACGCAGCAGGGGGTTGACAGAATCCATGGGAAAGCGTTAATGAGGTAAGAACACTTACCTCTGAAGGGCTGTGTTTATTACCTGCCTTCTCAATGGAATTGCTTTATATGTGTGTGCTAAGTAATTATGCTTTTCTAAGGTTTAATATTTCATCATTTCTAGTGACTTTCATCTACCAGGTATGATCCATGCATAAAGAAAAAGCCTGAATGTCATGTTGGATTATGGCATTATAAACTTTTGTGCTCCGGAAAGCTTAAAGCTAAAAAGGCTACTTCTCTGTTCTGGCTTTTGTCAAGACAGATCAAAGCCTCTTTAAAATGCATTACCCATGTAACCTTGACATTTCAGAAGGTTTTTTACCTAGTTAGAAGGGTTTAAGTAAGACTGAACGTGTTTAACACAGTTCTTCATAAATCTACAGTAGTACAGTTCTCTGTACAGTTGAGCTTTTATTGCTTTCTTTTATTACTTACCCTATTGCTTTTATCGCTTATTGTACCTTGGCTGTTGCGTGATTGAGCATCTCCTGCCAGGTTGGATCCAGCGTGTTCCTGTCAGCCAGGAGGCCTTGCTCGGCCACGTACACCATTTCCCTCGCAGCCGTGTGCATGGAGACGGCACGCTCATAGCGCAGTGCTGCCTTCTGCGTTTCCTGTTGGGCCTTTTGGTAAAAGCGACCCGTCAATCACACATCAACCGGGCAGCCATCCATTAGTCATTCTCTTAAACCTTTCATTGAGAATTGTACCTGGCATGATAAAATCTGCTAGGCATGAATGCTATACGCATATACAACCATACACATGATTCTATGCTATGCAAGGATGTAAGCCAAAAATGCTTAGATTAAAACTAAAAAAGAAAAAAAAAAAGCTGACTCATCAGAAGAAACAATTGCTGTGCTGGAGTGAAAAGCCTCCAAACAATCAATAAATGGAGGGAGCTTGTAACAGCAGGCCATATTTCAGATGGCTAACATAGTGAAAAAATGTCAGTGCCACCGAGCATGATGTCTAACTCTGTTTTGGACAAAATGTATCTAAATGAAGATCGATTCAGGGTTATGGGTTGGAAAAAAACACACACACAAAAAAACGTACAAGACCAAGAGAAAGCACCCAGAAAGCCTCACGGATGCACAAGGTTGCTCCCAGTTTAAGGTCACGACAAAGAGATTGATGTCAACTCCTGTTAGAGCATGGGCATAATTTTTGTCAAGATATGCTTCAGCTGTCCCAGGCAGGAGCAGGCCCTAAACCATTCTGTGCCCTGAATACCAATTCTGAGTAGATTATACAGCAGCGGTAGCCAATATTGCCTTTAAAGATCTGCACTCCTACAGAATTTCCTTCCAAACCCAATCTAATACAGCTCAGCTGAGGTCTTCTGGGGGATCTGAACAGCAGAGGCAGGTGCATTAGATTAGGAGAAGAAACTAAATTCTTCGGGTTGTTAGATGCTCGGTGGTATGTTGGGTACTCCCGTGACGGAGAATTAGCATTGAAGAAAAACACTACATCTTAATAAACACTTATTAGGCCTCAAGAATCGCCGGTTTATGCCCTGGATAGAGCGCACACGGCGAGAGGCTAACCAGGTCAAACTTCAATCCAATTCTGTTTCAATCAAACAAACCAATTCTGTTTCAATTGTTTTCAATTACACCCCGTGGCCTCGGCTGAGTGTTTTCCACCAGCCCAATTACATGTTTGAGATTGGATGCTAACAATGCTAATGAAAAGTGATCTGCAAATCATATCTTGTGTTTGCTAGGGGTTAATTGTATTAAGGAACACATGGACTGTCTTGGCCCGTAATGATCGTTAAGCCAAGGGATATTTTCTGGATCACTTTCTCCACGCTCGTTTAATGGAAAACATCATTATCATTCCCGAGCAGTGCAGTGACAAATATTCGGAACAAGGATTTCTGCATCGAGGATGAAGTGGTACATGCTTTGGGAAAGATAAGACTCTTTCACACACCTCTTTTGCTAGTCTACGGGCTTCGTAGTACGGCCGGGCTTTTTCTATGCACGCACCAAGCTGGGAGCCCTGAGCATTAAGTTTGCGTGCCGACTCGGTGAGTATTTTCCTGTAGCTCGACCGTGCCTCCTTAAAACAAGAGATTAAAAGATAAATTATTATGACTGACAGGTAAAAAAACAAACAAACATCTACAATTCATGCATCTTAAAAAATCTTAGCTTTGCTTGATTAGCATGAAACATCACAGTGCAACACAGCCTTGATCAGATTTAACCGTCTTGTTCTGTTCACTGCACTTCAAGGGTTCTTCAAAGGTTCTTTTGTAGCTTCTTAAAAGGATTATAACATGGAATCCTTTCTGATAGGGAAACACTCTGGTATAGGGACAACCAAAGAACCTATTACATGCGATATACAGAATCCAAACAGTATTGATGGAAACAGGATATCGTTTTTGGGGATCCACCTTGGTGGCGTTTTTTTCCTCCATATACCACTCATGTTCACTTTTATTTTATACACTCACCAGACACTTTTATTAGGAAAACGTGTACACCTGCTCTTTCCTGCAATCAGCCAATCATGTGGCAGCAGCACAATGCATAACATTTATACAGCTACAGGTCAAGAGCTTCAGTTAATCTTCAAATCAAACATCAGAATGGTTAAAAAAAAAAAAATGATCTCAGTGACTTTAATCATGGCATGGTTGTTGGTGCCAGTTTGTATATTTCAGAAACTGCTGATCTCCTGGGATTTTCACACAAAACAGTCTCGAGAGATTACACAGGCTGGTGCAAAAAACATGCAGCGAGCAGCAGTTCTGCGCCGGAGACGCTTTGTTGATGAGAGAGGTAAGAGGAAAATAGTCAGACAGGTTCGAGCTGACAGGAAGGATATAGTAACTTAAATAATCTCTCTTTATAACAGTGTTGAGCAAAAAAAGCATCTCAGAATGCACAACATTTCAAACCTGTAGGTTTATAGGTGTAGAGGCTACAGCAGCAGAAGACCACATCGGGGTCCACTCCTGTCAGTGCAAAACAGAAAACTGAAGCTACAGGGGGCACAAACTCACCAAAACTGGACACATGAAGACTGGAAAAATGTCAACTGGTCTTTTTTTCCCCAATCAGCAGTTCTAGTTTCTGAAATTCTCAAACCAGCCTGCCTGGCACCAACAACCATGCTATGGTCAGAGTCACTGAGATCACATTTTTCCTCATTCTGATGTTTGACGTGAACGTTACCTGAGGCACCTGACCTGTATCTGCATGATTGTACGCACTGCACTGCTGCCACATGAATGAGCAAGGGTACAGGTGTTCCTATGAAAGTGGATTAAAGAACAGAAGAGTTAAGTCGCCATCTTTGGTATTACACACATACAGTTCAGAAAGATATTGAATTTCCCAAATGTAACACAATCTGTTATATGCTATAAAAGACGTATACTCTGAAGAAAGGTCTAATTGATTAATAAATATCTTGGCATTTACATATCTGTTTACTCATAAAATCTAACCAGCATGACGGACCGTGACGGCCTGTTTAGCTTCAACGCCAAAGCGTAACTCACATCCAGCTGAAGTTCCAGCCTGTTTATTTCCTCACTCGCCTGGTTGAGATGCTCCAGTTCCTCCTATTATGGGAGGGTGCAGAACCATTATAAAGCAGTAAAAGTAAAAAAAACAAAACAAAAAAACAAAATAAAACCACAACAGACTGGTCTAGTACAGAAACAGATCCCTGAGAGCTTGAGAGCTGAGAGTTTTTCTTGTAATCAGATTATGTTTTGCCATTCAAAGAAAATGCACTGGATAAACAAAGCAATGATTAGTTAAAAATGAGGTTTGATTTCAGTGATAAACATGTCTACCTGTATTCTGGGGTCCAGTTCTTCGTCTTTGTACTGATCCTCCTCCTCTTCTTCATCCCTGATCCCACCGGTCTCGACACACCCAGCCTCGGATGCTGGGCCATTGCTGCTGACCACAGCGCTGTGTTTCAGCTCCTCCTCTGCCTCTACACCGGGAGTCTCTCCCCTCCAGTCCCCGGCCTCGGGCTCACCAGAACCGGGGGGATTCTCACGCAACCTCCCCGGCTCCATACGCGGCCTACACGACCAGGCGACCAGACAGTTATAACAATAACAAGCGACATGTATAAGAAGTGAAAATAAAATGCAAACGATAGAATTTTAGATAGATATTTGACGTCTGGGTTTTTAAAGGAGTACAATTCTTGGTTAATTTGCAAGGAAAATGTTAGCATGCTAGCTAGCTGCTTGCTATTGACAGCAGAAATTCAAGACCAGACCGTTAGCCAAGTGCAGTTAAATTATGTGAATATTTTAATATACAAAACGCAAGTAATTCAGAGACTAATGAAATAATAATAATTATGAAATGTTTACTACCTTTATTTGAGTATGTTAAGACTCGTCTCATCCCCTGCTTTCCCTGCCCGCAGTAAAAGTGTGTGTCAAGGATTTTCCCCCCTCATCTTGGAGACTCCACTGGAATAACCCTCTGCTTTCCAAATGGCACATTCTCACTCATCCACATCCAAACACGGCTAACACAGGAGAACCAAACCCCTGGCCATGCTGGAGTCTTTAATAGCCCAGGACATTCACTATATCACACTATATCTGTAAACATTACACTGTATCAGTTTATTTGAAAGACTCTTTTAACCAAATTAACTGGTCTCCAATTTAAGCTACTCAGCTAACAATGATTGGTTCCCAGAACGTTCTGGCAACACATCTTTTTTTTTTTTTTTCCCTTTTTGTTTTCCAAGTAAGTTTTCCTTACAGAAATACAACACTTCTTCTGGACATTATGATTCTGAGAACATTCCCTTAACGTTCCCATAACGTTTAAATAACCTTGCCGTAACCCACCATGGTTTGGAGAACGTTCCTCTAATGTTTCCGGGAATGTTTCTGGTAACCGTTGAATTATTTTTCCCTCTCAGGAACCTTGCACTAGAACTGGGAGGTTCAGAGAATGTTAGCAAGACATTGTTTGAAATAATAACTTACTAAATGATTACTTTCTATGCTACAAAGTTTTAAATTAACTATATGGACCTATCTAGATTGCAGTGATTCGGAGAATGTTCCTCTAATGTTGTGGTAACCTTTAAATAATTTGGACCTTTCAGGAATCAGAGAACGTTCCCATAACATTAGCCGAGCATTCTCTGGATTAAGTTACTAAATGATTACTAAATTTCTATGCTAGTAACTTTCTTATTATATGGATCAATCTAGAATACCAACTACACTAGAATGTGTTTAATCGCAATAAAGAAAATACCAATTAACTCATATAACTAAATTTCAGTAAAATATACATTTCCACTAATATAATAATATTATATATATATATATATATATATATATATATATATATATATATATATATATATATATATATATTGTACGTTACTATTAATGGAATATTCTTTTTATACAAAAACCTAAAAAAAAATTTTGGTGACCTTTGATAACTTCCTGTAAGAGAACATTATGGTACCATTCATAGATCATTAGTTTGTAGTTACAAAAATAATACCTATTTGACAGTCTTTCTGTTATAAGACCATTAAGGAAGGTTACGGGAATGTTCCTGCAAAGTTAGATTGTAGTAACAAAAAATTATACCAAATGTTCTTTGTCAGTTGTCATATAACTATAAAAGATCCAGCAACAGTACTGACTTTGTTAACCAAAATACATTGTTCCCAGAATGTCATGAAATTGTTCCTAAAGAGGAACCAAATGCTAATGTTAAGGAAAAGTTCTGTGTATTCTAGGTAAGCAATTAATGACTTTGCTTAAGAACCCAAAATTGGCTTACGGCTGTCCTGGGCTTTGAACTTATAACCTTCCAGTCACTAGCACTGAAACTATACCGATGACCAAAACGTTAACTAGGAATGTACAGGGCTGGCTTGTATAAATGGGCTAGAAGGGCTAAGCCCTCCCTCTCTTTTAACAAAACCAACCAAGAACAACAGCACCATCACCAGTCTTAAAGTACACAGAATGGTATGAAGGAGGGGCTGGGGCTGATTTCCTTTTAGCCTAGACTGTACAGGGTGTCCAAAAAGTCAGGAACCAATGAGAGTAAAACTACATATATTTAATTTTGTATTTATTGTTTGCAACATATGCTCTACATGTTCATCCATTTTCTCAGCCGCTTTATCATGTTTTTGCAGATTTTGCTCAACATATTCAGATCAACATACTGTATTTGCTCAACATATTCCCATTGGTTCCTGAAGTTTCAATCACCCTGTAGATTCACACAGCCTATCACTGATAGCCGTGTGTAACACTTGGTGAAGCGGCACTAGTTTTCCTGTGCACTGCAGCTAAATTATCTGATCCAGCTTCGCTGACACATCCATAACACATCATCAGCAGTGATTGTGGAGGCACACATGAAATACAATTGCAGCTATTGTAAACATGAATGAGGTGGCTTACTTTCTCAATCACTGATTTTTCAAAATGCATTTGGAGAAATTAAAAGTAAACAGACTACACAAACATTGTCTGATCAAAGCACAAATTACACAAAGAAACAAGAGACATAACCATTTGTTTTGTGTGGTTTGAACAAAAGGGCTAAGTAATTACAAGCACAGATTTTCTCTTCATGCTTGCTATTTACAAGAGAATGATTACAGACTTGAAATATTAAAAAAAAAAAAAAAGCAATCATGAATGATGTTGCCTATCTGTCTTTTAACGTGTGTCCTGTGTGTGTATGCGTAATAGTCTTATACCAATGATGAGAGCCATGTAAAGCTTTATCCATAGTGGTTTCATAAAAGTAACACAGAGTTATTGATAGGTAGTAGATTTTTTTTAGCTGTCACATTCAATATCATGACCAGCCGTCACTACCTGCACTACCTGTACACCATTACTGTAGTTTCTACCTTCCCAGGCAAAATCTCTCTTAACCCCTGAGGTACCACATTTTTATTCATTTCCACTGAGGGAAAAACTGATACAACTTTTATCCCTATACCTCAAAACGGAAAACATTCAAATCCGTGAATATTTACTGTTAATGTATTTTATACATAGAAATTACAGTAGTGGTGGTGCAATGATGGCTGGTCATGTACAACAGTGTTTCCCTATAAGTGATGGTTACAAGTAGAACCCTAAATTATCCAAAGAACCCTTGATGAATCATTGAAGAAGTAGCCTTTATTTGTCACATATACATTAACAGTAAAGCAAAATTCTTTTCTTCACATATCCCAGTATAGATACTTAGTATAGCCATGATAGAGCGCTCCAGGAAGAGAGAGGCTTAAAGTCCTTGAGGGCCCAACGGTGGCATTTTGACAGTGCTTGGGATTGATCCCCCTAACGTCTGTTCAGAAACCCAGAGCCTTAACAACTGAGTCACCACTGACCACGAAATCACTGTTTCTAAGAGAAGTATTTGCTTGTTGCGTTTACTCACATCTGACAGATTTTCTGTACAATCGTCTTACATAAAAGCACAAGAGAAGCAGTAATGACAAGAGAATCAATAAGTGAATCAACAACTTTTTATTCAAGTGAAAATATTTCACATTACCTTATTCTTTCACT
The DNA here is from genome assembly GCA_022985145.1 of Pangasius djambal. Lineage (NCBI taxonomy): Eukaryota > Metazoa > Chordata > Actinopteri > Siluriformes > Pangasiidae > Pangasius > Pangasius djambal. Next base: position 5,649,282 of record CM041003.1, read on the forward strand.
CCAACTGTTCAAACCATACACTTTCTATCAGTATCCTTAAGGAAAATGGAAATGTGTTAAATGCATATGTGTGCAGTATTTTAGTTCAGTTAGGGCCTCCCTTGCCATGATGGCACCGTCTCATGCCTGTGGAGTCTGTTCGTCCTACGTGTGACTCTTCTGTCTCTTCCAGAACCTCTTAACCTCGCTGTGTCCATGTGGCGTCACCACCATGACCCTGTGCTGTGGGTTCTGCCACACCAGCACTCCCAAACCCTGTACAAAGATACGCAGTTTAATGTGCATGAATAAACACATACAGGGCATGCTCAGTACACTGTACTCAATTACTCACACTGTGCTGCTTAGCAAGAAAAAGCGTGTGAATTCAGATTCAGTAACGCATGAAGTGTTTTCAAATCTTAGAAATGCCACTGTGTAAAAATTCTTACACCTCAATTCTTACACCACTCTGTGCTTAGATCATATTCTTAAATCCGATTGGTCAGAAGGTGTTGATTAATTTTCTATAACAGCAGCTTTAGTAAGTAAGTAAGCAAGTAAATTTTATTTATACAGCACATTTAAAATAACGTCCGTTGATCAAAGTGCTTTACAAAGTGTTCTATACAGATCTATATAAAATATTTTTCACCAGTGACTGCTCTCGAATGCGGTAGACAAGAACATCTGCAGTCATACACACATATAATCTGGATTTAACCATTCTCAACTTTGACAACAGTGTTGGCTCCAAGGTTTATATTAGTGCACTCGTACTGATATGTTACCATTTCTATGATAACAATATACACAGGGAGGGTCCACATGATAATATGAAGTTTTCTGTAGTATTTATTTAACATTTTCAGAAGGAGTCTCCAGTCTCAGTGCTTTGTAAGAGTCAGTGGTAAAGCTGTAACTTTAAATTTTCAGATACAGTAAAATCTTCAGGATGAAGGGCTTTGCGGTTTTACCTTCATGTGACAGGCTGCTATTTTGTCTTATTGGATAGGAAGAATTAAAAAAAAAAGAAGAAAAAAAAACAAGGCCAGTGAGGGGAAAAAGGGAAGTTTACTAATTTGGGAACTGTACAACATTAAATGTAACTATAAACGGATAAAATGGAAGATGTGTCCTTCTTTAATGACTAAAACATTGTTAGTGTTGGCAAATTTCTGTTGTATAAGAAGAGTAAGACACTTACTTACTAAGGGAAGAGCTGTTATCGTTAAATAATCACCTTCATGGTGGTAACAGTAACCGTTATTGGTTATTTTCCTATAACAGCAAGGCTCCTCATGTATTATTAGTATTATTTTTGTAACATGAACATTATGTCTGTTTCATAATGATGTGTGGGTCATGGTGCTACAGTGGGTCATGAGGGTCATGGTTATGATCACACAGAGAGAAATGAAGGATAAATTTAGTTACCAACCTGAGCTCTATCCCGCAGAACCTCAAAATCAGCCTGTGACAAGAACTGGTTGTACAATACGCCTGAAACAAAGAGCAGAAACAAAGAGCGTGTGAACGGAGGAACGGAGGAGGGTGAGGAGAATGGTGTAGCTTTCAGCAGTATTCAGTGCCAGTATTCCTATTAAAGGGAATTACATTGTGAGAATGCCTATTATTGCTCAACTATGCCTGAGTGCCATTGACATTCAAAGGTCACAGGGGAAAGTATGTAATGGAGACTTCATTCTTCTCAGGAGCCTTTGTGGATGTGATCTGTCATGCTTGTAGAAGATTCATCCCAAGCACATTCAATTCACCGAGGACTAAATTGCTTCCTCATATACAATATAGCACTTGCCACTTCATATAGAGGAAGACTGCAGCAAGTCATCCAATCATAATACCATCAATCCTGTATAACTAAGATGTCAATAAAGCATTCGGCACCAAAGCTGAAACGTCCAGAGGTGACATTTTAAGACAGCGGCCTACCTCTGTTTGATCACATGCTGCTTAAATTAATAAATCTAATAATGAATCATCCATTCAGTTCAGCGGCACTGATCACGTCACAGCAATATTACACCTCGGATCAAAATTGACTCATTAACTGTGCTGTTCAAAAATAAAGGTCAAAACAAACAGCAGTCAGATTTGCACTGATCTCTAGACGAGAGCTTGTCAAACCCACATCACTTAGTTGCATTTTATCTCCATGTATGACTCACCAGATACTTTCCAAACTCTTCATTAGGTGAGTCAGGTGTGTTAGAGCAGAGAAACACATAAAAGGCGGACTACATTGCAGTGAGGGTGGGCGTTAGGGCAAAGATATATTGATATATCTTTATATCTTTCTATGGTGACATTTTCACGATACAGAAAAAGCAGTAGTACCGCAATAAAAAAAGAAAACCTTTTGATAACTAAAAATATTTAAAAATATTTAATATGGACCAAGAGGAGAAAATCTGAATTGGTCAAATCTGATTGATCAGAATGTGTTGATTCATTTTCTATAACTGGCATGTGTATCCAGACGCGCCAAATAATCTGAGACTAATAAACTATTTATTAAATGAAAAAAAAAGTGTATAATCACTGATAAGGTGACATTTTCTGTGCGGAGACGTTTGTGGAACATTTGCGGAAGGAGTCTCCAGTGTCAGAACTTTGTAACAGTTTTCCACAAAACGGAAAATCTTGTGTTTCTCGGTAACATGAAAAACTGTTGATTATTTTCCTATCACGGCACAGCCCCAAGTGTTTAATCCTTAAATATCATTATCACAAGCTAGTCCATGTTATTTTCATTTTTGAACTGAAATGGCCCACTTGTAATGTAATGTAATTAAATATACTTTTTATGCTGTTTGGATAATAAATACTATACACTACTTTATATGCTTTATACATTTAGATGAATATACAGCAGCTGCGTTACGTTTTATTCCAAGATGTTCACCTTTACCCCACCTCATAGCACACTACTGCATAACACTCACAACTGTATATTTACTACAACTTATTTATCATTTTTAAATCCTGCAGACAAGAATGTCCTCTAACCTGCTTATCAGGATAGAAATGAGACAAAATGCTCTTACCTTCTGTAAACTGCAGCCGATCTCTTTCAAGCTCCCACAATCTGATCTGGTCTGTGATGGTCGGAGGAAGTACCGGAGTCTGAAAGAACGAGCAAAGGAAATAAAAGATATTATCATTTGATTTAAAAAAAAAGAAAAGAAAAGAAGGAAAAGGTGTCTGAGTGGGGGAAGATAAAGCATATAAGTGGAGCAAATGGAAAAGATTCTGAAGCTACCTGTTTGAGCATAACAGGATGTGCCCTGGTCCTCAAGAAGTGGATGATCTGAACATAGGAGATAAAAAGAGACAAAAAAAGGATGTATCCAGAAATTAGGAAAGTATGATTCACGATAACAAACATAAGTGAAAGATGAAAGTGAAAGTGAAAGAGCTGGTAGTCTTTCAGTAAGCTATGTTCCATATCCACTGTAAAATATGCACAATGCCTCACTGTATTTTATACCAATGTGTATTTTGTAGATATTAATTAAATAAATCAGGGCGATCATTAATTAATATCTACAAAATACACTTTGGTAGAAAATACAGCGAGGTATTGTGCATATTTTACAGTGGATATGGAACATAGCTTACTGAAAGACTACCAGCTCTTTGCACTTGACTGTGAATAATAATAGCTGCCATGTGAGTGTAGTGCTGTGTTGTAGCAGTAGCAGTACTGATGTAGTGCTAAAAGGATTTGCACAGTCTGTTACACCTTGGGAGAAGCAAATATGAACACAATAGATCATATCACTGATCATCTAAAGCATCACACCAGCAAGCACACTTGTAGCGCCCTGTAGCTCCCTCATAAAGAGCTGCACTTTATGAAAAGTAATAAACTAAAGAAAAACAAGCACTTTTTAAAAAAAAAACATTTTTTATCCCTATAAAATTTGGCTCTGTCTGGTTATCTGTCTGCATTGTTTACAGCTGTGCAGTTGCAGACTGTGCTCGAGGAAGAAGTGCTGGCTATTGACACGGCAATCCTAAGAGCTCAGTTCTGACTTAATGCTCAAATCGAATTTTCTTTTCGTTTTTGTTCATGTCTTATCTCGTGTCTGTATCTAAACTATACTGACAAGCACCTGGTGGTTACTGTACAACCCCATATATACACACACCCTGCATATACACACACCCTGCATATACACTCGCATGTTGATAGCGCTGCTTCCACAGGTCTGAATGGTGCCAGAGATCAAGCAGCACTTTAACCACTAATAATTCTAATAATCGTTATTTGTAAAGTGTTATATTCTGAAAGTTCTGACCATTTTCTGCTGAAAGTTTTCAGCGGCATCCCCAAGAAATATAGCTAACTGATGTTAACCACATACTTGCCTAATGTTACCTAACTCAAATCTTAACTGACAGATTTTACTTCACATTAATGAAAGCATTCTCCATTTTCCTTGACAGAAAGTGAGGATACTGGAGTCGAGACAAAAGCATAAGTTGAAAGATTACCAATATGAGATGGGGGAAGGGGGCAGGGCTTCCAGGTGGTCAGTTAATATTGGCGAGTTCAAAACACCCATGCAAGTGTCAGTCATTCCAGATTCATGTGTCAGTTGGCTCATTGCTGTTTTCAATGAGGTAAAAAGAAGACTGCTCTTTTGGTGTTTTTCTGAGTAATAACTCAGGTCAGTGAGTGAGTCAGTCACTCAATCAGGTAATAACAAAACCCTCTTCTAGTTCACCCTGCTGTGTGTAAGACAAAGAAAATATCCCGAACCTGTTGTGCTGTGATGCCGTTAGCAATAGCCTGCTGTACAGACTCTCTGGTGATCTGTGCCACAACCACATTAGGAAACCGATACAGCATCTCGCTGAAGAGAGCAACCAGAGCGATCTGCAGCTCAGAGTCTGAGAGAAACAACACAAGTACGTTTGCGCCAAGTGCATGGCGCCATGTTGCGCAATCATGATATATAGGTTTTTCTGCAAACTGTCAGCAAACAAATAAAAATCTGAGTCTAATAGTTGTTATATTTACACTGAAAAGGAGAGAAACTCAACTATTTTACAAACAAATCAGCTCCTTCCAATCAGCGTTTGTAATTACACAGTCTTATTTCTGAACATCCGCCTTTTACTCATACCGTTACCTCATACGCACTTGTGTAAGCGTACACACGGTAGTTGGTTTCTACCACAATGAAACCAGAGTCTCCTGTTCCTGGGGAAGCAGTCAAAGCACTAGAAGAGGAGGAGGATGAAGGGTTGGCAGTGACTCCTGCAGCCAGAGTTATGGCCAGTCTAGTGGGGTAGTACCTCCTCGACTTCCTCTACACAAGTGAGAGAAACATGATGCACATCAACACACTGTACTCGTCACTCCGCAGTCTGCTTAGAGAAAAATGTCTACCGATACACACCATTTCATTCATAAAGTAAGGAATAATAAGAAAGAAAAAAATGTATGAGGGGGTGGAGTGAAGTGAAGTTACTGTTATCACCCTGAAGTTGAAATTTTTCTATAATCCCATGTCCCAAAGTGTTTTAATCCACTTCCAGCACAGCAACTCGCCAACAATATTTTATTTATTAAAGAACAACACATTGTACATTTTATCCATTTATAGCGACAATTATTGTGGAAGGACCACAAAACTGTTAGCTCCTGCTATCACTTACATTATAACAGCTATAATACGTTGCTCACTTACTTTCTCTTGAAGGTTAATTTAAAAAAATGCAGTTTGTCATGTTACTGAGAAACCACAAAGACTTTTTCCCATGACGGAAAACTTATCGGACTGTTCCAAAGTGCTGAACTGGAGACTCCTTCCAAAAATATTAAACGTCTCCTCACAGAAAACTTAAAAACAACACTTACGCCCTTTTCTTTTTAAATAACACATTTGTAAAATGTTTACTGTTAGTCTTAGATTATGCGGAGCGTCTTCCACACAACTCGCAGTGAGTTAGCAGTTATTATAGAATCCATATTGTATTACTATTATAAACCTGGGAATAAACCCATCTTGCAGCCTGAAGAACTGTCAGAGATGCTGTCACAGAACATAAATCAACAATCAGTTTCGAGAATTCATCAGTACTGTGGTATGATTACTATACCAGGCATTTTTACTGTACACTTGTACAGTAAATGGAGTTTTAAAAATGATATATTAGCATTAATGAACCTTCCCAGAACCTTCTAACAGTCTGCTGGAGGTATATAACCTTTTAAACAAACCTTATAACATATACAGTTTAAATTTTTTTCCAGCATGATGACCAACCTTTCTCTGGAAAACCAGGCCGAATTCTCGTAAGTGCTGCAGAAACGTCAGTAGAGACTCACTCATGCCCTCAACAGAATAGTCCTGTGGCAACAAAATAGAAATAGTGAGCATAAATAGTAAAAAGGGAGCCATCTGGAATTCAGCCTCATTGTCTGCACAGAGATGAGTGAAAGATGGCAGATTTTTATTCTTACGAAATGTAACATAAAATAAAATAAAATCAGTGATTTTCATTTGGTCAACATAAAAAAATACTTTGAGTAATGTAAACAGATTTTGCCAAACTAAACATAACTGTAGTCAATCGCTGTCTTTGTCAGAGAACCTGGATACCTGAAGTGAATACTGACCCTGCCGAGGGTGGAGAAACTCAGCTGGAACAGGAAGGAAAGAATCTCCACCAGGTCCATCCCTCTAGACTGTGAGAGGCAACATTCCCCCAAAAATTCAGAATACCAAAAAAACAGTTTTCCTTTTGTTTTATGTCACTTTACACACACACACACACACACACACACACACACACACACGGAATATGTGGTGAACAGACCTGCACTGTTTTGAGGTACTGCAGGGTGAAGTACCACAGCTGAGAGGCGGTGTCGAGTAGCAGAAACTGAAACCCAGCTGAAGTGATGCACGGCGCTTCACCAGCCTCACTGACAGAGCGTGCAAAGCAAAGGCACATTATAATCTTTTCTGCTTGCTGCAGTTAAATCAAAACCCCAGAAATCCTAGACAGATGTTTACCTCTTCATGAGGCCGGCCTGGATCAGGAGCTGAGCGAGGTCCTGGCTGACCGCGGCGCTCGGGGAGCCCACCATGAAGTGCAGGATGACCTCCCAGCGCTCCATGGCGTAGCGGTCCAGGCTCTCTACGTCCCGCGCGTGCCGATCAGGGCCAAGACTGCTGCCCTCGTCTGCCCATGGCTTACCACTGAAAGACAGGAAAGAAAAGTGGAGGAAGTCAGAAAGAGGAGGACACAGATAATCACAATTTTGGCTTAGTATTAGAATTTTGAATTCTGAATCTGAAATGACCTCGGCACTAGGAGTTCATCATATGCTGAGGACCCTGTTCTTTATTACAAAATGAAAATTTTTTTGTGGCTTTGGATTTTCAAGTTCTTTGACATTCACTCCTCTCACCCTCCGAGCAGTGCAATCCTCAGGTTATCCTTAAACACAGGGTTGAGCACGATGCCCTGAAGGCCTCCCTGCAGCTGCTGGCTGTGCCACAGTCTCAGTCCGGTCAGCACGGACACACACTGGTCATGATCCCTGCAACACAGCTGGAGCTTTAGAAATAAAAGCTTTGATTTTGACATTTATCTTGGATTGAAGGGAACATGGACATGAACTCACTTTTGGCTATCTTTTTTGACCCACAATGCCACGGCTGCCTGCGGGAGAGCGTGTTCTAGGAACAGCATTCGCATCACATAATTCTTTGCCAGAGATGGGAGCTCCCTGAGGAGAAATTAAATGAGCAAGGTAAATTACACAACAGCTCATTCTCTATTCTGAACTTGAGTTCTTATTTAAATGACACAAGCACAAAGAAAACACTGACAAATTAATGTTTTTTTAATTCACTTCATGTCAGCTCCTGTTTAATAGGAATTCTCTCAAAACAACCACACGATCATTTGTATATAATCTGTAATGGGAACCTATAAACGGCGAGACACGTGGCTGGATGGTTGTACAGTCTGTCGAGGATGTCTGGACTCAGTTCCTTCAGGTATTCATGAAGGTTCTTGCACTGCAGTTGTACTCGGAGCTTCATATCTGAGTGTTTGTCTCTACTGAAAAAAGCGTGTATAGAATAGAACCGGGTTAAACAGTTCTCGCATCATTTGATCTAAAACATATTTCAAAATTTCAGTCACAGCAAGGCAACCTGTCTAGCCTTCGCTGCATTAACATCTGGATTAATACATCTGGAGCTTTTCTGAGGGGACGACGTCACAAGATATTACCATAGGATAATATAAAATATATCAAAACACACTTTTCTAAAAACAAATATGACAAGTATTATTATTATTATTATTATTATTATTATTATTATTATAGAATAATAAAATTTTATTTACATATTACACATTTATCTTAAACAAGGAATCCTGTGTTTGTAAAAGTAGCTGTAAATGTTTAAGAATAAGTATATATTGTTAAAATGATAATGAATCCATGTTTTTAATGTAGAAGAATGTAGAAGCTTGTTAGTAAAACTAAACACCGTGATATATTCCATGTATCTGAATGTCTTTAACTATCGTGATACATTTTTGATATGTCGTCCACCCTTAATGTAGAGAATGTTACTGATATGCAATGATTAGCAGGATTATACAATATTAGTAGGATTGCTACAAAAACTAATGGAGATATTAAAACAATTCAGCTTCACACTGGACTCATACTCGAATACTTGTAAACGCACTTTAACCACCAGCACTTGAACTCTTCCCTTTAACACTAAATCGCATAAGTGGAGACTTATAATCTAAAGCAGTAAACCAGCATGTGGACTACACAGAAAAATAACGAAAAATACCGCGTGGAGCTTTAATTCTGCTATAAAAACTTCTTTCATAAGCCTTACCTTATCTATCTATCTATCAAAAATGAAATAGAGTCCATATAATGAAATATTGACATGATGCTATTGTGCAGCTTTAGAACGAGTGAAGCAGAGAGCCATGTTGGAATGATCACGTGAAGCACACGAGACAGAACGGGCTCATCTGATTGGCTGTGGTGCTCAACAGTGGGCGTGGTCATGGAAGCCTCACTGTGTAATACAGCATGTTAGAGAAACTGCAAAGTAACAACCTTAGAAACATAAATCGGACGTTTTTATTCCTAAAAGTGATTAAAAATCACAAAAAGAACTTGATATTTGACATTTCAGATTATTAGCAGCAAGTCAGGAACATAGTTAACATATATAACATATACAAGATGTTATTTAACCAGTATTAGGCAATATACACACAATACAAATACATAGCTGTTCTTTCTTTCAAATGTTCATGTTGGTTTAGAGTCTAAAAAACAGCCATATAACTCTATTGTGATTATAATAATTGTAATTATAAAACTTACATTTAACCTACATTCAGTGACTTTTCACATTAATGTGTTATTTAAGAAATAAAGCACCTTAATGTCCTGCTGTTGTAAGAAAATAATCAACGACAGGGTTGTGATGAAATGGAGTTACAGTTACCATGCCAAAGCTGAATATTTTCCAATAACAGCACAACCTGAAGTCTTTTATTGCTCAGCAATCTGCCAGTGATTACACATTTTTATTAATAAAGAACGTGTCAATTTTTTATGAGTTTATAATTACATTTGATGTTATAGACAAGCTAGCTCCCATTATCACTTAGGCTAGAAAAAGTCATTCCTTCACCAACCTGTCTTTCTTGTCTCTAACTTATTAAGAAAATAATAATAATAAAAAAAATGCAGCCTTGTTACCGTGAAACCACAAAGCAGAAACTCCTCTGCACAGTGTCATCCTCTAACACTGGAGACTCCTTCCATAAATGTTCCATAATGTTTCCTTACAGAAAGCTTCACCATATCAAGGATTATGCTTTTTCTTGATTCGTTATTATTATATGTAGCATAAGCTATTATAACCACCAAACAAATCCCTGTGAATGAATGACTACAGAAATGAGAACATTAGAATGAGTGTGTTAATGTAAGTCTGTGATTTTCACTACTCTCAAAGCTGCTGTTACAGAAAATTATTCCACATTCTCTGACCGATAAGAATAAAAAAATTCAACAGCACATTCCCAGAAAGAAAAGCTATCCACTCATTTTATGTCATTATTTTTTATTAATTAAATAAAAATCAGTCCAGATGTAAAACGAGTTGGCTTCTCTCTCTCTCTCTCTCTCTCTCTCTCTCTCTCTCTCTCACACACACACACACACACACACACACACACAGAGAGAGAGAGAGAATTACACTTTGGTGTTGATCAAGTGAAAATTTTGTTGTCACAGAAAAAAAAACAGCCTCTCCTCTCCACTCATGAATCCTCCTTTTCTTGGTATCTGTTGTGGAAAACAGAAAATCAGATGAGAAGTGAGCCAGTTTCTCTTGCAGAACCATAAGTATACAGAGATATATTTATGATATATCATAATTATATATTTATACATTCATTAATCCACGCATGTAATTGTTATTTAGTAATTGTTTTCTCTCGTTTACCTCATATGATCATGTGTTGAGATTTATATTGTGTCTGAAATGTTTTGGTATTATTTCAGTTAATGTATGTGTAAAAAGCAGTTTACGTAATGTAATAATGTTGAATTTGTTATTATGGACCTAAAATGACTGATTAGACCTCATGGGCTAAGATAGTTTTTTTTTTATAGGAGGTCCATTAGTTTCTGAGGAGATTGATGAATTCCAGATGTAAAGAATATGAGTTCATTAATCATATATTATTTAGTAGAAATAATGTCAGCCAAGTGATATCTTCTTTTTTTTTTTAAATGATCCATATACAAATTCATGTTTTTAGTGTCTCTAAAGAGGCAGTTTAACTTCATGCTCCTACCCATGAACAAATGAATAAATATCTCAGTCTTCATCTGATTTTGGGCTTTGATTTAAAATCTCAGTGCGATATCTTTAGTGGATAATTTGCGGAAAGTGACCGGCTCCATCCTGCACTTCAGATAAACTAATGAACTTATGATGAGTCATGTGAAACATTACCTGCAGTGTATGCATGTGAAAAACACTGTCTGGCCTTCATCAGCAGATCTCATTTGTCTCGTGTGGTAAACCATTCCTTCTTTATTGCAACGTGAACACCTCCTGTCAACCTGTTAAACAATTTGAGGACAATTAATATCTCATGTTATCATTACCAAGCGTGGTAATATTTACACTTATTCATTTATTTTACGCAACAGAACCCGATTCAGAATCCAAGGGTTCAGGGTCTTGTTTAAGGGTCCAGCGATGGCTTTGTGGCAGCTCTAATCTAGCAGTTAATCAAAGCTAACTCACCACTGGGCCTTTTAGCTCGGAGTCTTCTTCACTCTCTACAGCAGACGAACTCTTCTCTAACGAATTAAACACCACCGACGACTTGATCACATGCCCTGAAAGTTCTGAAGAGAGAAGAAAGGTTTGAACACATGCCATGCTCAAACATTAGGGATTTTACAATTAACATTATACACAGTGCTGTTGGTCAGAACGTGTTGATTAATTTTCCGTAATATCAGCTCTGACAATAGCACCAGCTCTAATTAAAATCATTTAGGTTAAATTAGTTTTAAAGTGCTTTCTCTTCCTTTTTTACACAGAGATGTGCAAGGGTCTGCTTTTTTTTAAATCCCATGACATTTTCTAACAAATTTAGGTGGCTTTATTTCCCAAAATATAAACAAACCACAGTGACCCTGACCAGGCAGTTACTAAGGATGAATAAATGAACGCTGTAAATGTTGTTCACATTCACATCAAGGTACATGATCTTTCTTTGTCCTGTGAACCTCATATCTGACTACACACTCACGCACAAGCTCATGCATCAAAGTAAAAACCTCCCACTTGTGTGACTTTTTTTTTGCGTACCACAGGATCCCGATGCACACCTCTAGACCCCCAGTGAACCTTTGTGTCAAGGTTTCTAAAAAAGAAATATTTGTCTCCTATTTGACACAAGATGGAACACATCTGTTTATTCCACATAACGTATTTGTATTGAGTGTATTGCCAGCTCACATCCAGCGTTCCTGGGATAGGCTCCGGAATGACCAAAACCCTGACCAGGATACAGCACTTACTGAAGATGAATGAACGAAAGAGTTTTAGATTTTCTCCAGTAGACAATGTTATTCTGTAGTAACTACACACAGCTGATTCCTAAATTATACAGACAGAGTTGCATCTGGAAATTGTTTCTTTGGTCGTACCATTTTAATACACACAATACACACACATTTAATAAACACAACATCTAGACAAGACAGACAGAGAGGCTCAACAGTTTCTGATGCGGTTTTACAACACTGCGCCATCTAGTGTTCAAATAGTAAACGCATATATTTACTATATATTACATTATTATTATTATTATTATTATTATTATTATTATTATTATTATTAAATAACACATTTCAGTAATGTTGGCTTGTCATGATTTAGACATATTGGTCAAACCATTAATAAATTTCATTCTTTATTTAGAAATATTTGAAATAGTCAGAGATCAGAGGATACAGAAGTATGGACTAATGTTTATTTGGATCAACAGTTACAACGCTACACTTTTAATGGTTAAGTGAGTAAGAATAAGATGAATTCTCACCTCGGACCGGGATGCTGAAGGCGCATCGAGGACAGGTAATGAAATCATGAACTCCAGGGATAGGAAGGATATTACCGCACTCCGGGCAAAAGTTTATATCCCCCTTGAAACACGACATTCCTTTATAATAGGAGGTAAACAAATGCAATTTTAAATGAGAAACCCAGTGAAATAATGTGTAAAATATGCCCCGTGACGAACTGAGACGCTATGCACAATAGTAACATGTGCACGTGGGTGCGAGGAGTAAATCCATTCCCACAGTTCAGCAGTTGTTTTGTACATTTATTAATGTTAATCTTTCACTCACTATTCGTTGACGGCTTCTTATGTTGCTGAAACAGATAAAAATGTAACACTAAACACGCAAGAATCCGAAACGCCTTCACAAACCTGAATTTTATTCAGGCAATACACAGGACACCGTCGCTTTGGGGCCTTTGACACGTTTGTCGCACGCAAATGCCGACAGTAAAGACGCGCGAGCAGGTGAAGCGAAATTCACGAAATAAATTGTTGCACAGATTAAATTCGAAGTAAGTGTTTTTTTATTTTTATTTCTGCGAAATAAAAATGTGACATATAAATGTGACAGTTGGTTGTTTAAGGTTGGAAAGGCAAAACAGTAAAGCGAGCTAGCAATGCTAATCAGGTGTGTAGCGCCACTGGGACCGTTAGATATTTATCACCATTATGAATATCTGCTGTGAAAATAAAAACAGTAATGTTTGTATTACTGTATTTCATTAAATTTCTAAATTTGCATAGCTCCTGCATTTTCAGGATTATTATTATTATCATTATTATTATTGCTATTATTATTATTATTATACTATGGCTGTTGTATCTTTTTTTCAGGTATCTGTTGTCATCCAGCCAGTTAATTCATTACAGCCTTAGAAACTAACATTATAGTGTTAGCATAAATATTATGATTTAATATAAGATGTTATCATCTTATAATTTAAAATAAGCATAGAAATCTGTCAGGCAACAGGAATAAAAACAGCTGGGTTTCTCAGGAGATCTGACTAAATCCCAGGTGCCCCATCCTTGGTCCTGGAGAACCCCCTGTCCTGCACATTTCAGTGTTTTCTTCCTCTAACACACTCACTCCAGTCTGTGAATTAGCTGATTGGTTGAATCAGTTGTGTTGGGAGAAGGGAAACGCTGAAATGTCTAGGATAGGTGGTACTCCAGGATCAAGTTTAGGAACCCGTGCAAATGCTAACTGGTTCTGTTTTGTGCTTATTTTTTTTTCCCAGAATGACTGAGAACGATGTGGACAACGAGCTGTTAGACTATGAGGAGGATGAGGTGGATGCGACAGGAGGTGTCGGGGATGGAGGGCTCGCTGGAGACGGCAGCACCGTGGCCTTGAGGAAAGAGGGACTCAAAGGATCCTACGTTTCCATCCACTCCTCAGGGTTCAGGGACTTCCTGCTAAAGCCTGAGCTCCTCAGGGCCATCGTGGACTGCGGCTTCGAGCATCCGTCTGAGGGTGAGGAGCACGAGCAGTACCACAATTAATCAGCGTGTTTATTGTGATACGTGGCTTCCCCTAGAATCAAAATGTGCCAAAAATGTGGAATTGGACATTGGATGTTCTCTCTACTTTCTCTTTCAGTTCAGCATGAATGCATTCCACAAGCCATCTTGGGCATGGATGTGTTGTGCCAGGCCAAGTCGGGTATGGGGAAGACGGCCGTCTTTGTCTTGGCGACACTTCAGCAGCTGGAGCCAGTGACTGGACAGGTGATATACTGAAAACTCCAACATCACCATTAAATCTATTATTAAAGTATTAAAGAATATGGTCTAAAGTCAGTGACTGGGTAAGGAGATCATAGTCATAGAAGTCATACAACAAACCAAGAGTCCAACATGATACTACCACCACCATGCTTTACACTGAGACCATGGGACACTTAAATTGCACACAGGTGAACTCTTCCACTAATCATGTGACTTCTGATGGTAACTGGTTGCACCAGAACTGATTTAAATGTTTCACAGCAACCTTTATATTTTCACAGGAACAAACAACCTTTACTTTTTTTTTATTTGTAAATACTTTTGCAAGCTGTATATGATTCCTAATATGTATAATTTCTCATTCCCAGGTATCAGTGTTGGTGATGTGTCATACCCGAGAGCTGGCATTCCAGATCAGCAAAGAGTATGAACGCTTCTCCAAGTACATGCCGGCTGTCAAGGTTTGAAAATATCTTTTGTCTCTGTAGGTGTAATCTGTGCTAAAGGAGCTTCTTCACTCCCCTCCCTCAGTACACTGTCCATTTTCAGATAAAGATAGTTAAAATAATAATTTTAAAAAATTCACACAATAACTTAATTAAATTAAATTCACACAATAAATGAAAGTATGGTGAAAATATGGTCATTAAGGGCTCAGTGCAGTAGGAATGAAGAAATAGTAATCCTATAAAGGACATTCATAAAGACCCCTAAATGTGGCTTATGGCTGTGTTTGCGAGAGTGATTACATTTCATCGTGGCACAACTGCAATGCGCTGAAGAAAATCCACTGCAGCAGGGAATAACAATCACTTCTGATGCGAAGTCAGTGTTTAAGTCAGAAAAATTCCTGTTTATCGTTTTTCTTCTGATGAGCTCAAGTGACATAAGAGCAATACAGTGAAGGTTTTCCTTTTCAGTGTAGCATGTTGTCCTCATGAAAAGCACTGCCATCTGTGCATAATTATTAATTTCCTTTCATATTCAAATTTACAACCCCAATAGTCTCACATGCTTTAAAGCTAAAAGCAAAACACAGCTCTTTACACCTCTATCTTCTAAATCGTATCCCATGCTAGGCCATCTCTTTCTGTTTGTAAATCAAATACGACGTATAATTTATTATCATGTATCTAGCATATCTTTACGTATTGCTTAATTTTTCCCCCTTTTAAAGAATGCCTTAATGAGAAACAGTGTTGTGCAAATAAGAGCCATTATTCTTCTCAGTGCCCTTTACTTAATGCTAATTTTGTTTTTCTGTGGTGCTCTCTTTCTCTCTCTCTCTCTCTCTCTATCTCCCCCCCCTCAGGTGGCGGTGTTCTTTGGCGGTTTGCCTATAAAGAAGGATGAGGAGACACTGAAGAGAGAGAGTCCTCACATAGTGGTGGGAACACCCGGCCGCATCCTGGCCCTTTCACGCAACAAAAGTCTCAACCTGCGCCACATCAAACACTTCATCCTGGACGAGTGTGACAAAATGCTGGAACAGCTTGGTGAGAGGCTTTTTATAGATTAAAGCTCTGTTCCACAATGGACATAGTGTTGAGATCTTCAAAAGCACTTACGGTGTTTAAAGAAATTACAGTGTTTAAATGGATCACATTCTTCAAAGGGATGCATTGTTCGTATATATACAGTGTTCAGAACGATGCGATGTTCAGAGGGAGGCAGTGTTAAGATTGAGGTGGTGTTCAAGGGGGAGGAGATGTACAGAGGGAGGCAGTGTTCAGAGGGATACTGTGTTTAGAAGGCGGTGGCGTTCAGAAGGAGGAGGCGTTCAAGGGGAGGCAGTGTTTGAAGAGATATGGTGTTCAGAGGGATACTGTGTTCAGGGAGAGGCGGTGTTCAGAAGGAGGTGGTGTTCAGAAGGAGGTGGTGTTCAGAAGGAGGTGGTGTTCAGAAGGATACGGTGTTCAGAAGGAGATGGTGTTCAGAAGGAGGTGGTGTTCAGAGGAATACTGTGTTCAGGGGGAGGCGGTGTTCAGAGGGATACTGTGTTCAGGGGGAGGCGGTGTTCAGAGGGATACTGTGTTCAGGGAGAGGTCGTGTTCAGAGGGATACTGTTTAGAGAGGAAGGTGGTGTTCAGGGGGATACTGTGTTCAGGGGGATACTGTGTTCAGGGGGATACTGTTTAGAGAGGAAGGTGGTGTTCAGGGGGAGGAGGTGTTCAGAGGGATATTGTTCAGAGAGGAAGGCGGTGTTCAGAAGGAGGAGGCGGTGTTCAGAAGGATACTGTGAGGATGTGTTGTTTACTGTCATGAAGATGAGAAATCTGAAGCTGTTTGTTTAGCTTTTGTTTGTTTAGCTTTATCCACACATTCACACTATGTGTTATTTGTACCTTTAAACTGAAAAACGTCTCAGTGAAAATTCATCATCTTTCATTCAGGACCTGAATTAATTTTTTTCCCTTGTTATTTTTTAGACATGCGACGTGACGTTCAGGAGATTTTCCGCATGACCCCGCACGAGAAGCAGGTCATGATGTTCAGCGCCACTTTGAGCAAAGAAATCCGGCCCGTCTGCCGAAAGTTCATGCAAGATGTAATTACACCTCCTCTCGCTCTACCATGGCAACCACTCCTCCTGTTAGCGACAGACCCCGCCCTAGCATTAGGAAATGGCTGAGGTTAGGACAGGAGCCATATTGCAGCCATTTAGTTAAGTTAGAGAGAGGCTTTATAGAGCAGAACGGCCTGTTCATCTCTCACTGGCTCTATAGAACAGGAGACGGCTAGCAGATTTAATTCCTTATTTGGCAGCCAGTGCTACATTTCCCAGTTGGAGCAATGTCACCTGGCGATATTAGCGCAGCTTAGAGATAGTAGACCATCACGTCCAGTCCATTCTGCTCCAGTTCTCGTCCAGAAAGCTTTCTACACAGCTATTCAGAAAAATACACAGTTTAGGCAAAACACCTCCTCTCAAAACATCCTGAGCTCTCAGATTAGACCAATATTTTCAATTAGCATGTAGCATATTGTGCTGCTTTGAATAAAAACTGGAGAGGAGCTGCAATTATTGAGCTCTTCAAAGCACTTTAGGGCAGTGTGTTTATGCAGTTCTAAGAAATAGGTGTAATTTAAGGTGAACAAAAGAGCCCAAGCAATCTGCGATGTGATTTTCAAACAGATTGAGAGAAAGATAGAAAGCCGGCGGTTGATACTGGGGGGAAAAAAACCCCAAAACAAATCAGGAACATTTTTCTACATCGTTCCTTCTTTTCTTTCCAATTTTATGAAGGCAGCTATGTTTAACGCTGGCCGGCCTGTCATCCCAGAGCTTAGTGCTCACAAATCCTTTTGCTCTTTCATTAAAACGAGGCCCCCAGCGGACCTGCATGAGCGCTAATTACATAAAACAGGAAATACACCCCAAAACAAACAAAAAGCTCCAGGGACCTTGTAGTTAATTCCCCCTTTTTAAGAAAAAACGACTTTGTAATTAAATCACCCGTCGTCAGCCGAGTATTAAAACTGGCCCATGTGCTTTTCCTGCCTGAAGAAGGACCGCATCATCAAGCCGCTCTCTAAGCATGCTGCCTCATCCGCTCTAAAAGAAGTGACAAACTCGACTTGAAGAAGAGAAGAGGAAAATGTGTGAGAGGTGGAGCAGGAGGGAAGAAACTCGGCACAGACTTTTGAAATAAGTAATGAAATGAGGAATGTCCTGCTGTGGAATATTCTCCATGGAGAATCACCGACAGCCACGTGTGAAGCCACATCCGTCACGTCATGCAAAGAGGCACCACGCACCACAATATCCAGCTATCAGCAACACACACACACACACACACACAGACTCTCCCAAGAGTTCTTTATTTAGTCTGGAAAAATTAGGATAGTAACAAACAGACCAAACAAATGTGAAAAGTGATTTGCAGATTAAAAAGAAAGCTGAGGTGATTGTGAGCGAGTCAGAAACACTTCAGCATGAACGTGTCCGATTTCACATCATTCCTCTCTTTATTGAGCAAAAAAGAGATTTGCTTTAAAATTCAAATATTTAAAGGAATGGTTTGATGACATTTCTCACTTTTAGTCAATCAGCCAAGATGTATTTGCAGTGGAGCTACAAGGCTAATGCAGCTAACCAGTAATGCTTGATCTTTCTCACTAAAAAACTCTACTTTCACCAATAAAGAAAAATATCACGTCATTATTTAGCATCATGTTGCCAGCTAAGTACTTAGCTTAAGTACAGTTCAGCAGTAACTATCTGACTTTAATAGCTGGCTAAGGCTTAATAACCTGCTAGCTAGTCTTAGTATTAAATCATGTAATTAAAACTAAGCACTGCCAAGCTAGTTATTGAATATATTGTAGCAGGCTGAATAACTATTAAGGCATTAGCCAGGTTTTCAAACAAGTTACCTAACATAAGGCTGTTATACTGTGCATTTGCCATCAAGTGTTTAGGCTTAGTAGTGTTAGTCTAATCAAAAGCAAGCTAGTAATTATACTATGTAAAGTTTGATAGGAACCTGGATAATCCCCAAACTATTATTTAATTAAAGGCCTTAACCAGTACGCTAGCAAGTTAGCCAACATAAGGCTATTATATTGTGTATTTGCCATGTTAGCTAGTGTTAAAGAGAGACCTAACTACAAGGTGGGAATGAGCAATGGCTAATTTAGGTGCAAATAGCTTCTGTGTCCTTTTTTAATATATATATCTTTATATATTTGACAATTCCCACCCACCAGCTAATTTTCCCCAATTTCACAGCAGCTACCAAGATGTAGCGAAGGCTAACACATGCTGAAGCCACCCAAGCGCATGTTTTCAACCTGCTCATGCTGCATCACAGGACAGTGTAACACACAGGAAAAGGCACTAGCTGCCGTCTATTTAATTACACGAGCTGACAGATGCACAGGATTGGCTAGTGTCACCCTGATTGGCAGGGGAGAGAGAGAAAGGGGGGCCCCTTGTCTCCCAGCCACGGGTGGCTGTGGCTTCGTCAGAGTTCAAACTCGTGATCTCCTGACCACAGGGTGGACGCTTTTCTGTTGCGCCACTCAGGAGCCTGAAATCAGTGCTTTAATAAAAAACAGCTTGTTCCTATTTACAAAATTACAAAATAACTTAGTCTGTACCATCTTACGCAATTATAATCTAATTATAAACTAAAATACAATCGGTACAGGTTTTCCAGGACAAATTTACCAGTAGGGCACATAGGATGGAATCCAAATATCCACTCATCTTGCCATCTTGTGTGAAATGGTACCAAATTGTTCAGTGAAGCTTTCATCATGTTTATAGATTTTACTAAGTAGCACTGTGTGACTCTTGTGGTCTCAGGGTTTCCATTTGTGCGTGCCAGATGGTGAGATGAGAACAAAACGACAGCAAAAAAAAAAAAAAATTGTGCCCTTCATTATTATTTGAACTTATGAAGCAGCATTAAA
Source organism: Pangasius djambal (assembly GCA_022985145.1). NCBI lineage: Eukaryota > Metazoa > Chordata > Actinopteri > Siluriformes > Pangasiidae > Pangasius > Pangasius djambal. The sequence goes on from CM041003.1 coordinate 5,669,106, forward strand.
GTAACAGCTTATACTCATTAAAACTAGTGTGACAGTTATCTTTATATAAACATTATATTCATAGCCTGCATCATTTTATATGGAGCTGCTGCGTGTAATCACGTGTAATCCTTCATTCTCCTCTGAATGGAAAACTAAGTTTAAAAGTTTTTTTTGGTCGTCTCATCACAACCATCATCTTTATTTCTCGTTTTATCAGCACAAGTGCTTGAGTGAATAATGACCACAATTTCTTGACCCGGTCTATCAGTATCACTGAATGACCAGCCACGTTGTTAAAGCATTGTGCTGAAAATATCTGGAATGTAATGAAGTCTTGAGAACTGTCCCAAATGCTTGCTTTTACACCCACAAGCCCCTACATCACTCATGCACCACAGATTTGTACTTCAAGTGTGAAATTGGAGGGGGACTGCAGGGCTTAGGGTGACATTTGGGACAGAGCTGGTGCACGAAAGCACATCTGTGTGACAGTTTTCCATTACTTGTTAGCAACATTATCCTGCAAAGCTGAAAAACCGAATGCTGGACTGCAAACATGTCTTGGCTGATCGACTACATTTGGGGAAATGGTGTAAATTAGATTTTTCCGTACTGAACTGTTCATTGAAGAAGAGCAGCGTAGAGCTTCTCACAAATCTTCCTGTTCATTAATTAGCATATATACTCTATAACCAAATACACACACACACACACACACACACAGGGAAGAGAGCAGAAATGACAGTCAGGCTGCAGAGAGAAGAGAGGAGTCAGGCATATGATTTAACTCTGATCGACTTAATCCTGAATTGCTGTTAACATGCCTAGATATGAGATTGAGAAGAGGCCATAGACAGAACAGCTGCACTCATGTCAGGGTAGATGGAGTGTTTAAGGCTCAGTGATAGTGCTGATTAAACGTAAGCTGTCTGCAGGTAAGTGGAGTGTGGAACATTCAGCGACGAAGTGAACAGCATTGACTGACTGTGAGGAGTGTCTCCGCTGTCAAGTTTTCTGCATCACGTAAAACGCTGTTTACTTGTCGTTAAATGTTACACTCTTGAATAGCGGTGTAGGAGTGTGTCGGTGTGCGATTGCGCTTGTAGTCTTACTGCAAGTATGCAGCAAATATACACCGCCAGCCAAAACATTTTCTTACCTTTAATTATTAGTAGTGCACAATATGCATAGAAGAAACAATGTTAAAGTGCTCCAAGAGTGATCTAAATCTTTGTAGTAGAAAGTGAAGAGTCACTCTCAGATCCTGATGGGAATTCATCGAGATTGGCAGTCTTATAATGTAACACGCTTGCTGGCTGATTTAGTGCCATTGCGACCAGAGTTTTGGCAGCGTAAAGGAACTTAAAATGACCGCTGCTACGGCGCTGAAATAAAAGCCACCAACAGCAGGACAGCAGTGTGTTATGCGAAACTCAAAAGACGGCTACAAATACAGTAGTGGCGATGGCGAAACATAAACGAAACACACTAATGGGTTCATTAGCTCAGTTTAACGAATGTTTCTGTTTGTGTGAGCCCACTTTGTGCACAAGTCCGAATCACGCTGATTTATAATGGAAACAAAACATAGTAATTTTCTTTAATGGCTGGTATATCGTTAGAGGATCTTCATTGTGTGATCTGACATGGAGAACATATTATGTTATAGAATTCGGCCGGTGTTTTAATTGTATGATCTCGTACTATGTGACACGAAATAATCTTATGAGACCACTGAAATTACACAGTGCGAAACATCATAGGCTTAAGCCTATAGACAGAAGAGTCATAGACAGTCCTGGAATCCGTTGTAAGGCAAATATATGTAGCATGCTAGAGGATTATCATTATTACTCATTAACCAGAAATGCAAAAACTTTTACTGGCAGTGTGTATTAGCTATTATTTGAGTAAATGCCTGGGCTGCACTACCAGATTTATACAATTCAAACTTGTATTGAAAATGTGAGAGACTCCAGATACATTGGCAAATATCACAGATTTTTTTTTTCTTCATCCTGGTTAGTCCTTCAGTCATCACACTCGTACATTACAAGATTTACCCAGAATAAAGCACCACAAATGTTTGGATTATTTTCACAGACCTGAGATCTTTATCAGATTTTCCCAAGGGCAAACATGACTTCAGATCAAAACAAACGTTCAGCTCAGCTCTTATTTCAGACATGATGTCAACATTGCGTTACTGGCGTCTCCTCCACACTACAATACGTCAATATTGAACATTGTTCGTTTGTCACTTTAAATCAGGGTTGTTGTGACTGGCCTGTGTGTAGGTCGGAGGGGTTGAGGTTGGATTTTACACACAGCGTTCCACAGGATAATCTGGGAAGGCCAGTCTAAAATCAGGACAACATTTGAGATCATTGGAAGAGGCAAATCAGCCCGATTATCCTCTAGTGTAGCCCTGGCATAAGTGAATTGTATAGCATTTAATTGTGTATTTAGAAGCTGCTGAAGTCTGTATTTATCACCATGAGGGAGAGGGAGGGGGAGGGGAGGGGAGGGTGTGTCTAACCCCCGTCCTTTTTTTTTTCTTCTTCTCTTCTTCCTGTTTCACTCACCCGGCTCTACTCCTCACCCCTTTCTTTCTGAAACTTTCAAATGTCCCTGTCTTGCCCCACATAAATCCCACCTTCTAAAATACCACTTCCTGCTTACGTCCTTTCACCCTGTACCCGCTCCTTCCCCCTTTCCCCCGATCCCGTCTTGCGCCTCAACGCCGCCTCGTCCACTGGTCATCCCAGCCCATGGAGATATTTGTGGATGACGAGACCAAGCTGACCCTGCACGGCCTGCAGCAGTACTACGTCAAGCTGAAAGACAACGAGAAGAACAGGAAACTGTTTGATCTGCTGGACGTGCTGGAGTTCAACCAGGTATCTCAGCGTACACTCAACAGCCAGGCTTTTAAAGCGATGTTTCCCAATCCTGATCCTTTTAGTCTGTACATTTTGGTCCATACTGCCAGATGGATTTTAGAGCAGCCTCTCCTTATTTATTTTAGAGAAGTCTCTCCTCCAACCCCACCCACTCTGAAACTTCATATACTTTCATCAAAGTTTGTGTTGTCAGTTTTGATCATAAAACGAGCATACACCAATTCCACCAAGAATTTCCAGATTCATCTATGGTGTGTCTGTACAATCATACATTTGAGCATAATGTGTTAATGACCTGAACATCCTTAATAATTAGAGTTTTGTAAGTAGAATAGTATAAGTAATAACAATAAAAATAGCAAAGAATGTTAATAATCACAATTCCGCATGCATGAAACTCGTACTAATATATGAATAAATGAATTTCTATTTATGCACCTATACGTATTGATTTAATTAAATCTGACTATTTGAGTTCTTAAATAAATAAAAACCTAGCTTATTTTTTTTTTCTGGCTGTATTCTTTTTTTGGGGGGAGGGGATTTAAATACAGTGCTTGAAATAAAGAAGCTAGTAAAAAAAATTTACGTTTTCTCTGATTTTATGTGTTTATTACAGATTTGAGAATCACTTTTAAAGATAACAAACGGCACCTTTAAAAGCTTTTATACTACATGATTACAATTCTTGAATGAATAAACAGCAGCTTTCTTTTCTGTAGAAAGAGTACGTGTTTTTCTAATGTGTCTGAAGATGATTATATGATTGTTCCAGGATGTAAATACTTTTAAACATTACAGAGTTTGTAACTTTATGAAGTATTAGTTAATAAGCTTGATCATATGATTCATGGGGTGATAGAGCAGAGCAGAGGAAGGGCCAGTATTGGGAAACTGCAGGACTTCTAGCTTATATAATTCAATATTTAGGTAATGAAGTGAAGTGATGTGTGGCCAAGTATGGTGACCCATACACACACACACACACACACACACACACACACACACACACACACACACACACACACACACACCCCTCCCCCCCCCCAGTGGGCAGCCTTTTTGCTGTGGCGCCCGGGGAGCAGTTGGGGGATCGGTGCCTTGCTCAAGGGTCTCACCTCAGTCGTGGTATTGAGGGTGGAAGAGAGCACTGGTCATTCACTTCCCCCACCTACAATCCCTGCCGGCCTGAGACTCGAACCCATGTTACAAGTCCGGTTACAAGTCCGACTCTCTGACCATTAGGCCACGACTGTCCCCGCTACTGTACGCTACTGTGCACTATTGTGCACTACTGTGGGTTTTCTTATTTGCTTCAGTTTTGTTTTTTAATTTGATATTTTATAATCAGGTCTCCTTGGGTGTAATAAAGTCTCAGTGTAAATTAAGTGATGTTCTTATTATATGTTATTACAGATAACGCTGGCTTGTGTGTTCTGGCTGTTGTAGGTGGTGATCTTTGTGAAGTCAGTGCAGCGTTGCATCGCTCTCGCTCAGCTGCTGGTGGAGCAGAACTTCCCCGCCATCGCCATCCACAGAGCAATGCCTCAGGAGGAGAGGTGTGACACCGCCTCATCCGCACTCTAACACGCTGTCTGTGCTTTATCATGCTTTATGTCATTTCCCCTGCAGTAATTTGGCGTTTTGATCGTTACCACAGGCTCGCTCGATATCAGCAGTTTAAAGACTTTCAGAGGCGCATCCTCGTGGCCACTAACCTGTTTGGCAGAGGAATGGACATCGAAAGAGTCAACATCGCTTTTAACTACGACATGCCCGAGGATTCAGACACGTATCTGCACAGGGTTGGTCAGCACTGGCTTAGTAATTAGTGATATGATCATGTGATATATTCAACACATGCAATATTATTAGAGTAGACATTTCAAAATGTCACGCCTAGGATACACTCCAGCATTTGAAAGTCATTTTTAGTGTCATGGAAGACATGGTTTTATTTTCAGTACTTATTTACAGTATTGTTAACCTTTATTAAGGTTAAAGATCAGAAACATATCATGATATGTTTTAATATTTTTAACATTTTAATCATACATCATTTTAATATTGACCACATATAATATTTGTAACGATTATAACATTCTTGTTCTCTGAACTCTCATATTTTTCAGGTGGCCAGGGCGGGCAGGTTTGGCACAAAAGGTCTAGCCATCACGTTTGTGTCAGATGAAAGCGATGCCCGAACGCTGAATGACGTTCAGGACAGGTTTGAGGTGAACATCAGCGAGCTTCCAGAGGAGATCGACATCTCATCTTACAGTAAGTACTGCACTACCTGGTCCTTTCTGAAGAGCTGTGAGAGCTGTGACTGACTGTGGTAAAGTTTAGTAACAAGACTTGAATTGTATTACTGATCCAAACAGTTTACCTTAAGAGACATACTGTTTAAACTGTGCTAAACTGCTAGCTATAAGATTTTATTATTATTATTATTATTATTATTATTATTATTACTACTACTTGTGTGCAACAGCTCCAGGGCAGTGTATTAAAAAAGCAATGTCTTATGTTAATCGACTACATTTGGTGTAAGAGGAAATATCTTGTCAAATTTATTTTGGGTGAAATATTGATTTAATATTTTACGTGAGTGCTTAATGATACTAGTTTAACCGTTTTGCCCACAAGAATATGATTTAAGAAACTGTAGTGACTCATGTCCTATGTGTCGGTCTGGGAAAACCCATCGGTTGTCAGTAAATTCTCGATAAATTTATGAAAAAACAAATGTTTTAACCAAAATTTTTACCTCTAACATACTTTACCACCTCAGCTTTAAGACACTGTAAGTATAATTCCCCAAAATGAACAAATGCAGTGATTAAAACAGTAAATTTGCGTGAAGATATCTAACACCTCATTCATTTCCTCACATAGTAAATGTCACGCTTTGATCAAGTTGTTGTAGTGAAACAGACATGATCCTAATTAGTTACTGCTATCAAAATGCCAAAGTCTGAATTAAATCTTCTTTTTAATTAAATAAACCTGGAAATTAAGGTATCCAGGTTTGAAAATGTCATTTTGACTTGTGCATTTTCCTTGTGTAGTATGCAAAAGAGAAACATATTTCAGTTTTGGAAAGCCTGTAGTTTTCAAAATGTCAGTTTCACCATGTGAAGGGTTTTCCCAGGCTGCCACTTGTATACATTTATGTTTTATGGCAAATTATACAGAATATGTCATGTTATATGTTGTGTTGTATGCTGGGAAACTCAGCAACACTTTTATTTCAGTTAAAATAGAACTGTACTGAATCGTGTTGTATTGTATAGAATCTGATGTTGTCATTTAAACAAGCTAAAATAAAATTCTTGTTTACAGTTCATGTGTGTAAATGAAATATAAGGCCCAAATGTCATGCCCTAAACACTCAATCGTTCAGTGTTAGAAATTCAGCAAAGATGAGTGAATAGACAGCAGACTGGTTTGGAGCTTCAGATTCTCTGTGCTTATTTGTGCACTTGGACTCCAGGTCAGTGTTTTCACTAACAGAAGTTCAGAAAGTTCTCACCAGCTTATGAAGCTTATGTAAAGAGAAGCGAGTGGGGCGAGATAAGAGCGAAGCAGGCCTGGAGAGACGAGAGAACAGCGAGTGTTTTCACCTCTGATCTCGGTGTGTTCTGTTACAGAGACCCACCACAACAAAACAAAAGGAATAAGAAATACAGCATGCTCAGCATGTCCAGCCCTGAAACAGAATACATGAACGAACAGAAAACTTTAGCAAACGATCGTAGAGTGAATAATTACAGGCAGTCATCAGATTGTGATGTTTTCCTGCCACTTTGGTAAATAATCCTCTAAAGGACTAAATCATGCAAATTAAAATGAATTTACTGATTCCTGCTTGTTCCTCTATATGTGGATTTCTTATATTCTTTGTAATAATTGAACTAACATACAAAACGATTTGTTTTTCTCTGTCGTAGTTGAGCAGACGCGGTAAAGCAGACAGGGAGAAGAGGCGAGTTGTGTCGAGGACGCCTGCGAGAGCAGCACTCAGTAGCCTGCATTTCACACAGACTGTTAGAGAAGTTTAGCGAGAATGTAAACCTGACAACAAAAAAAAAAATCATTAGATCTAATAATCCAGCACTTACACGGGTTCTTAAATGCCTCTGAAGTTTCTCTGATGCTTATATATATATATATATATATATATATATATATATATATAAGCTTTGTTTATTTTAAGATATAGAGCCAAGAT
>CM041003.1:5683555-5762395 GCA_022985145.1 Pangasius djambal
AAAAAAAAAAAAAAGCACTTCGATTCTATTGTTCAGGTAGCTCGATTTGTACAATGCACTGCTGCTAACTATAAAATGAGTTCAATGGCAGAACAAGTTCAGAGCCCATCCCAACCTTTGTACATGTTTGAAAATGCACTCTGCACATCTTATGATTAGGCCTGTGTTCTTACCTCCAGGTCGTCTTCTACAATGACCACAGTGGAATAACCGAATGTATTAAAGACTTGGTTCAGGGCCCAACGGTAGTGTCTGGCGATCTTATAGTAACCCTGGAACTTCCGGTGATCGGGCCGCACAGGAATGTTAGAGAGATCTGGTTGGCTGATGTGGGTCACCTGACTGCCATAGGAGCCGATGACCCGGGCTGTATCGGAGTGACCGCAGTCCTGGCTCACGATGATTGGATATAGCTCCACTGAAGGCCGGTACTGTATCAGCTTGTCCAAACTTCTTTTCACTGTAACCCTGTCACAAGCGATGACCAAGATCGGGATGACAGTTTGAGGACTAGGATCTGTAAGGTCCACGTTATTTTTGTCCGACGGTTTGTCATTGTCGGACTCTTTGTCCTGCTTTGTGTCTGCTTTGTGTGGCGGAGGGTTTGAGACAACAGGAACCTGCTTGTTTTTTACAATAATTTCATTTCCCTTCAAGGTGGGTAACTGGGGCAACTGCTGAGGTTCTTTAAATTCATCTTTTTTGTCCTTTGCCTCCTCAGTCTCTTTTTTCCTCAAGTCTTTACTCTGTTCCCACAAAGATCTGTGGCTCTGTATCTGTTTCAGGAGTTTCTTTTGTGTCTCCAATTCCGATTCCACCTCTTCCGCCAATCGGATCACTTCGCCCGCCAGCCCACTGGCTCCACCTCGCTTCCCTTTTCCAGCCTGCCATTCCTCTCCTGCGCCTGGTTCAGCTCCGCCTCCATCTCCAAGTCGACCAATGGGTGGCCTTCCCCAGAGAAACAGAAGCAGCAAGGCATTCCAGGCGACAAACAGAACCGCTCCGCATAAGATAAGGGAGCCTTTCTTACGAACCATGGCCCAGTGGCACCAAAGGAGAGACCGAAGAGAGGAGAAAGCTAGAGCAAGACAAAATGTCAACAATTAAAAAAAAGTACAAAACTACAAGTCCAATCACAGGTGACTAAAAGAACATGTTTTCCATCCATGGTAGGCAACAACAAATCTTTTGTAAATGGTTAACGCAAGTTTTCCCAGCAATCTACCCTTAGAGAATACGTGTATCGAGTATACACTTGACACTTTCTTCTAGAATTATAAAAGATGGCTTGGACTAAACTAGCGAGATGTAAGAAAGGATTTCAAATGCAACAAAAGGAAGCCTTGGCGTAATATTGAAAGGAAGATGTGAAAGTCTATCTGCCTGCCTCTTTTCTGAAAAACAAAACAGGAAGACAGAAGGTAAAAGTGAATCTTCAACAGTTGCTAAGAGAATGTGGTGTCATTGTAACGCAAGTGACTATAAACACCTTCATTTAATTTCCACAGTTAGAAAGTTCGGGCAAAAATAAGATCTATATAACACACTGTTAATCATTAATTTCAAGTCATGTCTCAGTTTCCAACAAACAACTCTGAAGCTTCTAAACATGCCAGGAAACTTCCATGGAATTCTGGCTATGTGCAGGTATGTTTTATCTGATTTGATCTGATCTGAACTTAAATCTGTCTCATGCTGGTTATCCATTCAGCAGCAAGGAAGACAAAAAGTCAACACACAAAACACACCCAAAAAAACCCCCACATCCAAACAATGGTGAAAAAGATCTCCAGGTCTAAAGAGACCTCCACCTTTAGCAGACATAAATCTTTTGACAAGATGCTGACTTTTATTTTTATCACTGATATTACTACTTTTCTGAGATATCTTGGGTATTGCAATATCTTTTCATGATTTTTTTTAAAACAGCAAAAGCGCTGATCCACACTGTAGATGAGGATCATATACAGCATTTCAAACATGAATAGCTTTGTAAGTGGAGTTTAATCCTAGCCTATTTTTCAGTAAGTAGGGCAGGTATACGCCTAGTTCTCGCTCAACATTTCCTTTAGACCAACAGTTTTCAGGCTAAAGAGGAAGCATGAATCTTGCATAAAAACCAAACGTCAGCAGTGTTCTTATGAACTCAGAGGTGCTGGAGAAACAGTGCAGTCTAGATGATTTAACGGTCAGGCTTTAAGGAAGCGACACACCCTGTTCACTATATAGTGCCATGATTTGAGGATGTGTGCTTTGTTAGGTCTGAAAACACAGCGAAGAATATCAGCTATGCTCATACACTCCAAAAGAGAACAGCAATAGGTAATGTGTGATCTATGTACCTTAGTGGGTGCTGAATGGCCATAGTGTATATCAGTGTTTGAAGACATGTGGGTTATGTAAGCAATAAAACACTTGAGGGGCTGCTCTTCTAGGAAAATCAATGACAGGGTGATGGGATGCATCCCAACGTAGTGGAATTACTGTTACCACCCAGAAGTTGATTAGTTTCCAATAATTTCTATTTAATAAAGAACAGCACATCATACTTTTTATCCATTTACGGTTACGTTAAAGGTTGTGGAACGCTATTGTGAAGCACAATAGTTCCTGTGATCACTGATCATAGCTATTAACACCAAATCCCTCACTTTTCTTAAACAAACAAAAAAAAAAATAGTTGTTAACCAAAAAACCACAAAGTGCCACATCATGAAAACTTTCCCCTGGTGGAAAACTTGCAGTTTTATCTCTGACTGTTACAAAGCCCTGACACTGGAGACTCCTTCCATAAAGGTTAGTTAAATAAATGTCTCCTAACAGAAAATGTCACCGTATCAACAATTATATGATTTTTCTTTCTTTTGTTTCTTATTAGTTGTAGATTATGTGAAGTGTTCTCCAGACATGTCCCTGTCTAAGTAATTATAGAATCGATAATGTATTAGAACGAGCGCATTAACTGGGTTTTCCTTTGCACTTTCCACTACTGTCAGACCTGCTGGTATAGAAAATGAATCAACATCTGCTGACCAAGAGGGTTCTGATAATAATATTCTCTTGGTTGGTATGGGAAAAAGGTTCAGAGTTCCGTTTAAAAAAAGAAAAGAATCGAATCAAAAGGATGCATCATTCACTTGGACTGTAGTTTCAAACACACCCATGCGGATCATCTTGATAGTGTTGGAATGTGATATAGCCGGATAAGGAACAAACCATGGAGTGTAAAAAATATTTTAGTTGAACCATGAATTCCATTCCTGACTCTCCTGACATGAAGGGAAGGATTGCCATGTTCAGGATTTGATTGGATAAAGATCATGTGATTGGCATTCTGGAAATACATACACACTATTTACACTACAGAGCATGTATTCCACTAGACACTATCCTGCTTAAAGGGGACGTTCGGCCATGTTGACTTTAAAGTGCTTGGGAAACCCTTCCCCCGTCCTGCAACAGAAACGTGGCATCTCTTCCCATGATCCCGTGGATTTATGGGGTCATAAACGTTCTCTGAGTAGGCACTTTTTCATCAGTGACCAAACCTGCGCAGGAAACTTACACAGCTAATGTGAAGTTCATATCCAAATTAAGGAAAATAGTCACTACTCGTGTTACTCATGTAGTCTAATCAATGCACACAGGGATGGAGTTAAAAAAAAAACACTTGAAATAAAAATTCTCAGTCTTAAAAGGCAGATAAAGGCCTTTGTACCTGAAAAGTAAACAAACAAAAAAAAAAGTCTATTTTTTACAAAACCTGGCCTACATGAAAACAGCATTATTCAGAATTCTCAGCGCGAACTGGTTTGCTTTCCACATCATCCATTGCTCACTCAAAAGCCAGAGAACGCTCAGCATTTCAAAATTACAAAGTCCATTCATCCCCCGTGTCAGCCACGAGTCTGCACAGAAAAGTCAATACTCACAGGAGTGTCGGCTAGTCGCTCACTCCGCTGTGCTGACTGGGTTAAACTCCCAACAGCTTTTTACACCCGAGAGAACTTCCTGAAAAAAGCTCATTTGAAAACAACAGAATCAGATTTTCAGCTGATATTGCCTACCAGGAAGCCGACAATGTGGCAACATGACGCAGGAAGTTCAGACAGAAAGTGTTGGGGTAATAAGAAAATGATCAGGACATGGTGATAGAACACTAAGCGTAGTTACTGCTACCATGCCTAAGTAACAGCAGTGTTTTATTCCTCTTACAACCACAGCAATTTGTCAAAGATGATCATTTTTTACATTATTAAAGAATACTTTTTATCTGTTTAGAGTTACGTGTGCTATGAACAGTCTGTCGCTGTTTTTTGCTCTTAAGAAGATAAAGAAGCCAAAAAGCTTGTCGCATTCAGCTTGTCATCTGATGTTACCTAAAACAGGAACCACAAATCCGTCCTGAAGACTTATCTGACTGTTACAAAGTCCCGACACTGGAGACTCCTTCTGCTAAATAAACATCTCCTCACAGAAAATTTCACCATATCAACAATTACACACATTTTTAATCCGTATGTGAAACGTACATCATATAAGTCATGTGAATGAGCTGTTACTATAGAAACGATAACCTATTACAATGAGCGCTTTACTATAAACCTTGCGGCTGGACCTAATATCAGAGCTGCTGTTACAGACAATTAATCAACACCTTCTGACCAAACAGAACAGAAAATTGTACAGTGGTACACTGATCAGAACGGAATCAAACTTTTTTCTAGATAAATCCGGACACATTGCATTATTTTGAACAAAATTACTTTGTTTGTTGGAGTGTGTGAACTCCAATCATCCAAACAGGTGTTAAAATATATTTTTCAGGATGATGAGAGCGTGCATTCCTACAGGGGATATGAAAAGTCTGCACACCCCTGTTACAATGGCAGGGTTTTGTGATGTTAAAAAAAAAAAATGAAATCAAGATAAATCATTTCAGATCTTTTCCCACCTTTAAAGTGAAATTGCAAAGTATACAAATAAAGTGAAAAACAATCAAACTTTTTTTTAGGGAAAAAAGCAAACATACGATAATCTAGTTGCATAAGTGTGCACACCCTTAAACTAATACTTTGTTGAAGCACATTTTGATTTTATTACACCACTCAGTCTGTTTGGCTAAGAGTCTATCAGCATGCCACATCTTGACTTGGCAATATTTTCCCACTCTTTCTTGCAAAAACATTCTAGATCCATCAAATTGTAAGGGCAATTCCTGTGCACAGCCTGATTCAGGTCACCCCACAGATTTTTAGTTTTCCCACTGATTTTTAGTTTAGGATTCAGGTCTGGGCTCTGGCTAGACCATTCAAAAACACTGATCTTTTGGTTAAGCCATTCCTTTGTTGATTTGGATGTATACTTTGGGTCACTGTCGTGCTGAAAGGAGAAATTCCTTTTCATCTTCAGCTTACTAGCAGACACCTGAAAGTTTTGCACTAAAATCAGCTAGTATTTGTAGCTACTCATGATTCCCTTCACCTTAATAAAAGCCCCAGTTCTTTCTGAAGAAAAACAGCCCTAAAGCATGATGCTGCCACCACCATGCTTCACCATGGGTTTGGCGATCTTTTGGTGATGTGCTTTTTTTTGCGCCATCATACCGTTTGGAATTATTTTACCTTTTGGAATTGGTCTCATCAGACCATAACCCATTTTGCCACATGATTTGGGAGTGATTTAGTTGAGCTTGGATGTTTTACGTGAGAAAGGGCTTCCAGCTAGCCGCCCTACCCCATAGCCCAGGCATGTGAAGAATACAAGAGATTGTTGCCAGATGCAGAGTAATCAGTACTTGTCAGATATTCCTGCAGCCCCTTTAATGTTGCTGTACATCTCTTGGCAGCGTCCCTGATCATTTTTTTCTTGTCCTTTTCTAAATTTTGGAGGGACGTCCTGTTCTTGGTGATGTCACTCTGATGCTCCATTTTCTCCACTTCTTGATGATGGCCTTTACACTGTTCCGTGCTACAGCTAATGTTTTGGAAATTCTTTTATACCCCTCTCCTAAACAATACTTTTCAACAAGTGAGATACCATGCATGCTTTGTAAGCTCTTTGTGGATCATCGCTTCAGCAGTCAGATAAAACCAGGAAGATGTGAAGAAAATCCTAGAGAAACAGCTGGTCATTGTTTGGGGTTAATCAGAGTAATGTCATTGATGACAGCTGTATGATAATTACTTTTGATCATGAGATTGAATGTGATTGCTTCTTTCTGAACACAGCCACATCCCCTGTGCTTATGCAACTGTAACTTTTTTTATTTTTCCTATTTTTCCCTAAAATGTTTCTAATTGTTTTTCACTTAACTTTTGTATGCTGTTCAATTTCATACTGAGGGTGGAAAAAGTTCTGACATGATTAATCTTGGTTTCATTTTTTTACATCAGGGCTGTGTAGACTTTTTATATCTACTTTATAACCTTCTGCGATAACAGCAATGCAAAGTCCGCTACTGCGATAACGATGAACAAACACGAAACCTGTGCAGGAACCTACAGAAACTAGAAAGTGTATGTCATGAAATCCTACGTAGCGAATAAGAACGGACAGAGAAGGCATGAGTACTAATTACCTGTTACAATATTAACACCAGTAATCTCTGCGCAACTAATCTCCACTTGATCCTGTTAAACAAGAGGTCTGTGGAGGCTTTTCTGTATTCTCTATTCACTAAACACTGTCAAACGGACTGTTAACTCTTCATTAATTAGTGAGATTCATCATTTAATCATCACAGTTTAAAGTGTGAGCAGTTATTACTGAAAGAGGAAGCAAAGTTAATGGTCTACACGTGTGAAAGAATTAAGACAACACAATTGTTTTTTTGTTTTTTCCACTGAGCAGACAGAAAACGAAGCGCATACCCACACTCACCTTGTGCCAACAACCGAACACAGCCCGGGTCTACTTTCAAAATTAAAACCACATGTAGACCTGACACGGCCTTTACGGACAGGAAGGAGTGTAAAAGATAGATAATAAAACAAAAGAGGCACAGTTATCAGGAAACTGTAGGCTGGTAGAGATACGGCAAAAGCAGTAGAGCGTCCAAAAGAAATCCTGATGAAGTTCTGCTATGAAAAGACCTGGCTGACTGAAATGCTGCTGGTACAAAGAAAGTAAAAGCATCTAGTGTTAAAGTATAAGTACCTGTATATGAAACTTTGCTCCACGTCTCTCTTCGCTCTCTCAGCTCTCAAGAAGAAGCAGATCAGTAGGAAACAAATGACAGAGACAGAGAGAGAGAAAGAGAGAAAGGGAGAAAGGGAGAGAGAGAGAGAGAGAGAGAGAGAGAGAGAGAGAGAGAGAGCAAGACACAGAAGGGGAGGAGGAAAGAAAGGGGAGGCCCTTTACACCCCCTCCTCTTTTTTTTCTTTTCTTTTTTTCCCCCCTCACTTTCCTCTCCTGTAAACGTGGATGAGTCTGGTAGGCTACTCAGCACCACTAAGGTCAAAGCTCATGCATGTACAGTTAAACACTACACTTCAGACAGAACATGTTGGATGGACAAGTCATGTGCCAAAATGAGCTTGTCTGTCTGGGATAATGGCTTGCACATGGGCTCGTTTTTAAAGCATGTTTACATAGCAGCCATGGTAGTCATTAATTAGAGGAAGAAGTCATTAGAGGGTTTTTTTGTTAATGGGGAAAAAAGATCCTGGCTGGATATCTTCATGCATTACTATACCCTTTCTCTCTTATATTAGATGCAAAAAAAAAAAAAGGTTTACATATGTATTTATAGACAGAAATCTGGCCCTTTATACATAATCCTATTCCTTGCATATGGACTAAATCCAAAGCCAAGCTGCAGAGTCAGTAATGCTAAAAAAAAAAGTGGCATTTATTAGAGTTCAATGAAGAATTATGTGAGGAAAGTCACACCCTTAGATTAATTCAGCATCCTAATTGTTTTATTGCTGTTAGAATAAGCGGTTCCACTATCAGGCAAGCCGTGTAGCTGTGTGAATGGATATCTCACCTTTATTCATTTCAGGGTTGCAGTCAAGCAGGCAGGAAAAGCTTCTCTCTCTCCCTCTCTCTCTGTAGTATCCAGATGAAGCAGATAAATGTCACAGCTGACTCTTCACCGTTCCTCCTTCACCACGCATTGTCAGTATTCAGAATAACGCCAGTGTAGTGATGATGATGATGGTGATGATGATGGTCCGTGTCTCCCGGTTATATCCTCCTCACGCATTCTGTGCAAACGCCGTTCAGCTGGATGAAAATTTCCGCACATTACTTCCACCTTTCCAGGGTTGTACGTAATGTTTTGATGGCTGAAAAGATCATTTTTTCCGGTTTTTTTTTTTTCACCAAAGGTGAGAGTCACCGACGGTTAATTTTTATTCGATACCGCTATAACGGTGCCTTTCCGGTCACTTCCGGGTTGTGTCTTTTTTTTTTTTTTTTTAATACAAGCCACGCCCCCTACTGCAGCTCCTCCTCCTTCAGTTTCCCCTAGCAACAATGTTGCCCTAACAACTGCGCGCGTATCAATTTCTAATTTCTGTCTTCGGTTTCAGTTGAAAATGACCTGTATGATTTATCAAACATAGTGATGCAAAAGCATAGTAATAAAAATAGTTTCCTTTTTAATAATAATAATAATAATAATAATAATAATGCTTCAGTTTGTAGCAAGTCTATGTGTGGATTTAAAAAAAAAAGAAACAAGAGAAAGCTGCATAGTTACATTTCAGTACAGACGAACTGCTTTACTAGTTTTACTGCTTTTAATACACAATTAGAAAACAAACTTGTAGATGCTGACTATAACTAATTTCATCAGCAATGATGCATGCTGAGTTATGTTCAGTTTGGAATAAAAATGTAAATGTGTAAATGAAAAAAAAAACACACACTTTTGCTAGATATTGTTGCACACATGATGAATAATGTTATCAACTGTCACATGGCCAAAATTACTTTACAGGCCTGATTTATTAACTACAGTGGTGTTGTTGATACACAGTACTGTGCAAAAGTCTTAGGTGCCCTATTTGTTTTAATACAAACTTTGTTATAGATTTGTATTTTATGACTTCTACATTATCGAGTCAGTACAAAAACATTTTAGATTTCCAAACATTAGTTTTCCAGCACAAAATTAAATGTTACAGAAAAATGTTTGTATGTCAGGAAAGAAAGCAGCAGATTATGTAAGAGACCATTTTCAGAAAAAAAAACAAAAAAACAACATAATGAAGGCTGCTGGGATTTGCTACAAAAAAAAAAAAAAAAGAATAAATAAATAAATAAATAAAAACAAGTGCAAAGAAGAACTGTGGCTGCTTCTGCAAGATGCTCAGTCACACCAAATACTGACTTTGTTTCATTTATTACTTTTTAGAAACATTTAGTTTCATTATTTTTGAAGGCATCTTTGCTCTACAGCATTTCTTTGCATGTGCCTAAGACTTTTGCACGGTACTGCGTGTGTGCACATATATATATATATATATATATATATATATATATATATATATATATATATATATATATATATATATATATATATATATAATGTTTTTCAAATATCTGTGCATTCTGACTGCATTGATAAAACGGCAACAGTATAATTTCATCAGCAATGACTGCTGAGCTATATTCGCTTGAAACAATTAGAAATTAAACAATTTAACAGGACTCAGTTAAATTAAACTGGAAACAACTACAAAAAAAATATATATATATATATAAATAAATTTAACTGGAAACTGGAAATTATCAATTAAAATGAAAATATACATTAAAAAAATACTAGATATTGTTGTGTACATGATGAATAATTTATTTCAACATTTATGATGTATACAAATACTTTGTACAACAAAATTTCTTTATATTTCACCTTGGCCCAGTCAATAGTTTTAGTTCTTCCTGCTTCAGCACTGTATTATAATTCATTTTATTCTACATTATTTGGCTTCATTACCAAACTGTACTTTGAGTTAACTATCTTTTCTGACCGGTTGCAAAGCTGAAAGCTGTTTCTCAATGCTCTTTAATTCCTGCTCCAATGCTGCGATCTGTAGATTTGAAGATAAAAGTAGAGAAAAGAACCAAGTTACATTTCAGCATGGATGCACTGCTTTAAAAGGTACTGCTTAAATAATTTTTGATTCTCTACACAAGTTCACCTTATTCCCTGTCTCCTGCCGAATGTGCTCAGGAACCTTCTCTGTGTAGTTTGGTACTCTTGTCCGAGACAGGAATTGCTCAAGTTTAAAGAGAAGTTTTTCTCTACGTTGAGAAAGTAGGATCATCTGTTTGTTACTACTACTGCAACTCTAAGAAAGAAGTAAAGGGAATATATTGGCAAAGATTAACTGTGGTACTGCTGTAAATGTTTAAACATAGACAGTAAAATTACAGGCATTTAATTCATATATATATATATATATATATATATATATATATATATATATATATATATATATATAGCATCTCAGTATATTATATACAGTGACACCATATCCACAGTTTTATAAGCTGCAGCAATGGTGTTTTTCTCTATCACCTGTACATCAAGGTGTAACTGGACTGAATGGTCAGTCACCGCAATGGTACTCCCTTCATTTGGACGTGGTGCAGGGGAGAACGGGAGGGAGCTGATACCCTCCTGAGGACAATGCAGATAAAGATTAGAGATCCGGCCCAGGATGCAGATAGCGTGACTGAAGCTGTGGAGTATTTGTGCCTGCTCTGCTGTGCACACTGCCCACACTAGAGAAGGCAAAAGAATACATGTTACTTTTTACAGCAATGCAATTGTCTTAAAGCAACCTTACATAAAGACATCAGTGCATTAAAATCCCTACAAAGGTTAACCATGGGTTTAAAAAAATTTAGTGGTTTACCACTGTTTATACCAGTGATTTACCACATTTTATACCAGTAGTTTACCACAGGTTCATTCCAATAGTTTACCTCCATTTACACCCAAGGTGCACCTCTGTTTATTTCAATGGTTTACCACTGTTTATACCAATGGTTTACCACTGTTTATACCAATGGTTTAACTCGTTTATACCAATGACTTACCACCATTTACACCAGTAATTTACAACTTGTTAGACCAGTAGTTTAAACCCTTTTCATTCCAATGGTTTACCACCATGTATACCAATGGTTTATCCCTGTTTACACCAATGGTTTACCTCCATTTATATCAATGATTTAACTCCGTTTAATGCTACACTACACTGTCAAAAAATGCTGACATTATGGATATTGTGCGAACAGAGAAAAGGGAAAAACAGACGTAGTCATTAAACTCACTGTCAGGTCTTTCCTTCGTCATGTGACACTGGGCTCGGAGTGACCTGGCCACCCTGACCACTTCCTGTACCAATGGAAAATCCGTTTCCTCTTCAGGAAAGCACCAATGCCCCTGTGGAAAGCATGTGACAGAACAATAAGAGTGGAATGAGGAAACAGTGGACCAACATGCAGCCAGGCTGATTTGTGTTAAGTAAGGAATAAAACATAGTGAGACATGCTGTTGTGGGGAAAATAATAAAGGGCAGGGTGTTGTGATGCAACCCTATGCAAAGCTAAGGGCTGGTACCACACTGAGGTCGTTTATTTTCCAGTAACAGCTTGTCCTAAATTGTTTTATTCCTCTTAAACCACAGCAATTCACCAGTGATTACAATGTTTAATGAAAGACACATCGTAATATTTATTTATCCTGTGGCTGTCATTGGCTCACCAGCTGAGAGGCTGTTGGATATGGCTGCACACATACACTGGATGGAGCTGCGGTAGGGTTTGGGCTATAGGGCTGCAATCTTTGCCAGAGCTCCTCTGTGAGAAAAGGCATGAAAGGGGAAAGGAGGCGGAGAGAAATGGACACGCAGTGATAGAGCACAGCAGTGGCAATCTGCTGCTCTTCATTTCGCGCTTCATTTTCATTCACGTCCTGTTTCAAAACTGGCTTAATGCATTCCTAGGGAAAGAAGGAAAGAAAGAGACACAAAAATCAAGAAAGGAGGATGTATATGCAAAATAGTGAATAGGAGCCCTGTTCAGGTTTGACACACTGTAACAATTTTGACAAACTGCATTTTTTTGAAAGTCATTTTTTCACTAATATGACATAAATGCATGTTATTAACTGCAGTAGGGACACATGTACAGTACACTGAGGATTGAAGAGGACTACGTGTAGGTGTTGGTATTTAAGAGGCTCTTATGTAAGTGCTGTGATATTTTATGCCAAAACCTGGTTGCCTCTGCCAAGAAGTTACAACTTAGCCATAGATAGATCAACAAGATAATGACCTCAAACATACATCCAATATGTTTAAGTTCAAAATAGCATTCAATGCATGAGTCATTTTAATTAAGAGTGCCAATAATTCTGAAGCTGACCGTAATTAAAAACTTTCTCTATAAACAGACTAAAAGCATCATAACTTCAGAAATGAAACAAATGAAGTGTAATAAATTCAGATACATTATCTAAATGACAATATGTTTTTGTGTTATTTTTTAATAAACAATGAATAAACTGAAACAGTCCTCTTAAGTAATGGACTCAGAGTTTCATTCCCTACTGTAAACTCACCAGATACACGTCACAGAGGCTGTGGAGCCAGAAGGAATGCAGAGCGGAAGTGACTGTGTGGAGCTCATAGCTCTCAAAGCCTTTATCACACTGTATTACTGTACTGAAGAGTCGCGAACAGATCCATCTGTCTATCCTCGACACAGGAAAGGTCTGAGACAGAATGATAAAAGGAGAAAGAATCAATAAGAGAGGCAGTGAGTTTCATATTTACACTGATTCATTTAGCAGATGCTTCTATTCTAAAGTGACTTATAATCTCAGCACAGCGCTGCTGTGGGTCTATCAACCTTGGGATTTGAACTCACAACCTTCTGGTCAATAGCACAGAACATTAACCACTGAGCTACCACTGCTCTAGGTTAGCCACCTAACTTTACATTGCACTGCATCATGAATATGGGTGTAATTTCTCATCTCAGTCCATCAAGCACACTTAACATATCTCTCAGTTTTTACTCCACTTCTCCATGTATTTTAGGTGAAGCATTTAAATGAAAAAATATCAAATATATGTCAATATTTAGATCATAGGCTTCATCTGTAAAGCATTTTGAACGTGGTCTAGCTCAGGGTCAATTCTGTGGACTGCGTTCCAGATGGATTTCAATGTCTCAAACCAAGCACTTGACAAATAGCAGAACTGATCAATGAATGAAAAAAATACGGACATAGTTCAGTGACTGTTTTTTTTAAAAACATGAACCAACATGGCTTCTGTAGCTGATTCTCTGTTGCAGTTTATCCAGTCACATGCATTTATGTAACTTATTTACATGAAGCTCATCGAGAAAGGAAAGAGTTTTCACATGCAGTACTTTCACAGATTTAAAAAAAAAATACAATTCATACTCTTTGGTGTGATTAATGAAGTAACGACATGGCTTGTAAAAAAAAAAAAAAAAAAGTTGACGGAAAACAGAATAGACAGAGACCTATGTGGTTATTCTCCACTTCAAGTGTGTCATCTGTTCAGAGTCCATAGCTCTAGTCCAATGTGGGGATGTGAAGTGCCAGCAAAGGAAGAAAACATAACTGATGGGTCTTATTTATAGCCATGAACTAATCATTAATGGTTAAGCATTATAACCATTCAGTCATGTTAGTTGCTTATCCAGAGCTTTGTAAGGCAGAAATTCTATGTAACTGGACTTCCACAAATTTTAATCAAATATGCCTGGCCTAAAATATTCTGACTACTATGCTATGGAAACACGTATGCTTAGGGATGCGATCATATGAGACATGGAACCTTCTACATTCAAACCAAACACAGGAGAACTTTGTGCTCTACCTCCTGCAGTGGCGTCAGAGGAGCTCCTGTGTCCAGCAGAGCTCCCAGAGTGAAGCGGACCGTCTGCCACATCTTATTACAGAAGTGTCTACAGCTCAGGACCTGAGACACGGACATGCTGATGTCCTCTCCTGACAGAGAAAAACACAGAGTTTGAGACAATCAGAAGCACACGGTGACACAATGAATGTTTGAAATCCATCATCCTTGGAGTAGCACCTCATTCACTGTAGTTTTGTAGCAGATGACACAAAACCATTAAAGTGTACACACAAGACAATTTTTATGTAATGCGTTTTACAATATCTGGCCAGAGGCCACACCTCCTTTTCTTTGACTGACAGAGACAGGAGGTCACTTACCCTGGGCTTTGTAGGAGCAGAGAGCAAACCGTAACGCATCTGTGCCACATTCTGGGATACCCTTTGGGAAATCTTTCCTCTGCAGAGAGACACACAGAGGACATTAGGACATAATGAGCCCCAGAGATGAGAGGGAAAGTGTTGAAAGTCATTGGAACATGGCGTCACTTTTACTGACCTGTGCTTCCAAAGCAACTGCTCTCTCTCTTGCATCCAAGTTTCCTTCCATTACTTTTTCTTGAAGTCTCTAAACACACAGAGGAATACTGTCTGAGAATGCCATAAAAACTCCCTATCTCAGTATATCCTGTACATTATCTGTCTCTTTACTTCACTTCATGTCTTTTTTATAAGATCTAGCACAGGCACATTGAATTAAAAATATGTAAATTATATACATAAAACTCCTTGCTTACAAAGACGAATATGACTGATTGATGACAAGAGTTACATTTTAATGCTTAACCACTAATGATTAGTCCGTGGCTATGAATAAGACTATTTGATTATTGTGGCAGTGGAGGCGTGGTCGAGTGTTGGTGGTGGACGGACATGAGGTGGGTTAAACTGGCAGGTAACGTGTGATTCTCACTTGTGTGTGATTACCACCAGTTTACTTATTTGTGCTTTGTTTGTACTTTCAGTAAAGTGGGTGGGCGAGAGAGAGAGAGAGAGACAGAGAACTGGCTGACTTGGCTCCCAACACACATGCATGGAGCGTGGTCTAGTTTGAAGTGAACCTGAACTTGAACGAGGCAGAAACTGTGAACTAACTTTTTGTTCCGTCTTGTTTTGAGTGAATGAAAAGTGCACTGAAACGCTGAAAAATGAAAAATTAGAGAGAGCCTGAAGCTCCAAGGAAAATTCGTCTTCCTCATTCCTGAGTCCTGATTCACACACACACAGGCGCACGCACACACACACACCGGGTTCAACAATTATGTTTTGTTTTGTAGTGGCACTTCACTTACCATTTATTAGTAGAGGCACGAACTCTGAACAGATGAGACACATCTGTTTTAAACTTGAAGTAGAGAATTAACACATACCCCTTTGTCCAATCTTTTTCGTCATGGGCTTTTTTTTTTTTTAAACAAGTCATGTCAGATAACTTATCAGAGGAGTTAAATATTTAAAAAATCTAAGAAAACTATGAAGGTGTGAAAACTCTCCCTTTTCTGATCTAATGTCTGTTACTGTATACAGTCTCTGGGCTGTCGTGCTGCCTCCAGCTAAATCATTTACATGATCACGTGTGTCTGTTTGATTGACTGTTTCAGTATGGTTTTATTAGCGTCAGTTAGCTTTTCATTTAGTTTACATATATTTTTGTTTCCGTTTCCATGAGTCCAGGAGACAATACTTGGACTTATTTAGTGTCTGATATTTAGTAAATAATGAATAAGTCACAGGGCATATTGTATAACATCTTTATAACTGATTAAGCATCAGGTGTCATCAGGGGTCTATAGTTACAAAGGCAGATTTTTTTTTTGTATTAAAAAATATCTGATTTTTAAATTTTATTTCAGTTTTATATGCAGAATTTCTAGTTTTTATTTCATTAGATGAAAAAAGAGCTTTCATGAGTTCGAGCTCCGATTTTTCTTGATTTACTACTAAACGACTGACAGCAACTGAATGACTGAAATCAGTCGTCGTCATGACCCGTGGTGGTGCGGTTGGCCGTATTGATTTGCTCAAAACTCAGTCAAAATCTGCTGTCAGCATACCTGCAGAGAGACACCTGAGATTACATCCAAAGGGTCGATGACATTTCCCAAAGACTTGCTCATCTTGCGACCGTGCTTATCTCTCACCAGGGAGTGGAAGAGCACCTAAGAGACAGAGAAAGATGAGAGTCAGAAAGTCAGATGCAGATGTACTGAAGATGCAATCATTTTATTTTATTTCAGCACTTTGAGAAGGAATATATCTGAAGCTGTTTGCACAGTATTTGCTTAATTTTAGCCTTTAGGCCCTACTCTATGTCAATTTTTTTTTAGTATTTTATTAACTGTCTCTCTTAAACTGACACCCCTGGATTAGCCTAAAAAAATGTAATAAGATCAACATCGTACCTGTTTGAAGGGCAGCTGTCCAGTCAGCTCAGTGCCTAGCATTACCATCCGGGCCACCCAGAAAAAGATGAGGTCACTTCCTGTCTCCAGAATGGTGTTGGGATAAAACTGCTTCAGGTCCTCCGTCTATGGATTGAGTATGTACGTATTAGGCAAGCTGGGCTTTTTTTCCTGTTAAAATGTTATTATGCTTATTTAATTTCCGAACTGAATAAAAAGAGAGGAATGGTGTACCTGCTCAGGCCAGCCCAACATCGCGAAAGGGAAAAGAGCTGAAGAGAACCACGTGTCCAACACATCTGGATCTAAGACAGGAAAGCACAGGGTTCTGTTTCAAATATAAAACAAATGTTGCATTTCAAAATAATAAGATCAGTCCTAGGCCTGGAATGATTTGGGTGATTCTTCACTGAAAATTTCTTTACCATTGTACATCATTACAGCACTATTTGCAGAGATTGAAGTCAGTGATTATAGTCACCTCGAGTCAGAACAACAGCATTAGGGTCCACTCCAAATTTGGCGGCAGCACGTTCCCTGGCCTCCGATTCACTCCGGCCCCAAACCCACTGCTCCTGGAGAGAGGCACGGTCATGGCAGAACACACAACAAACAACACACAGCAATAATATACTGAGCTCAAAGATCTGCAAAGGACTGCAGCAAAAACACACAAGTACCAGAAACAACTTAACCTGAATCAACAGTTGCATTTGTTATAATGATTTAAATACACTGCACTAAAGACATGAACATACAAATGTTCAAAAGTAGCAGCTGGAGTCACTGATCAAACCAGAAAAAAAAAATCTTACGACGAGCAGATGATGCCCAAATCAAATAATAATTGCTCTAATAGCTGCTCGTACCTCCTGCGTGGGAGAGTGTGGTGATGTCACTCTGTAAGCTGGAATTTGATGTCCCCACCAAAGTTGTCTGGAAATGCACCAATCACTGCAGGAGGAGTGTACACGTTACATTATTATTATGTATTTACACCTTAAACTTTCCACATTATGTAGTTTTACAACCTGGAACTGAAATGGACTTCACTGGATTACGTATCATGAATAGATTCATGATATATAATCCCAATTAAATCCATTCAGTTCAACTACAGAATGTGGAAAAGTTCAAAGGGGTGGTGGGGGGGGTGGTGTCAATACTTATGTAAGCCGCTGTAATTCCGAGACGCCAACACTGCTAACGAGAAAAATCGTAGCAGGCATAGTGGAAAACCTCAATTTAATTTCCCGTGAGACCTCTACATTTTGTGCACGAAGAAACAGTAAAGAAAAACTGAGCTAAAAGTCTGATGTTCTGCTATTTTAGAAATAAGCAGCTTTTCCATTTTTTACTGACCAAAAAGACCACACTGTCACTTTTCTGTTTTGTATTGGCTCATGAATTCGCAAGGTCAAAGTTCACTGAGATAAAGTCGGCACAGAGAATAAATAACCTCTACCAAAAGTAAATAAGCGTCTTTCACCTCCTGTGCCCTTTCCCCTTCAGTGAACTGCCTTTTTCCGCCTGGTCAATTTTGTTTGCATTGATCTGTTTGCTGCTTTATCAGAAAAAGCAGAAGGTTTTCGTGTGTTTCCTTTATCACTAAATTTTGGCCCCTCTGAAGAAAAAATAAATTCACATCTGCTCTTCTTTGTCATGCCTATAATTTTTGACAATATAACTAACCTGATATTAGCGAGCCAATTCTTCCATGTTTTAGTGTAGAAGTGAGGAATTATTTCCAGCTCTCCATCATCCACGACCTAATGGTATTAATAAAAAGAGTCAATAGATAATAACCAGACCATAAATATAATTATTATTAAGGTGGTATGTGTAGTTAAGAGTATTGTTTTGCGTGCACATACCTGAATTGCCTTCTGTGCCATTTCCTCACATCGAACAAACCACTGTTTCTTCAGCAAAGGTTCAATAACATCTCCAGATCGGCTACAGGCAGAGAAATGCATCAGATTAGGATAAAAGAATCTGAATCGGCTAATCTCAATGCTGTAAGTATGAATTATGCAAATATGAAGCTTATTACCGAGCCCTGGAGAGGCCATGAAAGTTTTTTTGATCATTTGTGCCCACAATTTAGTTTAACATGGCCGCAAGAGAAAAAGATCAAGGTCACTTGATCTTTACTTTATTCATGCTCAATTTGCTCTTCTCCATTAACAATATTGTGCCCATATTTTGGATAATTTGTGCTTTCCTCCCACGGAGCATTCTAGTAGTTATTCAGAACAATGAAATGAAATTTATCCTTTCATTATTTCATTATGTATTTTGAGTATTGTTAAAATATTCTTCAGTAGATTTCCTAGCTCGTGTTCTGTTGATTTAAATGCAAGTTGAGCTTCACTCTAGATTTTTATAGGCTATCTAGATTTGTTCTAATAAAGCAGTATATAATATTGAATATATAGTTATATAAATTTCTTTGTTCAGTTCTATTAATTCGAGATCTAGACATTAAAATTAAAATTAAAAGCGTGAATGATTCGAATGACCTAAATTCAGCATCTCGTGGCCACGATTTCTCTTTTAGCATCTCTCCAGAGCTCTGTAGCTCAGCTCACCTGCAAATCGGTAAAGACATGGGATGATCCCTCTTCCCTCTGAACAGCTTCCTCTCCATCAGTGCATTAATCACACGCTCCCTGGCGTCAAATCGCTTCACTCCCTGAGAAGAGAAGAAGATGGGTGTGTTGTATTCAGACCTGTGCAGTACCCAGAACATTTAAATTTACAGTTATAAAATTGCACTCTATCTCAGTGATGCACAGTTCAGTACCTCGAGCCACTGGCCACAAAGGGACGTCATGGTTCCGTCTCCCCCGATCACAGTGAGGCGAGGCAGCAAGTGTCTCTGAGAGAGCTGGAAGTCGGTGTGATCGTGAGCCGGAGTCAGCTTCACAGCTCCTACCATGGAGCAGGAAAGAAATATTTTATTGATGATACGATGACTAGGTAGTGTGTACCAATATTACATTTTCATACTGCCTTTTTTCTTAGCTTTTATAATAAATTAATAATAATATTTGCAATACACTTTATTTAGAGAGCACTTATCATACACAAATGCTAAAAACTGAGCTGATTATTAAACGTTAGAGATGGTCCAATGCCATTTTTTCCCCTGATACTGAAACCCTGAGCACCAGCCGATACTGATACCCATCTGACATTGTTCTCTTTAAAAATGCCTAAGCTTTAAAATGTTTTTTTTTAACTGAAACACTTTCACACTCTTTCACACTTGCACTGTAAATATAATAACTATAATAAAGTATAAAGTACAAATATAATCACATCTATCCTAACGAAAGAAAAAACAGTTAAGTCTCTTTATACGTAAACACTTCCAGTTTGAAAAATAAATTTCCTTTCCAAATCCAATTCTAATAGTTGCCACTGTTACAGGATCTGACATCCGATATGTTTCCTCCAATATCCGATCCACCACTTTTTGCTGGTATTGGCCAGATACCCATATGTGGTATCGGATCGGTGCCATCTCTATTAAAAATATGAAATAACAATATACTGTGTCGTAAACAGTACAGTATATTAAAACAAAAACATACCCGTTCCCAATTCCATGTCCACCATCGTGTCTGTGATTATGGGTAACAGCCTGTCTGTAAACGGGTGCCTGCACTGTTTTCCATGGAGAGCCTAATAGCAGAGAACATGCCTAATACATTCTATAATCACTGTATGAGCTGTGTGTATGCTTCTGTGAGTGTGTGTGTGTGTGTGTGTGTGTATACCTGGTATCGAGGATCGTCAGGATGCACAGCGATGGCCACGTCCCCCAGCATGGTCTCAGGACGAGTGGTGGATACACAAACCTCTCCTTCTAACGAAGACACGACAAGAGCAAGAAACTCAGGACCAACCGCAAAATTAGTCCGACATCAAGAAAGACCTTAGCTCAGAATATAAAACGCTCACGCTGTCTCTCTATCGGGTAGGCAAACGTAACCATGGTCCCAAATTCGACTTTTTGCTGGTAGCCAGGAACAGACAGAAGAGTCCGGCCTGATAACTGCTTCGAGTCAACCTAAACACACAGATGTCACATACATCAGGCTTTAGCTTTAAAACTGTGCTTCAGTCATATACAGTGGAGTTCAAATGTCTGAGTCAGCTACAAAGAACAGTTTGTTTTATCAACTGTGAAACCAAAAGGATTACAGCATTTCACAGTCTGAAAAGGTGTTCTTCATGAATATCGACTAACAGCAGGTTCTCGCTCTTGTCAAGGAATATTAATAAAATATTAAAAATTCTAATTTGGTACAAATTTTCCAGAATTCTGATTGGTTTTCGCCACACCGCCACACATATAGTGTCACAGCAAAATTAAGCAAATAGTGTCTAAACATGATGTTTACATAGACCACAATTCCATAAGAACATTTCTCAATCTGCTTACAAACTGTCACACTGAATCATGTTTTCTTTAATAATAATTGACACTTAATAATAAGAGACCTGTCATCTTACTGATAAAAATAAAAACACTCCACTTCACTAAACCTCACTATGTAAATTCCATGAATCCGCTGTATGCGTTCACAATGTCTATATTACACTGGATTATTTTGGTACCTCAATATCAGAGATGGCCGATTCTAGTGCACAGCTCCAGTTGACCAGGCTTTCAGAGCGATAGATCAGCCCTGAATCACACATCCTTACGAAAGCCTCTGTCACGGCATTACTGAAACTCTGCAGGAAAGACGAAGCGATCAAAAAAGACTGAAAAGCATCACAGCACAAAGATCATAGTTAAGTGGTAAAGCGAGCAGTACACTGAACACTCTCTCTACCAGTTAATGTTAACGTTAGATGATCTTAATTTTACAGTGTTCTACAGAATAGGTTTTGGCCTTGAGAAACAAATCATCTTAACATCCTATTCCTTCCCAACCTTCACACTGTGCTCCATTTAAAAAACAAAATCAATCAATCAAAATTCAACATCATTATCAATAGAGATAAAACTGTATTTTGTTTGGATATTGATATAGAAAACTAACATGTTTACAATTTTTAAATGTGCTTAATAATTATACAAACTAGTAGAAGTCTATATTGAAGGAACAAAACACAGTAGGTTCCTCCATACAAGTCCCTGTGAATGCTTTGTTTCTATAGAAACGATAATGTTTTAGAATGAGCGCATTAATGTAAACCTGTGATTTGACTTGCGGTCAGGACTCCTGTCAGTGCTGCTGTAACAGAAAATTAATCAACACCTTCTGACCAATCAGATTCAAGCAAACGGACGTACCAGGTATCAGTGAGGTACGAGATGCTTATATGAAAGGAAGACGTGTTGGGTGTTACCGTGTCCATGGTGAAACAGGCCCTGCTCCAGTCCAGTGAAGCTCCAAGTTTCTTTAACTGTCGATAAATCTCATCTCCTTTCCTGAAACACAAAAACATCCGACACAAAACTCTTGTGTCTTTGATTTCAGGTACTGACATGTAGAAAGTAAATCTATGTGAAAATACAACCTAAAATCTAATCTAAGGAACAAACTGTGAGACTCACTCGTTTTTCCACCTCCACACCTCCTGCAGGAATTCCTCTCTACTGTAGTCCTGTCGGCGCTTTCCGTGCTCCTGTAACAGCCTCCTCTCAACCACTGACTAACAGAAGCAGCAAAAATCATTCTTTAACACTCGGCTGATCAATCGCAATATTGCAGCACAATATCTACGAGACAGGTTGGAAGGAGGATACCTGTGTTGCGATCCCAGCGTGGTCACAGCCCGGCACCCACAACACTCTGTAGCCTCGCATTCGCCGCCTGAACAAGCAGGAGGTGATTACGTCAAACATTTTCATTGCATTAATGATGAAATACTACCCATGATTTACCAACATTTTATACCACAGCACTATTTCATTCTCATATACTATTAGTCAAAAAGGTGTTGATTAATTTTGTACAAGAACACAGCTGTGACAGTAGTGCCCCATGTAATCAAATCATCACCGCTTTATATTAATTTCTATATTATTGTGCTACAAGAGCAACAAGAGATTCACTGAGTACTTGTATGGTGGATGCTGTCTATCAGCAAAGGCTAATAAAAATCAGATTCTAAAAAAAAAACGTGTTGTTATTTAACAAAGGAGAATGTATGATCATTGATATGGTGAAACTTTCGGGTGAAAATGGTGAAAATTCTTTAACATTTATGGTCAGTAGGTTTCCTGTCATGGGACAATCTTCAGGATCAGGGACTTTTAGCTTTCTGCTTTCTTGGTAACATGACAAGCTAGTTTTTTTTCTTATTAATTTCAAGAAAGACAAACGAGAGGTTGCTGAGGGTATGACTGTTTATAATTGTTATAACCTAACTTATAACAGGAACTACCTTGTCTCGTCCAACATCATTAACTGTTACTTTAAACAGTTCATCATCTGTCATTTGTTAATAAATGAAAATGGCAGCTGTAGGCAGATTGCTGTGGTGTAAGGGAAATTGGATAGGCATAACCCAGTATTCACCAGCGAGCCAAAGCATCCTCGATTGCCACTGTCAGAGCGTGGCCGAGGTGCAGCGTGCCCGTCACATTCGGTGGTGGTATACAGAGGGAGAAATATTTATCCACAGCTTGTGGCATCTCACCCTAGGAAAAGTAAAGAAAAGTATAAATATTAAAAAGAAAGATCGAAAAATATCCGTGCATACTTGTTTTCTGAACACAGACAAAGCCCAAACCTAACAAGGAACCTGATTCTCATTTCCAGATATTCACCAAAGGCTTGGATTTATGACTGATGAACCTGATATTAGTAAGTATGAGTGTTTACATGCTTCTCAGGGCTGAAGAAGCCCTGCTGCTCCCACCACTGATACCAGCATGACTCCACATATTCCGGGCTGTAGGACTGCGGGAGGGGCAGAGTGGTATCTGAGTGAGAATGAGAAAGACAAGAGGAACGGTTCATTATAAGTTTGTTAATTGTCTATATACACATACTCAGCTGAAGGCCAACAAATGTCTATGTCAGCAGTACTATATTACTACAACAGCCTGTACCTTTCTTCTCTCCAGGCAAGAATGTAGCAGTATATGTTATCTTTTCTTTTTCTGACCATTTCATCCCAACACTGTCAGCATCCTGCAAAGGTCACACAACAATATATAAATATATTCTTCTTCAAACAGCCACAAATGAAATGTCCTGAATTCAACAGCTAACATGCTAAGTAACCCACACTGCTGAGTATGGCCGTCTCTCTCTTCCTTTTCCGCTTGGCCTTTTCTGACTGAGACCTAAGAGACTGTAAGGGCTGTGATGAAGATGGTGATGAAGTGGAGGAGGAAGGTGGAGAACACAGCCTGCGTCTCCATGTATGCCACACTCCAGACCCTGGTCTGAAACATCTGCCCCAGGTGGGCCTCCACATGACCTAAAGGTACAGAGAGGGGGAGAAATGCACATCAGGATTTCAGCAGGACTGTTGGAGGTTTTTAAAAAAATATATATATAAAACTTGCATGTTAGCACCACACAATGCACAACATAGGAACAGTATTGACAATAGGGTAACATTACACACATACATACACACACACGCACACACACACACATCTAAATATGAAAGCCAGTCAAGGAGACAGTTATAACAGTTCAAAAACCTATGATATTTATCCTTTTTATAATATCACAACACAACTGAGATTCAATTCACGGTCAGGAAAAGGTTTCTCTAGGGGTGACATTGCCACCTCACATCTCCAGGGTTCCCAGTTCGATCCTGGGCTCAGATTAACGTCCTATTTAGAGTGTATTCCTGATTTATTCCCAGTATTCCCGAAACACACTCAGGAATCACAGCTACTCTGGGCAGGATAAAGCAGTTACTAAAAGTGAGTGATTTTTATTTTTAGACGATTTAAGAATTGAGTTGAGTTCAATCTATAATAAGAATAAAGATAGGTTGCTGTTTTTTAAAAAGTTTTCTTATGTATAAAAAGATTTGATCATATGAAATGACATATTTAACAACATTTCTAGGTGCCTATTGACATCATTCTAATAGAAGATTATATTTCTGAGATTCAGAGTTATTCATTTTCACAGAGCAAGTAATAGTACTTACATCAAACCAAAATTTATTAGTGATCTCACACTGAACATGAATGAATGAATGAATGAATGAATGAATGTTTCTTTGCCACAGCCACCAAAGGCGCAAGGATGCTTAGGTGAAGAAGTACAGTAGTAAGGGCAGGCAGTCATGTCACTTGCATAGGTTTAGCCAAAAACTCGTGCGATTTAAGATTCATTTGCTTTGGAAACTTCATGATTTTAAGACAGGTGTCATTTTTTTTTTTTTATAAAAAAACTTGCATTTTCAGAAAAGGCAGATGAAAACAGGATTATAAGATACCTTTAGTCGCTGAGAGGTGATGTTACTCTAAGGGCGCAGACATGTTGGAATCTGTCACCGCTTCCTCACTTCATCACCTGGCTGATAAAAATTAAATGATACATTTGCATTTCAGAGAAAACTTAACGCTAACCTTGTATTAAAGCATATAACATATAACATTAGATTTTTAGATTAAATTTTTGTTTTTACGTTAATTAAGTGTTATTTATGTATTTTGTTCCCCGTCGAGCAAATTAAAAGTGAACACACGTGCACTTAAAAAAAAAAAACCCACAGGAAGTCAGGAAGTGGTCCGTCGGTTAATTGTTTCCCCCGAAGCTGCGTTTAGAATGCAGATTCATCTTCAGCACTCTGATTAGCTGCTATGACGCATTGAAAAGCCTCCTGAGGAATCTGTTTTTTTTTTTTTGGTTAATTATTTCTTTTGCTACAGAATTAGCACTGAGTTGTGGCTGACTTCGCTGCACTGTGAGAAAACAAGGCGCCTTAGACTAGCAGGAAATAGGACGTGAAGTGAGCTAGCTTAGCTGTGTGTGCTAACCTTGCTATGGCGGAGGTAGCGGGGCCGTCCAGTGAGACGATCACGGAAACGGTGCAGACGGGAACACCGCCGCCGCCCCAGCAGGTGAGCGAGCATCATCCACATCCATATCCATATCCACATCATCATCATCCACATCATCATCTACATCCACATTACGATTCACATCCACATCAAGATCCACATTCACATCATCATCCACATCATCAGCATCAT
This sequence comes from Pangasius djambal, assembly GCA_022985145.1. NCBI lineage: Eukaryota > Metazoa > Chordata > Actinopteri > Siluriformes > Pangasiidae > Pangasius > Pangasius djambal. The sequence goes on from CM041003.1 coordinate 5,709,078, forward strand.
CATCCACCACCACTTTCTCATTTAGCGTTAAGGAAATGTTTGTTACAGATGGAGGTTTGTTACAGATGGAGGTCCATTATGGATCCCATATCCTCTACCCATGGTCCATCAGAGAGAGGTTTTATTTTTTACATTTAATTTAGCATTCTGAACATGACAGAAGATCAGATAATTCAGGTTTATTACCACACACACACTGAGTAAAGAATAAAACGCTTCAGGATGTGCTGTTATAGGAAATCAATCAGCGATGGTGGGGTGTGATGAAGCGGAGTTACTGTTAGCAAGTCCCAAAATGTTTTATACCTCAACCACTTGCCTAAGACTGCTTGCCTAAACAAGCATTTGTTTTTTTTATCCGTTTATAGTTCCTGCTGTCGCTTACATTATAACAGCTTTAAACAGTCATTCTGTTACCAGCGTCGCTGTTTTTTCAGCTTTACCTCTAACTGTTACAAAGCGCTGACACTGGAGACTCCTTCCATAAATGTTAAATAAACATCTCTTTACAGAAAAATCACCATATGGACAATTATACGTGTTTCTTTGTTTATTATGAAGGACAGATTATGCGCGCTGGCTGCTATACACGTCCCTGTGAATGAGTTGTTAATATAGAAGTTAATATACTGTTCTAACGTATTAGAACAAATGATCTAAGAAATCAGTCAACACCTTCTGACCAATCAGAGGATTTAACAGTGCTGTGGTGTAAATGGTTGCATGGAGAAATCCTTAATAATGCATTTTCTCTGTTCCACAGGACGGAAGAAGCTTGACCATCAAGCTGCGAAAGAGGAAGACTGACAAAAAAGTCGAGTGGTCCAGTGACACGGTGGATAACGAACACATGGGTCGCAGGTCCTCGAAGTGTGAGTACACGCATGAGTAGAACTCGGTAAATGTCGCTAAAACTTTATATGACTCCGTTGTTGTTCCTCACGTCGACAGGCTGTTGCATTTACGAGAAGCCCCGACAGTTTGGCGAGTCCTCCACAGAGAGCGAAGGAGAGGACGAGGAAGGATGCGGTAGTGCGCACTGCATTCTCGGCCACGGGAGAGGACACGGACAGAGAGGGGGAGGCGGCACCACTACGCCCCCCAGCTCCGGTGGAACAAACCCTCACTAATCAGGAGTGAAAGAGCACTGAGCGGGAGGCAGAAAGGAAAATGCAGGCCGGACATGTTCATAATTTTACTCACATTGAAATAAAGTCACTGCGTTGCTGTGTTTCTGATTGCGATTCGATGCAGAGTGGGAGCTTTTAGTTAATGCAGGTTGATTATTTTGGATTTTCCTTTTTTTTTTTTTTTTTTTTTTTTTTTTTTTTTTTTTTTTTTTTTTTTTTTTTTTTTTTTTTTTTTTTTTTGTAAAATGTTTCTATTTATTTGTCCGCAACGTTAAGATCAGTTCTGTCTTGTTTTACATTCATTTTAATGCAAGAAAAAGAATCAAGATGCCTTGAATCAGTGAAGCTCGAGCCAGGGATTATAGTAAAGCTAAAAAATAAAAAACCTCAGATTGTTTAGCTGATGATTTAGAAAGCAGGGTCCATTTCAAAGACTTGAGGTTAAAAAAGGTGCTCTGCTAACCGAGCAACAGACGGTAATAGTATTACAGCTGGAGTAGACACAGGTGAACGCGTTATTCGAGCTTGTAAAGACGTAATGCGCTGCTTTTCTTGCAAATAGTTTTTCCTCAGTGAGTAAGTGATGCACTTCACACAGTCCAATGTTAATGTTTTCACTGATTTACATGAACACGGTGGATTATTTTCTTCATGTCATCACGTTTCCTAGTGACACTACTGATTCTTTTCTGACAATCAGATGAGTAAAGCTAATAAAGGCATTGTGCATGTACATACTAATGGCAGGAAGCTTCACAGTGGCGCTGAAATTACATTTAGTATTGCCTACACTGACTTAAGTATCAGCTGCGTCTGTATTTGAAAGATTAAAAGGAGCAAAGGCTATAATGTTCAAAACAGTACCACATGAGAAATATTGTAAAATCCCAGTGATATCAGCATGTTCAGTAATAAACTGATGAAAAAGTGTTTGGTACATATGAGACTTCTGAATACTCAATTTCTGTGTGTGGGCTGAAAGAGATCCAAACGAGGTCCAGATCAGCAGTGCTGAAAGAGACGACTCGGCTACCTGAGGTGGTTATAATACATATAATAATACATTAATAATACATGTAGAATCAATTATTTACACATATTGAAGTGTCTTCAATATGCCATCTTCCTTAAAGAAGTAAATAGTTGAAAAAAAAAAGATTAATTATGCTTCATCCTACATGAAATTCTCTCCTATTTGCAGTAAACACAGCCCTTTGAGATAAATGGCATGTTTTTCAACAGTAATTACTAAAAAAAAAACAGTTTAAGCAAGCTGCAGATGAAACTAGATATCCCAAAGCTGTTAACTTGATCTCCATGTAAGTGCGGTGTAATAACCGTAGTAACAGCGGTGGCCAATTACAGAGGAGGACACAATTTACATAAAGATTATACCATCTTCAGTTTTCCTGACAGTCATGCTGCATTACGATTAACGTTTGTAACTCATAATTTCTGACATCTGACTAGGATAAACTAAAGAAAACTCGGAATTCCTACTCGGGAACTCAGGAAGGTCTCGTCAACCCCGAGTTCAGCAAGTGACATTAAATCAAATTGGCCGCTCATAGTGTGAACAGGAAACAAAGTAGCACTTCATTTTTAAATGAGTTCTATTTGTATACACTCGTATTTGCTTTAGAGTATTTTGCTTTTTTTTGTTAAATCTATGACACCGACTATAAAGTTCGCTGTGTTGAGGAGGTAAATATACATCACTCATCATGGTTAACTGGCTAGATTTTGCTAACACCGACATGGAGGGATCCATGTTTTCCGCCCACTTTGTAGCTTGAGTGCATGGAGGTCAAAAATGAAGTAATTCTGAGCTCCGACTTCCCACTTCTGAGGTAGGTCGAATGCAGCGTTACAGATAATACAGCTGAATGTTTGAAGTTCTGCCTCTGTAGCTCTCCTCTGCTTCGGGTCTTGCTGTAGGTGTGAATGATGTGTCATGGTCCTGAGAAAGTTCATATTATGCAAATCAGTCGAGCAGTACATGGGTGTTTTAAACATAATTTTCAACAAGACTTTCATTATTTATTCTTTAAAAGAGTTATTAATTTTTTAAATGAAAAAATTTCTCTTTAATGATATAAGACTCTGGGTTAAATTTGCTGAAGCTCTAAAGCCACGCCCCTAAAAGGCGTACAGGCGGGGCCTTGGCGAAGCTGTCTGATTGGTTGGATATTTCTCCACTCTATAAACCATGCCCAGATTAATAACATGTAATAAGATTTAAAATAATTATTTATTAACAATTATTATTAATATTAATGAATAGAGATATTAAAGTTAAAGGTGCCATCGTCAATATTTTCCATTTCTTACTAGATCAAATAATGTAGGAAATTAAGTAGAAATTAAAAATAATAAACAAATAAATAGTTGAAGCCATTGTCTTGGAATAAGTGTATTACATACTGTCTGGAAACCTGACTTGTCAGTCATTTTATAGACACCCCCCCCAAACCCCCATCACATCCTCGTAAATCAATATAAGGAGAAGTTGCGTGTTTATAGAGTTGTAACTCGGCTTTAAAGCAGTTGAATGTCCAATTCTGAGTGTCAGAAGTGATATCATGTCAGTTCTTGCTAATGCTAACTCTAGATATCATGCTAACTCTTATCATGCTGAACCGCCATAAGTTTTGGGGGCGGAGCTTTGTGTACATGGGTGGAAATGTGGGTGTGCTCAGTGAGTAAAAAAAAAAAAAAAAAAAAAAAAAAATCCGAATCTTATTCAACTCCACCCAGTTAACCCTTAGAGACCCCTTTTTCACAATCCTTACCTAATGTAAGTTTAAAGGAACACAACATGGCTCTTGCTTCATGTTTAACCACTAGAGGACGATATTTTGGGTTCGCTTTTTAACCACACGTATACAAAACACACAAGCCACAGACTTTATTTTCCCACTCAGGGTTACTCTCAGTTGTAACTCTGATGTAAGCCAAATACATCATGGCAACATCTGCATCCTTACTCAAACCCACACGATTGCTGTTGACTAAAACTGTACAAAGTGACAGTGAAGTCTCTGAGAAATGTTTACAGTTCTTTCCTGGATGGGGTTTCATAACTCAGATTTCCACCAAGTGTACTGTGAATGCACCTGTATCGTCTTCCACTTTATCCTGGTCAGGGTCATGGTGGATCCGGAGCCTATCCCGGGAACGTGGGGCACGAGGCGGGAACACACCCTGCGGGGGATTCCAGTCCATCACAGGGCACCGTGCGCACACACACATTCACAGCTAGGAGCAATTTTGTTTGAAACAGTAACTAGGTGACCGTTTACAATGTCATGTGGAATTAAAGCTATAATAGCTGGTGGCTGCATGGGGATGTAATTCTGCTCCTATCTCTTTTCACCTCATGCCCACAGTCTCATTTCATAAAGACATGCCTCTTCAGCCCTATCAGAGAGAGTGTCAATATGTAAATCAATATATTTCAGAGGCCAAACCCTCCACTGGATGACAAAGAGTGATTGTAGAACTGTAGTAGTGTGCAGAGCTTGGGCTGGAGTAATGCACGGCTTCTGCTTCGTGCTAGATATCCAGTCCCCACCGTAAAGTGTCATGGGTAGGAGTTGTTCAATAAGAGATTGCGAGGTGGTGGGTGCATGAGCTCCGTCAAAAGACATTGGGAATTTATATGAAATCAACAAAGAATTCATGCGTGGTCTTTCAATTTCAGTACTTAAAACTCCATTTCGGATGAAAATAGTTTGGGGTGCAGGTTTGCACTGGCAATAATAATAAAACTAAATTCATTCATTTTATTACTAGCACCAGTTCAACCAGAACCTGAAAACAGCAATTTTGATGATGATGATGAAATAACAACAACCAACATACATGTCTGCTTCAGGAAAACAACAAAAAAAAAAAAACAAGATTTATTTCAGCAAATATTTCAGGCTCAATGTGCTGATCAGTGATCATTGAAGAACTTTTGATAGATCTCAGTTACATCATACGCATCTATTCATGGTCCGTCTCTCAGACACAGCGATCACTCCTAGTATACACAGCAGATATGTACAGTGACCTTGCACTTTGATGAACAGTGCAAACACAAAACTGACAACAACAAAAAAATCTTAAAGTGCGTTAACTAGACTTTGACATGAACAGAAAATGTTGCAGATATTTTTCATTTAAGATATGCTTGTTGAACAATGCTAGATGTAGACATTTTTATTAAAACATTTCACCACTGATCATGCTCTGAAATAACGGTCAGGGAAAAGGAGGGGGGGAAAAAACAGCAAGACTTGTAAGGAAGAGACATCTAAAACAATCCCAATATGGTGTTAGTGTGAAACAAGGCTATAAAACAAACCCTAATGGGCCACACTGAGGCACGTGTGTCAGAAATGTTGTACAAGAACAAAATTCCAAGTAGTGATTATTCAAAACAGCCATCAAACAACTGAATATGGAACAAAAACATTGTTCTCTGATACAAATACACAAACCCCACTGATAAACAGACACATTAAATAAGTAATATATAACAGTGGAAATGATCATGAGAATAAAGCAACAGATTAAATCTTATAATACAGCCAGGTCCTGGCTAGTGTGTACCATAGAGTCAAAAGCAAGTCCACTTTCTTTACTACGTCTAGTGACCTAAAGATGTTCCCGAGTACCCCTTAAAAAAAAAAAAAAAAAAACTCCATGATTATGGATGTACTGTTTAAATATACATATAAATCACACAGAATATCATTACTCTGCTCTAATTACAAATGTAGTGTAATACAAATACTGTAAATGGAGTTTAAGCTTGGAGTTGGGCGAAGTATTAAAAAAAATGAAGTTAAGAAGAGCTGGTGCTGATATGAACGCTCAAACCACTTCAGGTTCAAGTCAAATCTCGGCCAACTCTCTCCAGAGGTTAAAACCAATCAGCTGTGTGGCTTCCTGAAGTTAAATTACGTGGTAAATATCACAGCAGGGTCATCTCTCTCTCTCTCTCTCTCTCTCTCTCTCTCTCGCTCCATCCGTACGTGTTAAAAGTGCCTTTACAGTGCATTTTGTACTCAAAAATCTCACTGGCAACTTTTCAAAATGCTGATGACTCATTCTTCTTCTGCTCCAATGCACAGTTTTGTCTCTGAAAATTGTATTCTTAAAAAGATCATTCAAAACTGTAGTAAATGGAAACAGCGTTGCTTTAAGTTCAGGCTTTTCTCCTGTCAGTGTGTGAATGAAACTGTATAATTGAGAAAAAGGAGTGCTGGTAATATTGTATCATCTTCATAACGACTTAATCACCGATGTTTGGCTCGTGTACTGGCTTTGTGCTCAAGTGGTCAGTTTGTAGTGTCTCTTCACAGCCTGTAAAACAGAGACACGTGTTAACCTTTTTAAAGCAAGCAACCGAACAAAAACATAAAATGGGCCAACAGCTTAGCGTCCTTTAATGCACCAACTATACACGTCAATTATGGCAGGTTGCGAGTTGTTGTTAGCTCAGACTGGCTTCATGGCATGTGGAAAATGTCAGCGCGGCTCTACAGTGGTTGCAGGATAATTGTACTTCATGCAGTAAATGTTACAGCACAAAGACAAATTGGTTTGGCCCGGACTACATGGCAACGGAGCACTGAAGGGACCTAGATAACCGCCAGGAGATCTGCACAGTAGATATAGAAACACACTGAAAACAAACTTTTCCTTCCCTTATCTGACCCGAACTACGCATGTCTCTTGAGGAAAAGGGGCAGAGCTGAGCAGGAGTGTTACAGCTAGGGCCGGATAAAGGCACTTGGAATGAACAAACTAGCCAAATCAACTGCAGGGCGTTAAAGGTGTTAAAGCTCTGATGTGCTGCGGTGGTTGCCGGGAAACCAAATCGGATAAAACGTGCTAGCTAACATAACGTAACACACGGCAAGCTATTTAGCTAGTTAAGTGAATTGATACAGGCTAAGGAAAATAAAGAGTACATGATTATTATCTATATCTAACAAAATGTCTAACGTAGCACATCTTATCTGTCCACTCACCAATAAAGTCAACAAGGCGTCATGCAAAGTTTTGGCTGTATCGCTCGTAAATGATAGTCCAGTCCGGCAAACGTCTCTATTTTCTCTCGAGGTGACTGCATATGACCATTTTGCAACAAACTTTATTTTGCTTGATTATTACAGCACTTGCTCAGATCTGTGTGTTCCTAATTCTGAAAAGATCCTCCATCATCCGTGCACGGCAATTAATCCGCCTAGTAAAAACCGTTGTGCTGACACCCAGACTGCATCGCACCTCGGCTGATGTGAGTAGTGCAGCAGGTGGTGGGGTCGGGAAAGCTGCGCTATGGTTACAACATCGAGAACCAACATGCAATAAACATAGATAAATACCAAATGAAACTATTTGTCTGCAAGTCAATAGCATTTATTTTCTTTTTTTTTAGTTTCTGTCTGGCAATATAAATAAAAAATAAAAACTAATAGGCAAGACACGAAATCTGCTTGGGCTATTGATAAACAAAGACATTTTAGTAAATAAACAAAGGCTTTCATTTATTCATAAAAAAGGAAATGGAAAATGTCAAAGCTGCCGAAAACTGTTTTTCTGATATTTACATGATGTATTTTACAAAAACAATCCTACACTAGTAAAAAAGAAAACCAGTGTAGCAATGATGCTTTCAAAACCCTGTGAAGCTCTTCGTGGAGTTCTGGTCGTGTAAACCTCCTGAATTACGGGATTGTTCCGTTTGACGAGGAAACAAGAAATGTGTCTTTAAATTTGCCTGAAATAAGGAACGTTAGAAGAAAGACATCATTATGCTGCCTTCTGACTGAGACTGACTCCAAAAAAACTCCAAAATGGTGACTAGTTGCCTATTTACTAGAATATTAGTATATTGAGTATCGCAATACATGGCCTACGATGCGTATAATGTGCGATTAAAGGTCAACGATTATTGAATGTATGTGAAGTGAAGCACATACCCTAAGACCTTCTGTCTTCAAGACACAGTCACACTTTTGCTGGCAGCGCTACTGCTTTGTGTCTGCGCCAAAGTATCTTCTGTTTCTTCCTCGCTGTCCTCATCTTCTTTCCCATCTTCTTCCGTCCCCAAAATCACGCTCTGTCGCACGCTGACGGAAATGACCAGCACCTGGATGATGCCATAAACCAGTGCGAACTGAGCCAGGTACTCCTGAACCAACCACAGCAGGCCGGCCATTCCTACAGAGGACACGAGGAACATGGCCATGCCGTGGAGCCACAGCTTCAGTGCGCCCTGGACACCCAGAACATCCAGGACGAACTTGGCAGGAGGCGAGACCGTCCAAAGGAAGCCGACTACAAACAGGTCAAAGAGGTGGCGAAGGAAATTGAAACAGATCTCGTAATGCTCTGGGAGAATTTCTCCGGACCACGACTGAGCGAAGAAGCGGAACGTAGATGACCTCTGGGAAAGCAGCACAGGAGACGGAGGAGGGGTTCCGTAATCGGAAAAATCTGCATCTTTTGCGTCAGAATCCCACGATCCTTCGTTCCTCTGACTGAGTCCACTGACCTTGTTTGACGTTGGCCATAAATGAAATGCAGAATAGAATATCCGCTTCCACCATCGTGGAGGACTTTGCGGAGGAGGCGCCACGAGTCTTTCTGCCTTCAGATCTTCTATTTCTAAAGGTTTGAGAATCTCCTCTTGAGCTTCCCAGTATTCCTCGGTTGGGGTTTTTGGGTCGCTTCGGTTTCTCCATCCACCCCAAACCCAAGAGGTTAACCCTCCCAGACTCCATCTGCTTTTCTCCTGACCCTCAGCTCTAAGACTTTTCTCACTTTTGGGTTTACTAGCCCAAGGTCGATACAAGTTTCCTGGGTTAATCCACGCCCAAACTCGTCCTACAACAGCTGCCATGGCTTTTCTTCTTTTCTTTTCCTCTTCCAATAGGGCCAAATAAGCCAAATTAGTTTAGAACCTTATTTACTTAAGCTAACCTTAGGATAATCCTAAACTCATAAACATCTCTATGTGATATAGTTCACATAAGCATCATGTAATGCTTTCAGCTTTGACTTGAATGCTTCAGTAAATGTCTTTTGTCGTGTAAAAATGAGGTGAAGTGAAATTAAAGGCGTTGCTCACCACCACACCTGTGCTTTGTTGTCAAGAGCTGAAGAAGAGTCAAACTAATTTAGGACACACCCGCCCCAAAAAGCCAACAATACGGCTAGTTACCTAACAGTTAACCACACTTTCGAGGTTAAAATTAATAAATATGCACTGTCAGTCAACTTACGTGTAATTATTCCGATATTTGAGCATATAAATGGCAAGAATTAATCGCTTAAGGAGCCAATGTTGACGGTATTTTCATCTATCTACAGTCTGGCGTCTTTAGCAGTTCGGTGTTTATCAAGCCAACGTAAGCTAGATTATTTAAAACACTACCTATCTAACTCACTATTTCATTAGTCAACTATATACCTATACAAAATTAACTCATAATTATTGATAAGGTTTGTTAATATAGCTGCCTACATCATTCACACAGGAGAAAGGCTAACTGGAGCCTAGCAAGCAAAGACGAGCTCCAATGCTGCCAACTTCACACGAGTGCTGCTTCATTCGCGAATGAGTCGACTCTTCGATCCGGTTCATTTAGGTGACTCGAATATATGAACTGATTTTGTTTTTTGTAGCTGTAATGCAATGCCGTCGCTCTTGCAAGGTAATTTAATCCAAATTCTTCGCTGGAAGTCTTTTAACATCAGAGTTGTTTGTTTGAGAGAATGTGAATCTTCCTTAATGAATCGTGAATCTTCTTAATGAAGCTCAGTCACAGCAACAGAAACGCAAAGTGAATGCAATGCAAAGTAAGGTTCTTTTATTAATTAGAAGGTGGAGTAAGATTACATAGAACAATTTCAGCCATAGTCAGGCGAAGAAGAATAATCACTGGTCGTCATATTGCAAAGTTTTGGCCGTTTAGAGGGAAAAAATGGCAACGAGCCATTTGAGAGCCGAATGAGTCGGCTCCTACTGGTGAGATGAACCAAATGATCCGATTCATTAAAAAGAATCAGAATTCGCTTCATTACTTCACACTCGGTGTTGACGTAGCAGGAAGTTTAAGGAAATTTACTAGCATGAGAGCTGCTTTGAGTGAACTAAAGTTATCTGAATTTCTACTACAGAAGCTGTTATGACATTTTAAAACTCAATAGTGCAAATGTTCAGAGTAAATTAAGCATTAGTCTAACCGGATATCAGTATTTTGCTAACTGGTTGACATTTAAACTGCTAAGTAGCTACACTACACTAAAACACGGTGTAAATAGCTGTATATTACTACGAGTGTTATTTCAGCTACAAATACAAAATTACTGGCTATACAGGATACAAAGGAAGACTTAATATCGTTAAATATGTCAACAGTCCTCATTTTTCATAATACAAGTCCTACACTAGCCATCAATAGCTATCGTGTCAATGGTGTTTTAGATTTCAACTCTATTATGGTAGAGATCTACACTTTTCATCACACATGCTGTTAGATGTTTGCTAGGAAACATTTTTTCCTAAAGCAAAATCAAAGTGACACTCAACCTGAAATGACCTTTTTTTAAAATACACCCAAAAATGCTACAATGAACCCAAGCAGTCATATTAAATACTGCCAGAAAGAACTGTGACAAAAACTGTGAAAGTCGTGCAAATATGGCCAGCTTTAGTTGTACAGCAGTAGCTCTAACAATTTAAAATCAGCCTTACAGTGAGGTTACAACAAGGTTTGGGTTCATAATCACACCAGATCAATACCCAGCATTACTGACAGATACATCCTTACAGAACCATTAATTTGTGAAGGGGTTAAAGCCCCAGTATGAAAATTGTGGTGGCACCAAAACAGCATCAGAAGAAATGCAGGGTTCACAAAAAGCCCATTAACAGTATAGATATGTATAAAAATAAGGTTACTAATGTTTAATAAGCCCTGTCCAGACAAATTCAGCAGAGGTTTATATTGCAGTAGTTACCACAGGAACAGAAGAGGATTAACCCTGAGGGACATGACAGGAGTCTAACAAAACAGGTAGGACAGGAAGTCAAACATGAGGGGGAGAAGAAAGTCCAGTATAGGCAAACCATGTGGATACAGAATTTGAGTATTAGTAATAGCAGGAAGTGCTGAAAACATACCAGCAATATGCATACATGCAAACATACATACATGCACTTATTACAAGGTGTTGTATGTAAACATTGTGAACCAACACAATATCAAATGCCAAAGAATAATTTGTTATCTAAAAATTAAGTGATACAATGTAAGAGACCCAAAAGTCTTAATGCACACTTCAGAGCTTTATTTGTATCAGTTGCTACATCAATGCCAACTTAGCATTACAGTTTAAAAAGCATCATGAATGTAACAATCATGTTGAAGGTACAGCACATCTCTCTCTCTCTCTCTGCACTGGTGCGGCAACACAACCCTAAAAAATAAAATAAAAAAAATGAAACATCTAAGAAGGCAAAGTGTTTCAAGCCTAAAATCATGGTTGTGTTTCAGTGCGCTGCGGGTAAACTTCATTTCATTTCAGCTGAACCGAAAAAAGCAAAATCATCATTAACACAACATTTAGTAAAAGCTAGAATGAAAGATAAGTACTTACTGAATTAATCTTTTGCACTCAAAGTACAAATACTCCATCCTCATCAAGTTCTACACACCAACCTGGCAAAAAAGGAGAAATACAAACTATAAATAACCAAATCTGACTAATAAATACTTACTTACACAAGCAGATGTGTTCAGTGAGATGAAGGACATCATGTTCTCAGAGACTCTAGTCTATTGAATCATCATTACACATACTAGAAATTATGTAATCAATATTTAATATAATAAAAACCAACCTGAGTCAGGAATCAGCACCTTTCACATGATTGCAGGAACCAACCTGATTAGTGGATGTTCCACATTATACAACTATAAAAGGAATAATAAAAAAAAAGAAGTCTGATTTATCATTCAGTAATAAATTGAACATTATAATCATTTGGCAAATTGCTGTGGTGTAAAGAGAAATAAAACACTTCATGACATGTGATCATAGTAAAATAATCAGGGTGGTAACAATAACTACAACCCCATCATAGATCATTTTCCTATAAGCACACATACCAGTGTTATTAATTTTTTAATTATTTAACAATTTAATAAAAGTGCATCATAAAAGCACTTACCAGAGAAGAATGAAAAGCAGCTAGGTGCCATCTTCAGACCATTCTGTAACACCTATAAAAAAAATACAATTTTTAATGTCTTGTTGGAAAAGTATTGATCTTATGAGCACATACAGCAGAAACATGTTCAGTTTACTGTGAAGAGCTTCATGTTGCATTCAGAGACTCTAGTCTAATGAATCATCAGCACATGTTCAGATATAACAAAGCTGGACAAAGTACTGTAGGAAATCACAAACCATTTCCAACACGGCTGCAGCTGAGGCCCATGTCTGCAAACCTACATGAACAAAAAACATGCAGAATGAGATTTACTAAAAACACACTGCACACATGTATAACCTGCAGTAATAAACACAACACCACGAGGCGAGGTAGCAGCCATTTTGGAAAAGCAGCTCCACACACAAAAGCGCTCATCTTTCTAACTATCAGGTCACCCAGAAATAAATAAGACTGAAATAATACACTGAACTAACATCCATAAAAGCATTTAAACGATGTTATTATTTTATTTTATTTTTTTAAAGAAAGCTTTTCAGAGACATGTTCAGTCCACTAACCTCCTTCAGCACACTGAGCGCCAGAAAGAGAAGGCAGAGAACCTAGCGCGAGACTTTATTAGGGTCCTCACGCAGTACCAGGTGCGTCAAATCAACTGCCTGAGTAAAATAATTATAATAATAATAATTATTTTTTTGTAATAACTGAATGTCAGATATTAAAATGGTTCATCCACCAGGCAATTAAAAATACGATTTTTAAATTTCACTTCAAATGAATAATCTTACAAAGATTATAAAAAAGATTGTTTTGTTTGTATGGTGATGGTTCAGAGAATGTTCCCCACAGTGTTCCCAGGTCAGTTCAAGGTTCCTGAGAGGTTCAAATTATTTAAAGGTTACCAGAACATTAGTATAACATTTTCCAAACCATTACAGTTTATCAAAAGGTTCCTGAGATTTTCAGTTTATTCAAATGTTACCAGAACATTAAGAGAACCTTCTCAGAACCATAATGTGAAATGAAACACCCCGATGTTAGGGGCACATTCTCAGACTTATCCTGGGTTAGTACAAGTTTCCTGAGAGTTTCAATTTTTAAAAAAAATATTACCAGAACATTAAGAAAACGTTCTCTGAACCATAATGTGAACTCAAATGTGAAGGTTATTTTTCTGAAGAAAACTTTCCTGGAAAACTAAATGTAAACTAAAAAAGATCTGTTCACAGAAAGTTTGATGAACCACAACAAACATTCCCCGAACGTTCTGGGAAGAAGTATTTGGTACCTGAGTTACCACAAGGTTCCCGGGAGGTTCACATTATTTAAAGGTTACCGGAACGTTGGGAAGACGTGCTCAGAACCAGGTTTAAATTATTTAATGGTTACCAAAATGTTAGAGGATTGTTCTCTGAACTATAATGTGAAATGAATCACAAAGGTTATATTTCTGTAAAGAAAAGTTTCCTGGAAAACCAAATGGGAGCTAAAGATCAGTTCACAGAATGTATCATGAACCAAAACAAACGTTCTCAGAAACCGTGAGCTGGGCTACTGCAAAGTGGGTCAAACAATTCAAGGGGAACCAGAACAAAAGGGGAACGTTCTCCGAACCTTTGCAGGTTATTGCAAGGATAAAATATTTTAAAGGTTACGAGAATATTAGGGGATGTTCTCTGAACCATGATGCGAAACCAAACCTGAATGTTGTATATTTCCGTAAATGGGATCTAAAAAAGTTCTCAGAACCAAACACTTCTTTTTTCTTTGTTTTAAACTCTCATCTTGGCAATATTTACAAGTAAACAAACTTGTAACCATAGACCATAGACCACTTTGTGTCTGTCTCATGGCTCCTCACTAGAAGGTATAGTATTTTGTAATTGTCGGCAAAGTTTCGTTTGTGGTGCCGTGACCATGAGCCAACCTTTCTTCGTTGAACAAGATGATTTATTTATATAAGAAATATATCTATCTATCTATCTATCTATCTATCTATCTATCTATCTATCTATCTACTAATTGGTAATTTAATATGCAAACGATCATAATGAACAATGAATATGCATATTAGCCCATGACGTCATCCGGCGACTTTTTGAGCACGCTTTAGCTACTTTCGTCTGAAAAGAACTGAGAGAAAATCTGATTGTTCTGTCGCTCTCCACCTCTAAGAACAGAAAAAAAGCATATTTACCTAATTTTATAAAAATATAAAAATAATTTAATAACGCAATTAATATACGCTGTGTTCTGGTTGCTATGTAAACGCTCGAGCACGGTGCGTCGTTGCCAAGAGGAAGCGGAAGTACGGAGACTAAAATAGGTTCAATGCCGAATGCCTTATTACTCCCTACACTAGTGAACTATGTAGGGTGTGAAAATAATGGCTTCCACGCCCTGACGAGTGCACTACATAGGTAACAGAGAGTGTGTTGAGAGTTTACCTCTAAATTTATCCTCTGATTAGAGCAGGTTTTGAGTTTTATGTACCGCTTTTGGCTTAAAATACGGTTTGTTTTTGTTTTTTTTAATGAATTTGGTGTCTTAGGAGACTCCAGCTGGAGCTGAGGGAAATCCTGTAATCTGATGCAGAGCTGGTCGGGTTTGATGGTGCACTGGTTTATGGCATTAGTACTATGGCCTCTGAGTGAAACACAATGAAGGGCAGAAGGATGCAGGGATAAAGCCGTGCAATTCTGCATGATTTTATGAGCACTGCTCAGGATTTACAGAGTTTAGTCACCTGGGATGTTATTCAGTCTGACCATCGTCCATGTGTAGGGTGTAGTGCCTGCTGTGGATCTGTAACTGCATTCATCTGCACTGTAATCTCTCTATCTATCTCTCTATCTGTCTATATATTTATATATCAATATATCTACACTGCTATGGATTTCCCCTTCGACCTGAACTCTCTGTTCCCGGAGAGGATCTCAGTGCTGGATCACAATCTGTGTGCTGCCCGAAAACCTCACGGAAGGTATGACTTTTTATTAATTCAGTTTTATTTTATTTTATTTATTTATTAAATTTTTTTTTTTTTTACATTTTTAAAATTGACTTCTTACTCCAGACACTAAACCTCCAGCAGTCTTTACGAGGTGTGGCTTAAGAGCTGTTTTCCTTCATGCACTCAGAGTGAACTCTATTGTTGTTTTCCACAATGGCTTCTTTTGATTTTCATCCACAATTAAAATCTTTCCCTTCCTCTAAATGTTTTTTTTTTTTTTTTTTAATTTTTAAATTATAATATCACAATCTAACTTTATTTTCCAGCAACATAATTTTTGTATTATATTAGGATTGGTCAATATTTTCCACTATCCAGACAACAGCAAAAAAAGTGCAGAACATAATAAATGTGCTTACTATAATAATAATAATAATAATAATAATAATAATAATAATAATAATAATAAATTTATCTTCAGTTAAACACATTATCCTGGTCAGGGTTGTGATGGACCTGAAGCCTATTCCAGGAACACTGGGTGTGCAGCCGAGACACATCCTGGATGGTACACCAATCCATCATCCATGACAGGACAACACATACACACACACGCACACACACACACGCGCACACACAGGGGCGCACACACACGCACGCACATTTACAACTAGGATCAGTTTAACGTAGTCAGTTTGGCATGGGATTTGGGATGAAACCGGAGAACCCAGAGGAAACCCTTTCAGTGTGAATGTGTGTGAATGTGTGTGTACGGTGTCCTGCAATGGGCTGGCGTCAAAGCCAGGGTGGATTCCCGCCTCATGCCCAGTGTTCTCAGGATGCGCTTCGGGTCCACCGTGACCCTGACCAGAATAAAGCGCTTACTGATGATGAGTGACTACTACTAGTACTACATATAATTTAAATAAAAAACAGTTAGAGGAAGGGAAAGGTTTTAATTGTGTATTGTTCTGTGTTGCACCATGGTCCTGGAGAAGTGACAATTCCATCTGATGTGTACTAGCTATGTAGAGGAATGACAATAAAAACCACTTCACTACTACTATTGCAACTAATACTATTACTACTGCTACTAATCATAGCAATTATATATGTGCTTTAAAGTTTATATGAGATATCTTTCTTAACTTTAAGGATGCTTATTAATGTGTCACTTGAGAATATAGGAATAATGAATTAAGATGGTCAATTTCCTGTTTATAGGCTGTTTATATTTGACATATCATGGTATGAACAGAGTCACTTTTCTACCGGCCCTCCTCTCACCCCGATCAAACGCCTAAAAAGTCTTAAATGAAATTTCTTCTTAATATAATAAATATTCCATAAGTATATTTGTATATACTGTGATACAGTAGTAATTATATATTCTCCTCGTATGCTTTTGCATTTCAGACCTGAAGCCCAGACTCAGACTGCCACAGTTATTGATGAGTTAGGGAAAGCCTCAGCCAAGGTGATTTATATCTGTAAGCCACGTTATGCTTTTTCCATGGTTGCCTATAGAGTGATGATGACATTATAACATTTTCTACTTTAGGCCCAGAAGCTGCCTGCGCCGATAACGAGTGCAGCAAAGCTTCAGGCCAACAGACATTACCTCTACCTGCTGAAGGATAGAGAGCGGAACGGGTAACCTGCGCGTTTTACCTTTTTCTTTCCCACGTTCACATGTGCTGCAGTTCAGAAGACACTAGGTTTCAAAAAAATTGGAAAGAAAAAAAAAAGTCCAAATTGCACATCCTGAATTAAACTGAATGAATCTGTAGATGCAATAACAAGTGTTTAGGGTTTCTTTTCTTTTCGGTGTCCACCTCTTGGCCGTCAGTAACACCTGTCTCTGTCTCGCTTTGTGTCTCTGTCTCTCTTTATCAGAGGCCGTGGAGTTGCAGTAGGATACCTGAAGGTCGGATACAAGAAGCTCTTTCTGCTTGTAAGTGTTTTCCCTTTTTCTGTCCGTGTGTGAATATATATATATATATATATATATACATATATATATATATATATATATATATATATATATATATATATACTGTGCAAAAGTCTAGCATTTTTAAAAGAAAGTGTCTTACATGTCTTACTATTTTATGTTAAATGCATAGATGTGTCAGTAGAGAAGAGAAAATGTTACAGAGAAACTTTTGTATTTTGTTAAATAATGGAGCCTATTAAGGAATATACCATCTCGCTAATAAAACACCATCAAGACTGTCTGAGATTTTACCTGCAGAGACAGAAGTTCTCCAAGAAGCGTACTAGCCGATTTCCTTAAAAACTGCATAACTGTACCTAAGTACCGAATTTATGCCGAAAGCAAATTATGATCTGATCTAAATTGTCATTGTTAATTTCGCTGCTTAATGCTGTTTATATATATATATATATATATATATATATATATATATATATATATATATATATATATATATATATATATATATATATATATATAATATATATTTGTTTACATTTTGTACATTTTGTACATTAAGAAAGTTTTATACATTAAGATTTCTTTTAACTGAAATTATTTAGTGCCTTAGTTAACATGAACAAACCATAGTTCAGCCTTAATACTTAATACTTAATAAGTAAGAAAAACTTGTATTGATTAAAAAAAAAAAAAAAAAAAAAAACTTTTCAAACTAAATATGTAAATGTTTGTGGTTGTTAACTGGCTACATTCAGAACTGAGGCTAAAAAACAATTTAGCCTAAAAAAAAAAAGACCAAAGTTCAGTAAGTTATCAACACTGGTTGCATGATTTAAATCTAATTTAAATTTTGCTAATTTCTTTGGTGTAATTTTTAGTTATGGATCATCCTCTTTTGCACTCCTGCTTCATCTTTTAGGACCAGCGGGGGGCGCATGTGGAGACCGAGCCTCTGTGTGTGCTGGATTTTTATGTGACTGAGAGCTTGCAGAGACATGGATATGGGCTGGAGCTGTTCCACTTCATGCTGCCAGTCAGTCCCCAGTACTACAAATACACAAAGTGTAGTAATGCCTAAGTAATACATACCTAGTAACCTACTACCTACAGTAGTTTAGTATTGCTTAGTAATACAGTCATATATAGCAGGGGTTCTCAAACGTTTTCCAGCCTGGGAGCCATTTTTTAAAATTTCCAAATATGATACTGATAGAAACCGTTAGATCCAGGTTGACATTATTTATGGGCTGACTTGTTTTTGTAACTGAGGCTTGGATTAAGTGCATTTCATTTGAGCGACCAGTCAAAAAGGCAAATAACTATAAGCACTTAATAATAAGTATAATAACTTTGATAATGGTGAGTTGTGATTTCCACCACTGTAACAAAATAAAAAAAAAAAAACAGACCCCCTGGCTAAGCTTCATGGATGCTACTTTGAGAACAGATGACATATAGTATAGTAATATTGTAACAGTAATATAGTAGATATAACATACCATATTCTCTACTTAATGATTTAGGCATTGATCCACAGCATCTCTTAAAAAGTAATAGTCATTTTAGCATTTTAACACAGTTTTTTAATTGATTACTAAAATAACAAACATATCTATGTCCGTATTATTGTGCCAATTATTAGCAATATACTCTCACTGTCCACTTTATTAGGAACATCTATACACCTGCTCAGTAGTGCAATTATCCGATCAGCCAGTCATGTGGCAGAACTTAAGTTAATGTGCACACTTCAAACATCAGAACTGGGGAAAAAATGTGATCTGAGTCAGACTGTTGGTGCCAGACGATTTGAAGAAAACTGGGATCTGGGATTTTCACACACAGCAGTCTCTTGAGTTTACGCCTTGTTGATGAGAGAGGTCAGAGGAGAATGGGCAGCCTGGTTTGACTTAACTCAAATAAGCACTCTTTACAACCAGGGTAAGCAGAAAAGTATCTCAGAACGCACAACATGTTGAACCTTGAGGTGGATAAGCTATAACAGTAGAAGACCACATTAGTTTCCACTCCTGTCAGACAAGAACAGGGATCTGAGGCCACAGTGGGCACAGGATCACAAAAACTAGACAGGTGAAGACTGGAAAAAAGACCAGGCATCATTTTTCCAGTCTTCAGCTGTCCAGATTCTGCTGCAGTCTGATTAGCTGATTAGATAATTGCATGAAAGATGTACATGGGTTCCTAATAAAGTGGATGGTCAGGGTATATAGACAGGAGCTCCTGATGATCCTGATGGCTGGATCAGTGCACAAAGACTGAACAAAATCTCTGAAATATTCTATTTGTTTTTCCAGTTGCTCATTATACAAGCGAAGCCCAGCTCATAGTGTTTCATATTGGACGCCATTTTTAATATCATTTCACAGATCGTTTTGACCAAAGCAGCACAAAACAGCTTTCATTTAAGCAACTTTAGACATGAACCTACACGGAAAAAATAATTCATGGATCAAAATATTTAAATTAAGGGCAGAGCATTACACTTGTTAATGTACGTATTTCGTTATTGTACGTTATTGTACGTACTACAGTAACTTAATTTATTGTAGTAAGATGGACATTGTATCAATATGTAAAAGCTACATAAGGCCATAATCCCTTTTTAGAGTGTACAGTATGTAATGCAAACCTCTGTTTACTCATTGATTATTCTCCTTTTCATGTGTTTCCTGTTTTTTTTGCCTGCCAGCACAAGAAGGTGGAGCCTGAACAGATGGCTTATGACAGACCTTCCATGAAATTCCTGGCCTTTCTAGAGAAACACTTTGAACTTAAACACAGTGTGCCTCAGGTATGATTTACCTGTATTATCTTACCACCACACCACCTGCTATCTGAGAGTTGTAGCCTTTCCATATGATCACCAGACAAACTCCCCACCCTCCCCTGAATCCTCCCACCCTAAAGGAGCAGGGGGAAATACAGAAAACAGGCAAAGAAATAGAAAAATGAAAAAGAGAGCAAATAAAAATGGCAGCTAGACAAGTTGCCCTCCTCCCTCCCCACAAGCAAAGGCATGAAAATCTAAAAACAATCGGGTAAAAAAAAACATGATCTGGTACATGTTGGGGCATTAAAACACCTGTAGTTCTAGGAAATAGTAACTGTATTCCAGATAAGCACTAACTTTCGTAAATACAAGACTTATTTGAATTATCCAGTGAAGCCTTAGTCACTGGAAAAACCCAATTTTGTGCTACTTTCTTCCTTCAGATATAAGATAAACATACATATTATCATGCTATAAAGAAACTCACAGCATAAAATATGCACTGAAAGCAAATCACGGAGTTATTTAGAAGCTGAAAAAGCTGTCACTTTACATAAATTTGGGATGTGTGTTTGGAGTTTGTGAGAAGATGCGTTAAAATGAGGTGGGAAGATAGGATAGCTTTTCTGAGGTTTATCTCCTCTTCAGACTTATTCCTGTAAAGATTTTTGTTAAGCTGCATAGTGACAATGGGCCTCATTTCTCAAGCTGGGTATGAACAAATGTGTTCATAAATCATTCGAGGAGCATTTACATAAGAAATTTGCTATTCATGAAAAGCCAGTTAGTTTGGAAAAACATTTGTATTCTATGAAAACTCCTGAGTTTGTCTAAATTTACATAAAAAAAGGGAACTCACTAATGTGAACCTCGGCTTCAAATCGTAGAATTGGCAGTGGGTTACTGCAATTTTATATACGGATTATGCTGTCAGCTTTAAATTATTTCAATTATAAACACACATTTTGTTTATTTATAAATTTGACACCTGACCATGACACCCACATGTGCTTTTTGAACATCCCATTCCAGATTTATTCCACCTCTGATGTTATAATAAGCTCCACTCTTCTGGGAAGGCTTTCCAGTAGATGTTGGAGCGTGGTTGTGGGGATTAGTGATCATTCAGCTACAAGAGCATTAGTGAGGTCAGGCGCTGATGTTGGGTGAGGAGGTCTGGGGTGCAGTCGGTGTTCCAGTTCATCCCAAAGATGTTCAGTGGGGTTGAGGTCAGGGCTCTGTGCAGGACACTCGAATTCTTCCACTCGAACCTTAACATACCATGTCTTCATGGAGCTCGCAGGGGCATTGGCATGCTGGAACAGGTTTGGGCCTCTTAGTTCCAGTGAAGGGAAATTGTAAAGCTACATTCTAAACAATTTCGTGCTTCCAACTTTGTGGCAACAGTTTGAGGAAGAATCACATATGGGTGTGATGGTCAGGTGTCCACATACGTTTGGCCTTATAGTGTATATTGCCTAGTGTGCTGTGTGCCGTCATTAGCTTCTTCCAGAATACGTCAGGTTTTCTTATAGTACACAGCTTACACAAACATTTACACACAACCTTACTAAAAGATTGATAAATGATAATGATAATTATCCTTTTGTTTTTCTCATTTTTTTTCCTGCATCAGGTGAATAACTTTGTGGTGTTTGAGGGCTTCTTCAGGAACAGATCAGGTAAGATCTGAACCATGTGCATGTCTGGCTGATTTGAAGATGGGAATATGTGTCCCTGTCTATTTCTATTTATTCATTTGGCATTCAAATCTATCCAAAGCATCACTTCTGGCTATGAGATGATATTTTATCTTCTACTCATTCAGTGACTGTATAGAGAACATGGTTTAGACGTGATGGTTATGTGCAAGCTGATGGATAGTTACGTTCTTGTTTAGCCTTTTTTTTTTTTCCACTGTGAATATGTAGCATCTCAGAAGAAGCTTGCTTAGCATTAGCAGTGTATCATGTTTAAAGCACTGAATAGTTTAGCTCAGGCGTATCTTGCTGATGTCCTGAAACACTATAACCCCTCACAAGCACTTCACTCAGCGGCACATGTGAATCCTGAGGAGCGGTCGCAGCTTAGCCAGTGGCAAATATTTTTCTTACAGCACCTCTAAACTCTGGAATAGTGTTCCAGGGAAAAGTAGGAGTGCTCTATAACTTTATTGGTGTTTTTAAATCTGATTCAAGCATACTTGTTTAACATGGAGTATTCAGTATTATTATTATTTAAATTGTTTTATTTTATTTCTCATGATTTTTATTACATTGAAAATCTTTATCATTAATAGTTAGAAATTTTTTTAATGAAAAAATGCAATTAAAATGTTCATGATGATGATGGTGGTGATTATTATTATTATTATTTCCCATTTAGTTTGTTACTAGTCATTATACTAGTCACTATTTTTTTTTTCTTTTATGGACGATCACGTCACATTTGTGACATTAAAAAGTAACCCTTCTCACTACCCGTTCCTCCTTTTTTATTTTCTGTAAATGCTCGAGTTATCGCAGTGCTTCCTCAGATCCAGACCAACAGGTTCATGATGCTATAAAACAATTATTTTTAGTAATGGAAATATGCATAACAGTTTGCGATTAGGCACCAGTTTTAGCAGTAGGCAAGCACCTTCCCATTACGTTAACCAAAGTCATAAAACTCGCCCAGCTCGTTTTCTGACATTTACAGGTCACTTGTGGGTGGCTGTACGTGATTGAGTGGAGGCTGGGAATGGGAATAGTGACTCAGGCATGTGGCATTAAGATTGAATTCCAGATTGGCAGATCCTGTGTTTGATTTTTTTTTTTTTTTTTGTGCGCCTGATCAAGCCTGTACATGCAGCAGCGTGTTACGTGACACGCATTACACCGTAGCACAAAGTGGGATTCAATGAGGTGACGCTTTCGGCTGCACTGCAACAAATTATATCTTAGAAAGTGACACTATTTTAAATAAATATGTTTATTTAATTGATCTGATGTTATGAGATTATTATATACCACCTATAAGGTAAGATGCATTTTTCTAGGCATTGTTATTTTTTTTTTAATAATTACAAATCATTTTGCCTAAAGCACTGGAAAGAATTTTAAACTTGACAATTTCAAGCTTATAGTTTGCTTAATAATCTTGTATTTGTTTTATAACAATCTCTTAATAATAAATATTATTATTATTATTATTATTATTATTATTATTACTATTATTATTACTATTATTATTATAATTATTAATTCATGTATTTTCACTTGCTAAGATATAATATTTTAGCAGTGTGTGTGGTAAATGCTACTGATTATGGAATAAGCATAGCAGGGGGACTGTTCTCTTGTCATGATGACTCCCCTTTTGTTTCGTCAAACTTCTAGGCGCTCCTTCCTCCCCTGTGACGGATCAGGGGATGTACGGCTTTTTGTAAGAACGCTCACTTTCTACTCTCCCCCATTTCCCTTGCACAGAGCAGCAGCCTTTTCCCTGTTTTATCATTGCAAAACCTTATCACACCTGAGGCGTCTCGGTGTGAAAGCTGTCCCACTTCACCCATGCTTCTGTGCCGTTTTTTTTTTTTTTTTAAATCGCACTATATTGCATTGCAAAGAGTCAGATTCTTAGTGCGATATCTGGCTTGCTTGCTGTTTTCTCCACCTTCTGAAACAGCGTCCACACCTCTGCTTGTGCTAATGCAGCCTGTCCCTGAGGAAACATCCTCAACCCATAACCAAAACACCTGCAGCTTCCCAAAAACGGCAAACCAAAAAATATGTTTACTGTATATATTCATGCTGCAGCTTAATGATGTCCTGTGTATATGCGCACATATGAACCATGGACATGACTATGGAGTATGTGCACATTAATATTAATGAAGAATGTTGTATAGCTTTGTGTTTTAGATATAGGCACAGCTGTAACACTGTTTGTAACAGGATTATTGTTTTTGCAGCGGCCCAGCTGAGAAAAGCTCCTCCAAAAAAGCCAGAGGGAGAGATCAAACCATATTCACTAATGGAGAGAGAGGGTGAGTACAATATAAAACACACTTACATGGTGCAGTGTGACTCATTTATTGCATTCATTCATTGGTATTCAATATATGCTTTATCTTGCTCAGGTTCATGGTGGTTTGAATTAATTTGTTTATATTAAATACAAATATAGCTGTTTAAGTTTGTTAGAAAGTATCACAGGCAGACAAAAAAAAACAACAACCCTGCAGCAGTGGGTAGGGGTGGGATTGAAAACACCTCTGCACACATGTATAGTGTGAACAGAGAACACCCAATAATCGAAAAAGAGTGCGAAGAGGCAAATGATTAGGAAAAGTGGGCAAAAAAAAAAAAGCACAAGCGCTTCAGTAAAAGCGTATGAGAGGTAACAATTCAGCCATTTAGACGCAATTTCTGGTTGGTATTATGAGTAAATATAGCATGCTTGTGTTTATTTAACGTCCAGTTTAACAGGATTGAAAATTGCATGCACAAACACACACACACAATGACACACAATAATGAACTGGTTGTTAAGATGGTAATTGAAATTGTACCTCATTTTAATTTAGCAATTTTTCTATAAAATCGAATTGGAAATAAGAATTCCAGGATGTTACAGATGAAATGTGCATTTTACAACTAGACAGCAATCTAAGTGTAAGTATTTATATGCTCATATAAGTAAAATGAACAGAAAACAGTTTGATATTTCTGTCATTTCAGGCTTCAGTGAGAGACAGTTATAAGAGCATAAAAGCATAAATATTTTTTTCCACTATTAAGATCTTACCATTTATATCTTACTGGCTTAACATAAATTCTTTTACAATATTTATGTTACTTGTGACAATGTAGGAACATCTGTGAAACATCAGTTAAACATTACAATATGGTTTCTTAATTAATGCATAAGAACTTACTAATTTACCAGTAAGTAATCAAGTATTACTATAGTAGTTCTTCAGTAACTATTACTCTCTAAAACCTACTACTACACTGACAAAACCATAACGACCTGTTACTTTTTTAAATACTGTCATCTACACGTGTCAGCGTTGAACACTGCCCTTACTTTGTCATTACAGAATTACTTCCAGATTACTCACTGCTGAATTAGAAATAACTTAAGAATTAATTAAGGAACTGTATTGTAAAGTGTTACCAAAATGTCTTTGGTGCAATGGGTGCACAGACTTTTGCACTTGACTGTATTGTATATTATTTTACATATAATCCTTTTTGAATGCACTCTTTCTGGAATATATTCTTAGTGAAGAAAGCAAAGCCTGGATTATGAAGATGAGAAATGGAGACTGAGCACTTGGTTTAACCTTTTTATACTGATATTATTTACAGCTGAAAACATGAAATATTATGCAACAGTAGTAACAAACATTTATATAAAATTGTTTTAAACAATTTTAGACAATATTTATATAAAAACATTTAATACAAGTCATGTGACTAATTTGTGACTGGACCGGATGTTACGGATTTGTTCTAAATGACAGTATTAAAAAACTTTTATCCAAATGTTTGTGCAACCTGTACTGACTTTTTCCTCCCTCCTCGTGTTCTAAGGCTGTGAGAAGAATGTTATTTATAGAGACATTACTGTGGTGCCTGAAATGATTTGATAACACACCCTCTCACTTTTTCTCTGTCCTTTCCCAAAGCTGTGAGAGAGGAGCAGAAGGCCCTCCCATGGCCATTCATCCGCTCCACGGCCGTTCCCCAATCTCCTCCTCTGGCGGCATCCTCCCCGTTCTCTCGCTCCCTGAGCGTGGGCTCGTCCCCCAGCCACACTCCTCATCCTCAACCTCACATTCCTCCACACCTGGCCGACAACTGCAGGACAAAACGAACCAGGTACGCGCCACTCCTGTTCACCTTTGTCCTTTTCAAACAGTATGGCCTCTGAATTCATAGCAGTCTTTGGATTGATTGAATGCTATGGGATAGTTTGTGCCTTTGTGGCCAGTAAGGACACTTAATAAACTGAATCAGTTGTTTAAAAGCCCTCGTAGACCTGCATACAGGTTACACACCCGTATCACCAAGCTGGCCACCTGTAGCACAAGAGTATGAAATAGGGACTGGATATGTTTGTTTGAACTCACTGTTTGCAGCAAGAAGTTATTTCCTTTTGAACTATATGCACTATCATTTTGCTAACTGCCTAGCTAGCATACTAACTAGCCGCCTAGCTAGACGAACAATACATTGAAGTTACACATCAGTCAAATTCAGAATGATGATCAAGATTAAAACACATGTCCATTCATCTACACTTAATACTACTATGAGATATGTAAGGAATAAAACACTTGGGGATGTGCTGTTTTAGGAAAATAATCAGTGGCGCGGCGTTGTGAGGAAATGGATTTCTAATTACTGTTACCACCCTGATGTTGATGATTTTCTATTAACGGCACATCCTGACGTGTTTAATTTCTCTTATACCACAGCGATTTGCCAACAATTAAAATTTTTAATTTACATGCTTACTCGCTTGAAATTAATAAGGCAAAAATACAGCTTGCAATTTTACCAAGAAGTCTTAAAGTCCCGAAGTCCTTTCCCATGGTGGAAAACTTAATGACTGTTACCAAATGCAGACACTGGAGACTCCTTCCGTAAACGTTAAATAAACATCTCCCTTTTCCGTTTATTATTACCCTGAGATTATTGTGGCGTGTCGGCCAAACAAACCTTTGTGTAAGTTGTTACTATAGAAACAATAACGTATTAGTACAAGTGCATTAATATAAACCTTGCCTTGTACCTGGAACTACCATCAGAGCTGCTTTTATAAAAAAATAATCGACAACCTCTGACTAATCAGATTCGAGTCTTCAGCAGCGCTGTGGTATAAATATATATGGAGTAGTTGGCTACATAAAACTAAATTGGAGCATAGCAAATCAAAATGAAAAGGAAATGACTTGAGAGTGCAAAGTCCCTGCTCCTGAAGTTTACAGTCGTGTTGACTCATCCCTCATTTATAGGTCACTTAACAAACTTCCACTGAGCTATTATAGTATTAGCATAGCCCTCAAGACAGTGAGTGGTGCAGTAAAATCAGCTTTGGAACACAGCCCATGACTGATTCGGTCAACAGCAGATGGAATTTCCTCTCATTAGTATTTCTTTGCTTATGGCACCTCTTGGCTCTTCCAGCAACTCATTTCTACTTACTTTCTAAACAGCTTCTCTCTTTCTCTCTCTTTTTCTCTTCCACTTTCGTCCCTGCTTTGACATTCTCATTTTGTGCATGATTCCCTCCTCTGACCTCGCCCTGTCCCTGTTGCACACAACCGAATCTTTTCTTCTCCAATGCAATCGATTTCCATCTTACACAATGCTACATTCTTTTTGGCTCATATCTCTACAGTTCTCTAAATAGATCTCAGCTCGGCTTCCATTGACCTTTCAACTTTTAACGCAGAACTTTTACAAGCTTGAAGATGGCTACATTTTAAACTTTTAGTGATTTGTTGTTTGGTTGTGGATTTGGCTACTTTAAGGATGTGGAAATTGCTGAAATTGCTTTCTTAGGGATGTGAAAATGCAAACACTGGGTTTTTTCATAATATGGCAATGAACGAGAAAAGGAAGTAACTTGTAACTTGGAGTAGATAGGTTTTTGAAATGTCCCTGTATTTGCTTCATCAAGAAGCAAACCTGTTAGTAATTACAGAAGTGTAAAATCTCCCTGAAACTGAGGTTTATGTCTAGTAAATCTGTCCTGATACTGTGGCTACTTCTCCTTTTACTCCTAGCACTTTGATCTCCAATAAAAACTGTTCAACAAAAATGTCAGTTTTTATTATTTGTTCACATCCATGAACCGACTTACAAGTCAGTGTGTACTGTGCTCATGAAAGAAGAATAAAAAAACTGAGGAGTACATTAAGTGGGATGTTAAAGTTAAGTTGAACATTACACAGTCATTGCATTCCTTTTTATTTTGTTCACTTAATGTTATGTTCATGAAGTATATAAGTTTGAGTTTTCTAATTATGTTCATTTCATTTTTATTTTTTCCCTTTTGTCCTGTCATAATTTCTTTTCCACTTCTTTTTCCTTTATGGCATGCCCCCATTCTTCCATCCCCTCGTCCCCTCCCCTCTGTGCGTCTCCACTTTCCCATCATCACCTTTAGCACTCAGGGTTTGGTTGCCAGAAACAACCTCTACAGTCGCCATGTGAACAGCAGAGGCCTCGGGCTCTTAATGGCGGAACAGCTGAAGCTGCCAGGTAATGCGCCTTTTGAACTACAAGTGAACTGGCGCTGTGTAATGTGTGTGTGTGGGAAGAGTTAGTGTGGTCCACAGAGCACTCCAGTTCCGAGGTGTTTACTTGTTAGCAGTTGTTGTGTGTGTGCTTCCTCAGGGTTGAAGCCAGTGCTCAGTGAGAGAGTGTGTGACGCAGGGGGACAGGCTGACGCACTGGGACACACAAACACAGCAGAAAGGTTGGCGTGACAGTTTTAGACTTCAGCTACAGATCAGTGACAGATTGGAGAAATAGTGGGAGATTTCAGATTCCTTTATTTATGTCTTTTCCCTCGCAGCCTGTCTCAACTACTTCATCTGCATTTCTCGGATCTCTTTGTTTCTTCTCTCTCCTTAGCACACACCTCCAGGGCTCATCTGTGTTTCTGCCACCGCTCCCAAGCATTCTCAGGCAGCAGGCCTCCGACCAGGTGGCTTTAAACAATGTGAGCAGTGTACTGGATACCAGGACAGCGAGGAAGCCCGGGCATGAGGAACGAGCGGCAGAGGCGGAGAGAGACGGCTGGTCCTGGACGGTGGGCGAAAAGCGATGCACGGCCCAGTGGGTCAGACAGAAACATGAATTTCGCAGCACACGGCCGTGGTGATGTGAGCAAGAAAAGAAAAGCTGGATGGAGATCAGAGGGAAGAAGGGAACTCAAGGACATATGGGGGGAAGCAAAACAAAACAGGGATAAGAAAAGCATGAGATGAAGAGCTTCCTGTAGAAAGCAGGAACAGGACATTTAAAAAGATTTAAGCCATAAAGCACACAAGACTGAGCAACTCCAATGTGGCAGCTAGAGGTTTACAAATGTTTGTAGCCATGCATTAAAATGCCTCGATTTTGTAACTATTTAAGCAGTATTATGTAAAATCAGGGATTTTTGTACTTCATAATAAATGAAAAGCCAATGGATCAACTGGAGCAACTTTATTTTTTACCACCATTACCTAAATTCACACAAAATGTGACACAGTCTTAACAATGTGCTATGTTTTATAGGATAGACATGTCAAACATCCCCAGTTTTCCATTGAAACATCCTAAAAATAATATTAAGAGTTCTACAGTCAAGAAAATGAAACTCTTGTGGCTTATTAAACAGCCATTTAGTGCAGCACTCAACATTTAATCCAATGGGCTTGTTGAAAAGACTAAATGACATGTCAGAGTGGGATTTCACACAGTGAATATGGCCACATTTCCAGCTCTTATACAACTGAGAAATCCTTGAAAGCCAGTCTCGCGCTATAACATTCACTTGTGTATCCACCCTGCAGCAGTACTCCACAAGAGACACTAATGGAGACGAGGACATAAAAAAGGATAGCGGTGCTCTTGTTACGAAGGCAGTCCAACAAAAAAAAAAAAACCCAACAACAATGTATCTCGTGACTAATGTATAAGGATCTGAAACAATAAAACATGCTGTGACTTCTGTTTAGGGACCAGACACTATATAAGACATGATTTATTTCTAAATATCCCAAACTGATAGAAACCTAAACAACAGTGAGGAATTCTATACACAAGCCTGGCGCCTTGGGTCACTTTACAACCACCACTGGTCTTCTGCCAAACACACTTGTTGAATCAGGTAGGAAGGAATTCCTGGGAAAATGTCATGATATTCGTGTACTGCCGGTGCTGTGACCCTTTGAGATGAGGCCAATCTCGCCTGACGAGTTGTCGCTTTCTGTAAGCACACCGTTCTGCTCTTGCTCACTGAAGCATGATGGGAGCCAACGTCTTAGGTAATGATTACAAGTTAGTGTGCACTTTAGTTAGCCTAAGACTGCTGGGTGAGTTGGATAACAATGCTACAGTGTAAAGAAGACATCAGCGCTTTTTTCCCCGCCCTTCATTTAAACCACTCTCCTATTTCCAACAATACATTAACTTGAGAGCAGGAAAGAAGTTTTGCTTATTCTATTCTATAAGCTAGAGTTACCACAATCAGCACCACCCGTGCCTGCCTTTTCAGGCATTCCTGTGTCCATCAGTCTATTAAATGCCCTCTGGATGTCTCCTTGACCCACATGCACTTAGTGAGCATCCTGTAGGAGTGTGAGGTAGATGTTCGACTGCAGGAAGCGAGGGTAACAGTCATATTCCAGTAGGGCACGGATGCGTTTCTGAGCATGGCACAGGGAGTTGTGAGAGGGAGCTTTCAGCAGCTGCAGTGTCAAATCTCGGGTCTTACTATCCAAATTTACCTGAAAGGAATGACAAGACAGAGTTAGGCAAACAGACAGGCAGCCTAAGACAAATATAACAGGGTTTCTACTGCTATCTTCAAGTTACTTGTAATACTTTTTCAAAGCTGCTTCAAGTGTAATAAAAAAAAAAAGGGGGGGGGGGGGGGGACGCGGGTCTTAACCAGGAAGAGTATTTGCTATTCTGCAGACATTTTTGAGTGACCTTAAAATTTGCTAAATCATGTCTCTGTTTATGCTAAGTCGGCAGCGTGTAGCTAATACATCCCCTTGCTCATGTGAGTGACCCTCTGTTATCTATCGTGCGTGAGGAAAAGACACAATGTTTGTAAAACAGACTCAGCTGCAGAAAAACAGCAAAAACCCACCAGATTAAGAATAGTCTAAAAACTGTGTAAGCCAGTGTAAAGCTAAATTTAAGAAAAATATGTATATACGTAAGGATTGTATATACGTACAATGTAATTTTAGACAAATTACATTGATTAGGTATAAATATAATTTTAAAAATCTAATTAGTATAAAACTTAAAAATGTACTTATAAAATGCAAAAAAAACATATGTCTCATCATTTTTTTCAAAATAATAACATGCAATTAATACTCATTTCTGATTGGTCAGAATGTTTTGATTGATTTTCAATAACAGCGCTTGTTCTAATACATTAGCGTTTCTATAGTAACACGGACATGTAAGACGGATGCGCCACATAGGCGGACACGTGAAGAAGGTGTTTATTGAGAATTTTTTTTGGAAGGATTCTCCAGTATCAGCACTTTGTAACAGAGCTAAAGCTTTTCCTGTTCACCCAGTCGTTGATTATTTTCCTACTATGACAGCACACACTGCTGTATTTCATTCCTTACATAATAAACAAACAATAATATCTTAGAAGCCACATCAGTATTTTCAATTTAAAAAAAAAAAATGTATGTATGGCATTGCATTTGAGATGCCTTTATAGTACATCTTAGAACTGATTATCATCGTACAGACCGACCTCACGAGGTGCACCAGGCTGAATGTAGGTGGCAGTGATCTCCTTGGCGCGGCGGCCCAGGCTGAAGGTGTTGGACGATTGTCTGTATTGCTCGCAGGCCAAGTAAAACTGCAGGTTCTCCTCACTGAACTCAGAGCGGAGGAATGCGCCAAACACAGATACGGCCACTGAGCGAGAACGAGCGAGAGAAAGGGAGAAGGGGTTAATGAATGTCTGCTATCACAAAACAGTCTCAGAGGATTGAGAGGAGGTGAGGGGGGCAGCAGAGAGGAGACACAGATGGGCCGTTCACACAGTATACAAACAAAAACACACACACACACACACACACACACACACACACACACACACACACACAATTTAAAAATGCATGCCGTAAACTAAACATCCGACAAATTGTCTAATTTTTTTCCTGTCCATTTACAGTCAACACAATGTTTGTCACTGCACTGCTGATTGCTTCATTTTCTGAAGGAAAAGAAAGCATGGGTGGAGAAAAGAAGGGGAGGAGGATATTGCCAATGCAGATGTTACAACATAGAAGTATTTCTCATATGATCTGGGATCCACCATAATACATAAAATAAGTGTGTATGCATGTACTATACACTGACTGATCACTTGAATTTTAGGAGTTTCATCTAAACCTTAACTCAAAATCTAGTAGGTCTATAAATAATGTCAGCTTGGACTTAATGTGTACGGTTGGTGGAAAGTCCAGAAATAGAAACCGCTGTGGCTCTAGTAAATCGCCAAAGTATTATTGTACACTTTGAAATAATGTTCATCAAATAAATCTGTACTGAGCGGAAACATGGGATTTATTTTACAGTTAAAGGGCTCCCTAGATACACAAAGTGTTAGAGCCTGTGCACTAAATGATATACTACCAGATAAATCCAAAGTGAAATTGCAGGCAGCAGTTCTTCCACAAAGAGCCTGCTTTCTTTAAAACACTTTTCTGGACTATCCTGCTTATCATTAAACCAATCAAGAACATAATGCATGAATTATAATGCAGTGTTAAAAGGTTCCAAAACCTGACAGGAGAGAACTCGTCATACAAAAACTGTCTGGAAATATGACTTAATCTGGCTTGGTGACAAGAACATACACTCATCCTCCACTTTATTAGAAACACTTGTACACCTACGCATCATATAATTATCCAATCAGCCAATCATGTGGCCGCAGAGCAATGCTTAAAATCATGCAGATACAGGTCAAGAGCTTCAGTTAATGTTCACATCAAAGATCAGAATGGGCAGAAAACTTTTCAAAAACTGCAGATCTTCTTGGATTTTCATGCACAACAGTCTCTAGAGTTTACACAGAATGGTGCAAAAAACAAAAAAACATCATTCTGATGAGAGGCCAGAGGAGAATGGTCAGATTGGTTCAAGCTGACAGGAAGTCAGCTAAGACCACTCTCTACAACCGTGCTGAGCAAAAAAGCATCTCGGAATGATTAACATGTCGAATTTTGAGGTGGATGGGCTACAACAGCAGAAGAACGCATCGGGTTCCACTCCTGTCATTCAAGAACGGGAACATGAGGCTACATTGGGCACAGGGTCACCCAAACCGGACAGCTGAAGACTGGAAAAAATGTTGCCTGGTCTCATAAATCTGCTGTGAATCGATTTCAGCTGTGACATGCAGATGGCAGGGTCAGAATTTGGCATCAACAGTATGAATCTATGGATCCAACCTGCCTTGTGTCAAGGTGGCTGGTGGTAGTGGTGTGATGGTGTGGGGAATGTTTTCTTGGCACACATTAGGCCTCTTAATACCACTCGAGCATTGTTTGAATGCCACAGCCTATCTGAGTATTGTTGCTGACCACGTACATCCCTTTACGACAACAATTTATCCATCTAATAAAATTATACTTCCAGCATAATAATGCACCATGTCACAAAGTCATCTCAAACTGGTTCCATGAACATGACAATGGGTTCATTGTACTTTAATGTCCTCCCCAGAAACCAGCTCTGAATCCAACAGAGCACCATAGGCATGTTGCAGAATGGGAGATGCTAACAGCTGAGAAATCTGCAGCAATTCTGTGATGCAATCATGTCAGCATAGACCAAAGGAATATTTCCAACACCTTCTATGGCATTATGCATTAAAGCTGTTCTAAGAGCAAAGCGATTCTGTTACAGATTTAAGTTTTAAAGTCATAATTGTTGCCAGATCTATAATTGTTGCCTATTTTTCATTAGAAAACAACAGTACCCTGATGAAGCCCTGCAGGCTTTCAAAAGCAATCATACTTAAAAAGCAGTCGTACTTGATCCGTTTCCAAGCAATAACCAGCCAAACAAGCAGAAAGGGTAAGCCCATCTCTGATATCATCAAAATATCAGCGCAGACCACAAAAGCTTCACTAACACTCTGGAAGCTACATGGGTACCTATTAATTAGCTGGACACAAACTTAATTTTAGAAGTACTGTTGCTTGTTCACCTCTGCTGTTGAGAATGACGTCGAGCGACTCGGCCCATTTCTCCAGCTCCGCCCTGCCGAGCCGTGTCTTCGCGTGACCCACCTGACTCCACTGCTTAGTGAAGAGGGATCGCCGGTGTTTGGCACTAAGCATAAATGAGAAACAGGGTGATGAGGAATTATTTAGCAAAATAAATAAGGGTCAAATAAAGGTGGGAGGGAAAAAGGCACTAAAACAGTTGAGGATGAAACTAAAAAAGGAAACTACAATAAGGGTCAAAGGACAAAACAGAGTAAGACATGAACTAGATAAAAATCCAGAGCTGTGAGGCTCAGTTTCAATGGCTCCAAGCCAACATCCACACCCACATATAAGCAGACAGCACAATTTCACCTCTGACGAAGAATGTATACATTGCATTAGGAAGAGCATGACTAAACCTATTGTCATAATGCTTTTGCGATTTGTGATCTCAGACTGATCCTACCTGCTTTCCTGGTCTCTGGGCTCCGGTACTGTGACACTGGAATTGGAAGAGTGTGGGCTCTACGGAAAGACAGAAAGAAGTGATTTTCTTTTTCAAACAAAAGCAAATCAGGTCAAATTTCTTCAGTTCTCTTTTTTTTCCACAGGGAACTGGATTCAAGTAGTGATTACGCAACATTAGAGCTTCATTAACGTCACGGAGAAAGTAGGACATGAGAACAGGAAAAGCATTAAAGTGCATTAAAGAAAAATGAAGGCTCCTCCAAATGGCCTTTGAAATGTTTGCTCTAGGCTTGTTTTGGACCTTCGCTAAACCAATGCCAACCACGATCTCAAGGGTTATTTAGCGGCTTCTGCTGTCAGCACTGTGTCAGAATGAAGTGACAGCACATATGGGCGCTCTTAAACACAAATTTCAATTTGAAAAAATGTCTAAGCAAACAAAATGCCAGAAGTGAAAGGTTGAACGGCTGATGCAAGTGCAATCCAACTGAGACTGAGAATGCATATACACCTGAGATTGAGCAACACCTGAGCCAAATTTATCACGTTTACACTTGTTTCAGGCCATTTCAAATTACTAACCAGACAACATTCTTAATACCTGAGAGTCAATACATGCTGTTTAGAGAGTAAGTATGACACATCTCCAGATAGAGAAAATATCCTAAATGGATTCCTTAAATATTTGCACTTCTCAAATTCAGTCTCACCTTTCTGCCAGTGAATAATCTCAGTATCTAAGAAGCTGTTGTAATCATAAAGACTGTCCTGTGCACATCCCATGACTCTCAGTCACAATGTATTCATATTGAACATCCTTTCAACACACCTGGTACTCTTTGTCTTTACTCTTCTACTCTCCTGCATACTGTAATGATTTATAATCCCACTATCCAGTGTCACCCAGAAGAGCATGGATTCCCTTTTGAGTCCTCTCAAGGTTTCTTCCTCATGTTGTCTCAGGGAGTTTTTTCTTTCCTCTGGCTTGCTCATTAAAGGTCTCTATTGGTAATTTAACTAGAAATACACTAACATGCACGAAGCTAGTAAAAACCTCCTATATGTTGACTGAGATTTGGGGGAAAAAAATAGACTTCCCTTTTTGAGTTCACTTCCCCTCTTACCTGCCCAAACAGACTCTTCAGATGTAATTTAGCAGACGACAGCTTGGCCCGGACATGGTGCCGGTTCTGGTGTGCCCCTGAGCCTGAGTTAAAGCAGACGGGGTTGAGCGTTGATGTGGATGATGGACACAGAGACGGAACGTCGTCCTTCTCTACACTCTCACAGTTGCTGATGGCATGCGGCGCCAGCTGACTGTCACTGTATGCTTTGAAGCTTTCGTTGAGATTGGTGATTTTGAGCATGCCAGACGCTATGTCTAGTTCTGTAAGATCCTCTACACTAAAGCTGAGCTCCTTGGAGAGCTCCTGCGCTGATCTGCTCATGGGGTCCTGCACAGCGGCCGGCGTGGCAGGCAGAGAGGCCGCTCCGTGATCCGCTTCGTTCCCCTGGAAAGGCAGGGTCTTACAGGTGCCGGATCCATCTACATCATCAGAGCGGTCATCCTTCAGAGACGCTCTCTTCCAGGGAAAGATGTCCAGGCCCAGGAGGGATCCTTCTGAACTGAAGCGACGCATGACTACTTATTCTGTAAGAGAAGTTGAGAAAGATTAAGATTTTAAGGAAATACCAGAAGTCTGGGCAAAATTAGGTGAGGACCGATAACAAATTGAGAACAGGGCTTTTCAAGTACTGAGTGATTTCACTGAAGTAGGTTTCTTGTAGTCAATTTATAATCTAGGAAAATGAGCCCAAGGCTCAAAGGGGAATTACTTTAAATATCAGCAGTACAACCTGTTTCTTTCCCTCTTTTTTGACAGAACACCTTACTCGATAGACTGGTGTTGTATAATAAGGCATTTACAGTGTAATTTAACTGCATGTTAGTTTCAGAGACATTATACAACATCACAGTAAGCTGTGTATAGAGAAAAAAATCGACAAACCATTTACACACTTCAGAGGTGACAGGTGGCATTTACAAACACGTGTTGACATTGTCTTAATCCCGGAGCAGAAAGTAGCTGCTGTTTTTCACAGCACAGAGACTGTATCAGCCCATATTCAGCATTTCAGGGAAGTTGACGCTCAGTTGTTTTTATTATTATTTTTTTTTTACAAACACATAAAATTAAAAATAAAACAAGGGCTGCTGTAACGTTTATAAAGTATTTTAGTGAGAAATATTTGTTTATGAACAATACCTTATGGTCACTCCAGGCTTCTTCTCCACATGGTAAGATCCCTCCTTAAGTGCTGGACGCTTTCCTCTCTCTCTCTCTCTCTCTCTCTCACACACACACACAGAGTCTTTCTCAACTTCCTCAGTCAGTTTCAAACTTTCAATCCTGCTGTTCAAAGCTACACTCTAACATATAACTTGTAATGATACCCTGTAACAGCTAACCTGTAGTCTGAACTTCTAACAGTAGCTCTGAAAGCTCTGCAGAGTTTTGTTTAGTGTTTCTCGTGAATAAAAACAGCAACGCCCTCTTTACTCTAGGCCACGCCCACCGCCGAGTCCAGTCCGAACCTGTCCGCGTTCCAGGCGCGAGCGACTGACGTCGTGTGTGTGTGTGTGTGTGTGTGTTTTCATACTCATACTTCCATAGCGACAAGAGCGCATGGTTCCGGTTTATCACGGCAACTTTAAGACGAGTTATTCCACTTGTCAGTACACAGTGCACAAAATCCTCCCTGATGCAACTCCCGCTGAAGATACCCTGTTGTTCTTTTTCATTCATGCACACAAACTTTGCATTGGGTTTCATCCAACGCTGCATACTAACACACTAAACAGTGCGTGTAATCATTGTGACATAATACTTACTAGGCTATGAGTCTGTTAGCTTTGTTTATCTTATTTAACATTTATGTAACTAGTCCTCCAAAAGGAAAACAAAGCTGAAGCCATGTTCAGTTTCAAATAAAAAGAGACAGAGAGAAAAGAAATCCCCTGTAAACTACTGGATTGATCAACTCCCTTTGATTGACACTTTGACAACTACGTTACTGACACGCCCTTTATTTTAATACACATCAAACACATTTACATTTTTTAAAAAATATGTTACATTACTTACTTTAATTTCTTTATCTTTGTTTATGTTTGTTCGTTTGTATGGAGTTTAAATCTTTAAACTTATTATTCATTCTCTTCTTCTTCTTATCTATTTTCTCAAATGGCAGTGCTTATTTACATACCATTAGTATCAGTGCAAATACGGTGTGGCTCCTTATTTTTACACACACACACACACACACACACACACACGCAGTTTGTAGATAGATAGATAGATAGATAGATAGATAGACAGAGTACTTTACTGATCCCTGAGGGAAAATGTATACAAATACAAATGACAAGGACACATAACACACACACACACATTAAAGTACACATAAAGCAATAACTAAGTTTAAAAAATAAATACTGAAAAAATAAGTGATGGTCCATAAGAAAATGAATAAATAAATATAGAAATACGGTGCGGATATTATTATTATTATTATTATTATTATTATTATTATTATTATTATTATTATTATCCATTTCCTCAAGTGGCAGTACTTATCCACATATCATTAATGTGAATGCAAACAAGGAGTGGCTCTTTATTTACTCTGGGGCTTCACAGTCAGACCAGCAGAGGGCGCTACAGACCAGCCATACACTGTTCTTTTTCTTTATTTATTAATTTATTTTTAATTATATTGGCCACTTTTTCTTAAAAATTGAAAAACAGCTGATGAGATTAAGAAACAACAAACATGAAATTAAACTCGACTGTAAATCTTTATTAACTATTATTTTTTAAGCAAAAGATTATAGATAGTCCTTGATTGTTTTTTTTTTTTTAATTATTATTCAGCAGATGATATTTTATTTGTTTACTTTTATTTCATCAACTTTATCACGCTTGAACAATGGTGGTAAGACAAATCTATTTGTACTCATTATGTCTTCCCACCATTCGCTCAGTGTTTGTGTTGTGATTGCATTATATTCCACAGGGAGAAAGCCAGCAGGTGTATATGGGAGAAAAAGGCAAAAGGAAGGAAATGTGAGATGTATGCATCCCTCTCCAATATTCTAAAATATATTCTACACCCTTAGATAAATGATATTTCAGTGATTCTGCCCCTCAGCTGCTCACTTTCCCTTTACAGTTCCAGCTGAATGAGCTGTGTGCTCTCCCTGATTGGACTTTTTCAATGCCTTCAATCTGCATGCAAATGCAGGTAGCAGCTGACTTCATAACGAGCTCAGTCAGGTCTCCAGGAGGCCTCCTGAAGTTTCAGTTAATGCCTACCAAAAATAAATTTGGGGAACCTGTTTAGACTTGAAAGGAGAGACAGAGGCTTGAATGCAGGTTATTGTGCTGCAGTTGCACACTGAGAATATAATTAGGTAATTAGACTAAGGTGTGTCTGCAGTGCTAACATATTGTTTTCATTTTCTACCAAAGATCATACATAATTTTATTCAAAGCAATTTACAAGGCAGCATTCATTTTAGCAGTTGAGGGGGAAGGACTCCATGGTGGCTCACTGGCATTCCTGGTATTTGAATTCACATAGGATTTTGGAGCCTATATCGGGAACACTGGGCGTGAGGTGGGAATACACACTGGATGAGACAACGGTCCATCACAGGGCACCACGCACACACACATTCGTACCTAGGGACAGTTTCTCATAGCCAATTCACCTACCAGCATGTTTTTGACAGGCGGGAGGAGGAAACCTGAGAACCCTCAGGAAACCCATGCGTAGCTCCATAAGGACAGTAACAAGAGTTCAGGGTTGAACCGGGGACCCTGGAGCTGGTAATGCTAACCACTGCGCCACCATGGCGCTGATGCATAAGCAATCATTTACGTATAAAGCTACACATACTGTACATTTATATATTCACTCATTTTGCAGACTGTGGTAGAAGGAATAGAGAGTTACTTCACAATGGCACTTTTATTAACAGCTTACATTATTTTTGCTTTCCAGACTTTTCTCCGGAGCTAAGGGTTGGGCTACAGGGTGCAACAGTGGCTCTCTGCCAGTCCTAGGATTTTAACTCACAAGTTTCTGGATCAGTAGCACATAACTTAGCACTTAACCGAGCTTAATGCAGAGTATACAATACAATATCCAATACTTCTGCTTGATCTCCTTCGTCACTTGAAGAATATTATAGAGCTATCAGCCATGAAATTTGCTTATTCAGCTCAGCAGTCAGGGTTAGAGAGTAATAAATAAAGTTTGGAGCTGCAGGATGACAAAAAGGTTCATTTAAGACCTCCTTCAAGAGAGAAGCCAATTTTTTTTTTTACATGTCTGAAGTTGCTGTAGTGTTTAAACTGGGAAACTACTGTATATGTTGTATAAAATTATTTATACCACAGCACTGTTGAATTCTCGATTCTGATTGTTCAGAATATGTTGATTCATTTTCTATAACAGCAGCTCTGACAGCAAAACAAATGACAGGTTTATATTAATGCACTTGCTCTAACATATTATTATTATTATTATTATTATTATTATTATTGTTATTATTTATACAGGGACTTGCATGATGGCTGCGCCACGAAAAAACAGAAAACACAAAAAATGTGTGCAAATTGTCGATATGGTGAAGCGAGATGTTTATGTAGGAGACTCCAGTGTCAGTGCTTTGTAACAGTCAAATGTAAAGCTGTAACTTTAAGTTTTCCGAAAGAAGAAAAAGTCTTCAAGACAGAGGCTTTGAGGTTTCTCAGTAACATAACAATGATAAACTTCAAGCGAGAGGAAGAGAGTCTGGTGAGGAGATGAATGTTTATAGCTGCTATAGTGTAAGTGATAACAGGAATTAACCTTGTTTCGTGGCTGTTCCACAACAGACAGAACTATAAACAGATAAAGTCTACAATGTGTTAAATAAATAAAACTGTGTTAGTGCTGACAAATTGCTGTGGTATAAGAGAAATAAAACACAGATTTATTGGAAAATAATCAACTTCAGGGTGGCGATGGATCACATCACCCTGTCATTGATTAGTTTTCTAAAATAGCACATCCAGTTCTTTTTTATTTCTTACATAGTGATTGTGAGAAGAGAACAGAAATTGTGACTAATGGATGATGCTGATAATAAAATAACATTTACCATTGTAAAGTCTTTAAAAGAATTAGGTTAATGAATGTCGAGGGAGGCATAGTGTCTTTTTCCACTTTCTCCATTTTCACTTTTGGGAAATATATATACGAAATGGGCTGCCACATGTGAGAGTTTTCTGAGGTTTATCTATTATACTTTATTGCTTACTATTGCTACTAATCACATTGCATTTTTTTTTGCTCTGTCCCATTATGTAAGCACCAAATCCAAGCAAAAAATTCCTTGTACATGTGAGTGTACTTGGCAAACCCATTTTTCTACCTTTCTCATCCCACCAGGCCCCTCCAGTCTGCCCACACACACACACACACACACACACACACACACACAGAGACACGTACGTAATGCTGTGAAATAATGTGATGAAGTGGCTAACCTAGTTTTTAAGTAACACTGGGAAGTAAGTAGTCCATAAGCACTTTCTGAGAGCACTTCTCACAAATGTCAAAATCAACAACAATAAAAGAGAAGGTTGTGTGTTTGTCTCTTCAAACGCTTTCATTAAGCCATGCACAGTTATTGCATTTTTTTAAAGCTATTTATAAAGATCTTGACTCCTCTTGTGATGGGCTGAATAGGGGGCAGAAACTAAACCATAGCATGTCCTGCTGATGGATAATGAGAAGGGAAAATCAAGAGCTGGGCTTTTGCTGTGATTTTCAGTTATGTAAGAGGGATTTTAATTTTCCTAAAGGATTTTAATTACACCTTTGGGCCAGTATCCTCTTCAGAAACTTTAAAGTGTCACCAAAATGATTAGCCAATTACATAAATAATTGTAGGCTTCCATTTTTTTTGTTTAGTTTGTAAACATATACGCTACCTGTAGCAAATCCCAAACGACTCCCTACCTCCGTGCACTACATATGCTCTAAAGTAAAGGTATTCCACTATTATATTTAGTGCACTATATGTCCATTTGGAGCGCGCACCCTCTACAGCGCATGCGCAATTCAAATACTCGTCTCCAAGCAACCAAAAAGTAACGTTACTTCCACTGAGTGTTGTAACTCTTGCATAAGAGAAGAAAATGGACGAGTTAACTCAAACAGAGTCAAAACCACTTTCTGCAGTGTCTGTGTTCAGCTTTGTACCGCCACGACGCAATGAACCGAAAGAGAGAAGATATTTCAACTCGACTCCTAAGGTAGCAGCCGCTAAAAGTTGAGAAACAAGCTAAAACTCTGGACCACTGTACAGGTTGCAGCTCACTGTTTGTGATTTTAATGTTGTGAAATGAAGGCACCAGAGACGCATGTGTACGACTGCGTATTTGGGCGAGCTGAAGGATATGATATGAAGTTACACCGTGATGACCGCCAGCACGCCAGGAGCCGCGGCCTGAACATCCACACAGAGGTGAGCTCACTTTCCTCCCAAACTCCTAACACTAATCCCCACTCACCCCGGGCTAACTCCTCCCCCTGTCACCTGTACTCTCATTCCCTCCTTCCTTTCACATCACACAGTGAAGGTCTGAAACCACACTCTGTCTAATATAGTGCACTATTAAGGGAAGTATGACCTCTTCGTGAATAACTTCAGTGCATCTGGTGAACTCCTGAACTCCCACAATGCACTGCACACGGATGTGTCCAAATGATGTCACCTAAAGGCTTCAGAGCAGCCGTAATGCATGGCCTTTCACACGCAGGCTATTCTGGTTTATTCGGTTATAACATGTAGCCTTTAGGAAGAGAGAGAGAGAGACACATACACACACATACACACAAAACTCAGACAGAGGAACAGAGTGAGACACACACACACACACAGACAGGCACACAAAAATACACAGACACAAAGAGAGACAAAGACAGAAAGAGAGAGACAGACAGACACACAGAGACAGAGAGCCACACAATAGAGAGAGAGAGAGAGAGAGAGAGAGAGACAGGCTGAGAGAGTGAGAGAGAGCAAGACAGAGAAGGAGAGATATACCCACAGAGACAGAGGCTAAGTGAGGGTGAGAAAGAGTGAGACAGTGATGGAGAGAGACACACACACAGACAGAGAGATATAGAGACAGACACACACAGACGGAGAGACAGAGAGGCTAAGTCAGGGTGTGAGAGAGATCTAGAGAGAGACAGATGTGGGAGGTGAAATTGATTACAGTTGATTACTTTCATGTTAATACCGACGCCAACACCATCACACTCATCTCACAGGTTGTGAAGTAGCCGAGCCGAGTCTCTTCCTAACTTTGTCGTATTACTGCAACTCATTTCTCATTAAATGGTTAAGTGGTGAGTGAAAAAAACAAGCTCTTGTGCTTTTGAATTTAGGAGGTAGCAGTGAAACCTGACTGTTTTCTCCTGTTGTAACTGCACTAGCGATAACAGTGTCCCTCTGCGACAACATGACACAACCACTAACTTCTCACAGGAATGATGAAAATACACCACCAACCAACAGTTTAACACCAGAATCACTGAACACATCACAAGTATTTCCATATAAACACATTCACTGTGGATCAGAGTGGAGTTTTGCTTTAAGGTGCACTTTTCAGACTGAAATCATTTCAGCAGGACATGGCTCTCCTTCTGCACAGAAGCGTCCTGTAGATCATCCTTGCTGTAGCCTTTTCTTTCTTGTCTTCTCCCTGTTGTATCTGCTTGTCCTTGTCCCACAGTAAAAGCATAATGTCCCTTTTTTTTTTAAAGACACTTCAGTTTTTCTTTAAAGAACAGTCACTTCATGACAACCTTCTACTTTCCTCCATGGACATCAGTT
This sequence comes from Pangasius djambal, assembly GCA_022985145.1. NCBI lineage: Eukaryota > Metazoa > Chordata > Actinopteri > Siluriformes > Pangasiidae > Pangasius > Pangasius djambal. Next base: position 5,752,550 of record CM041003.1, read on the forward strand.
TATCCCGGAGTATGATTTAAATCAATTCCCTGATGCACAAACAGACACTTGTGTTAAATATGTAAATCCAATATATATTAGATTTTACTCTCATACTGTAAATGTTCATCCCCTTGAGCTTTTCAACATTTTTACGGTTATAACCTAGAACCGAAATGGACTTAATTGTTTTTTTTTTTTTTTTTTTTTTTAGCATTTTTGATGTACACAATATATCTAACATTTGAATATGCAAAATGTAATGCAGATAAAGGTTAATTAAACAGAAAAGCAGACATTTGTTGGTTGCATAAGTATTCACCCCCTTGGGTCTATACTTTGTAGAACCAGCTTTGGCTACAATTACAGTTGCAAATCTACTGGGGTTGGTCTCTATCAGCTTTGCATCCTGATATTCTTCCTCATTCTTCTTGGGCAGATTGGTCAAGCTCTGTCAGACTGGATGATAATTTTCAAGTTTCATTTTCTTTCTCCAAATTTTACAGAGCCTTGGTGTATACATGAGGAATTGCGTACCTGCTTAAGCACATTTTTTGGACGTGTAAATTAAGTAAAAATGTTCTTTTAATACCACCATTCATTCATTAATTCGTTCATTTGTTTGTCCCTTCGTTCCATTTCTTACAGATTTTGGGTTGTAAATGTATTTGGAGTGAGAACAACAGCTCCTTCCAGCAAAAATTGTGTTGGTGCTCGTTTATCATCTAACTAATTAAATATCTGCTGAAAAGCTAGAAAAAGAGACTTTATTAAGGAACTGTCACTCATCTCCTACAGACAGGACAAAAACGCCAAAATCTCTCCTCAAGAGTGAATTAAACCATGTCAAACACATGAAAATGTAATGATCTCCCTGTCTGTCTAGCATGTTGAACACAGTTTTGTACACATTTCTATTAATTTATTTCTAATTTCATTCTCTCTTGAATGTTTTTGTATTTATTCTGTTTTCTCCACCTCAAGATGTCAGTTTTCCTTGAAGGACTTTATATTATCATTTCTCACTCAGATTTTTTGCAATCCTTTCCTAGGAATACTCCAGACCTGTAGCCGTGCTCTCCTCATCTGAATACGGCCGACGGCTGCCGCCGCTGTCGTACAAGCCGGGCCGCCAGTTTGCACGTGTTGCTCACATACGCTCAGAGTTTTACAGGAAAAACGGCATTAGCAACTCCGTAGAGGAGGGTTACGGCTCTGTCTTTCCAGTCTGAGCAAAAAAACCCCAAACAGCAGATCTTAATAGCAGGGCTGACTGTTTTATTGTGATGATCATTGCAGCTGATATAAATACAAATATTGCTCTTAATTTATCGTGCTCGTGATTGTCAAGCTTTTTTATTCGCAAAAGCTTACATATATAAATGGACGCAGAGATGTTTAAATAGAAATCTTTAATGGATAAGAAAATGGCAGCAACAAAATATGAACACAAATATTTGACAGACACCCAGCTGTTCTGCTCTGAAGTGACACACACACACACACACACACACTGCCTGTTCACACACTAAGTCCATACAGTCCGTGGTGAGAAATGAAGATCTGTTTACTGTGGTTATTACTGGTTGAGATGAAGTTTGCTGTACAAATGTCCCTTTTTTGTAGTGTGTGTGAGAGAAACATGAAAGCGTGAGATGAGGCGGTCAAGGCATTACAGTCCCCTGCGATAATGATCTGCTCATCTCGGTGTGTACAAAGAAAGTCTTCAGGTCACCTTTCCCCTTCACATTGATGATCCCTCGACACGAGCACATGTAGCCCAGTGTCTGGAGGATCCGACTCGTTTCCTCTGTTACCTGGAATTTAACAATAACAAAATACCACTGAGATCAAAAGAAATGAAAAAATGAATTACACAAATTGTATAAATGTAACAATAAATGATGCTTTTATACTTCACTGGACATAGAGGAAACTTTTATACATGAAATGATTTATATTTAAAGATTTGATTGACTCACAGTGTTAATCTTTATAGCCAAAAATGTTGATTCAGAACAAATTTAATGAATGAATTTTAATTAACTCATTGATTGATTATGGCTGGTTTCTTTTTCAAAGTGACAAAACAACATAGAAGGCTAACATAAAAGCACCAGAAGAAACAAATACATCGAATGCTGCCATGACAATACAGGTTATTTAAAGCAGAACAGGATGTACCTGGATTTTCCCAAGAACCCCAGTGCTTTCCATCCTGCTGGCCACGTTCACCGTGTTCCCCCAGATATCATACTGCGGTTTTTGTGCTCCGATTACCCCTGCGATTACGGGGCCATGGTTTATTCCTGATGAGAATCAAACACATGACTTTGTTAACCTTCTAGTTCTGTTTAGTACTTGCTAATGAATGCCATATAGCAATACAATTATCAAATGATTTCAAAATACAGTTCCTATGCCATAGCATGGTGAAATTCCTGACTCCGAAAATGTAATTTTCTATAACAGCACAGCTGGGAGAGTAGTTCCGGCTGTAAGTTTGCATTATTGAGCTCGTTCTAATACATTATTGTTCCTATAGTAACAGCTCACCGGGACTTGTATGGTGGACCGTCTACATAATCCGAGTCTAATAATAAATGGATTAAAAAAGTGTTGTTGTATAACAAAGAAAAGCGTATGGTCAGTGATGTGATTTTCTGTGAGGAGACGTTTATTTTGGAAGATTTATGGAAGGAGTCTCCAATGACAGAGCTTTGTAACAGGGTGTTTTCCTGACACCGGAGAGTCTTCAAACCTTTCTCTTAATTTAACAGTATTTATGGAAATAGATCCAGAAAAACCTTCCTGTCTGTGGAGCTTCTGATTCAGGTGGGTGTGTAATAAGAGATGCAGGGAATGTGACAGCAGCTAAAATCACATTTTTGCTTTCCAACATGCAAAGACCAGTTATTTTTATTCAGCTAGTTTATTTCAGTGATGTGAATATAATGTATGCAATGTAAAAATGTTTTTTTCCCCCTGTTGATTAGAAGCCTGAACTCAGCACATAAAGTTTCATTTTAGAGTAGTCATGCTTACTTGACTACTCCCAGTAAAAACTTTAAATGGGTTATTTTGACTGGAACAGAACAAAAGGGCTGAAGGGCTTACAGCTTTGTACTGAGCTTTGATGATGCTTTGTGCCAGTGGACTGCAGTGCTGTTAATAGTAAGGAGAGACTTGCATTAAGTCTGATTACCCATCCTGCATCCTGAGAGGGCTTGATCCCAGAAAGCCTACAGCTGAATAGACATCATTTACAGAGAAATGGTCAATGATAAAGTTCAGTGTACACTATATGGCCAAAAAGTTCATGGTCACCTGACCATCACACCCATATGTGCTTCTTTATCAAACTGTTGCCACAAAGTTGGAAGCACAGAATTTTATTGGATGTCTTTGTATACTGTAGCATTACAATCTCCCTTCACTGGAACTAAGAGGTCCAGACCTGGTCCAGCATGACGATGCCCCTGTGCACAAAGCGAGCTCCATGAAGACATGGTGTGTTAAGGTTGGAGTGGAAGAACTCGAGTGTCCTGCACAGAGCCCTGACCTCAACCCCACTGAACACCTTTGGGATGAACTGGAACACCAACTGCACTCCAGACCTCCTCACCAACATCAGCGCCTGATCTCACTAATGCTCTTGTAGCTGAATGATCACTAATCCCCACAGCCACACTCCAACATCTAGTGGAAAGCCCTCCCAGAAGAGTGGAGCTTATTATAACAGCAAAGGGAGGACTAACTATGGAATGAGATGTTCAAAAAGCACATGTGAGTGTTATGGTCAGGTGTGCACATACTTTTGGCCATATAATGTATATCACCACTCTTATTGTTGAGGCAAGTGCAAATTAGAACATTGTTTAATTAAGGACTAAAATTTGAGAGGGCCTGCTGTTATAGGAAAATAACCGATGGCTTAAAGTTGATTATTTAGTCCTCTTATACCACAGCGATTTGCCATTTTAATTTATTAATGAATGATACATCACACCTTTTAATTGTTTACAGTTACAGTTAATCTGGAATGTCCATGTGACATTAGTTTCTGTGTTCACTTGGTGTGTACTAACTATAAACAGTTGTTCCCTTACTCCTTACCCTTTCTTGAAGTTAATACAAGAAAATAAATGCAACTTGTCATGTTACTGAGAAATCAGAAAGCATAAACCTCTCTGTCCTGGAAACTTTCCCATGGTGGAAAACTTACAGACTGTTACAAAGCACTCACACTGGAGACTCCTTCCATAAATATTACATGTCTTCTAACACAAAGCTTTGTGACATATAAACATCAATGCTTATGTGTTTTTCTTTCTTAAATAACAACACATTTTTTAAAAATCTGTTTATGATTAGCTTTAGATTATGTGTCATGTCTGCCACACAACCAGCTGTTACTATAGAAACAATAACATATTATAGTGAGTGTGTTAATTTAAATTCCAGCTGTAACTGTCAGAGCTGTGCTGTTGTACAAAATTCAGGTTTCAAAATTCAAAAGCACAATTGTATAACCGGTCCATGGTTCTGCTTGGACCTTTCTCTTCCTTACCCACTCGCAGCCTGAAGTCATTGAAGGAATGTTTATTAATAACATCAAGTTTCCCGACCAGAGCGAAGGCAAACTCGACCATTGTGCCAATGTGCATGTACTGCCGGTCATGGTCCTTAAAAACAGAACAAGGTTCAAATTCAGTATCAAAGATACAAGCAGATTTGAGGTAAAAAGCATGAAAAGGATCTTCCTGCCCCTTCATATTTAGGAGAATGTTCAAAATGCGTTGGCAATATGGATCTTGATATGTCCATGCCAGTAAATAAATTGATTCCTAATGTTCCCCATGTTTGATGTTTTGAAGAAAAACAAAGCAGAAAGTTCAGCACCAAGGACAGCAGCACCAAAAGACACGAAAACAGAGGACAACTTGCAGAAGACAAAATAAATGGTTTTAAAAACATTTAGTAGTAAACGCTCACCTGTGCATAATCCTGTCCAGGAGGAATGTTTAGTCCAGTAGCAGCCATGTAGGTGCTGCCAATCGTCTTTATCTTCTCCACTCCACTGAATTTGGGTTTGGACAGTAACTGGCAATGAGGGAGATTTGGAGTGGAAAGTATAGGGACATGAATATTGGTTTTAGAAACATCCATAATTGTTAAAAACAGTAATAACAACATACTGTATGTATAATAGATTGCAAATACATAACTGTGCCATAACTGCAGAAAGCTGTATGATAGCTGTAAGGTGTAAGGTGACATAATTCCATGACATTAATGGAGGGGAAAATAAATTGTTACTATGAAAAAGTGTACAGTGTGTGTGCACTGTCAGTCAAAAATGTATGTTTTGTAAAGGCTTAATCAATATTATAGCCACAGACCTAAATGATACAGAATAGCGATTAAATAAGAAAAGCTAAATCTTTGTGGAACTTATTACCTGCTCGCTCTCGGTTGCTAATGAGACTCGAAATGAGTCTACACTTGTAGGGTAAAGCTGTTAAGTCTATAGATAAAACAAAACCTCATAAACAGTGCTGATGTTTACTGTAAAACATACGTATGTGGTGTGCTGCTAGTGCCTAATTAGAGAGAGAGTTTGACTTTTGGCTTTTTTTTTTTTTTTAGACAGATTTTAATTGTTCTAAGATTTCTCAATTCACGAAACATTTAAAAGTAAACTTTTCTTGTTTCACTTATCTTTATTATTAGCTATTAATCTGACTATATATCACTCTGGCTTTACTCCAACGTAGGTTCTTTAACTGAAAAGTATTTTTGTTTCCATAAAAATGTTCCAATTTTATTGACATTAATACCATGTTGCAGAGATCTTTTTAGAGATCACTGATGGCAGCACTGAGTTCATTTCTCATGCAGTGTTTCAAAGAGTAATTGAAAGTGAAACTGACAGCAGCGAGATATACAGTGAGCAGGCTGGACGCGTGTCAACAGCATTCTGTACCTCATCAAAATCTGCTATAATCTCGTTGAGGAGCCTGAGACACTCCAGTCCCTCCTTGTTCACATCCGACTCTGTGTAGAATTCCTTGAAGTCCGGGATGGAGGCGAACATGACACACACCAGATCATACGACTGGTGGTACAGATCCTGAAAAAAAAATGACATCAGGTACCATTAGAAAATGTGGAGAGGAGAGATGAGGCAGGATGGCAATTAATTTACAAGTTAGCAATTATGCAAATTGCATTTTCTTTGCAGTGTTACATAATCAGGTTGCTTAGTCAGTGTTTCTACTGGTGATGCACTGCTATGTTTTTATATTACTGATATAATCACATATGCTTTAGATATCATGTTCAATAGGTGCAATTTTGGGACAATTACAATTTACAAAAAACAATGTCTTGGATATATGTTCAACATCTCAGCATGAAAGAATTAATGATATTATTTTGTAATGCACTAAAGTATGTTTTTGCCTGTCATGATCTTACTCACCTCATTCTTCCAGTTTCGAGCCAGGAAATGCTCCGCCACGTGGGCTGGAAGAACGTTCTCCAGCAGCACACGGTTCAGGTTCTCCATGGTCTCGATTTCCTCACACTCCCGTTTGAACTTGTTCCTCCACAGGAAGTCTAACCTACAGTAATATTCATTCTGTTACAAGAAAAATAGAGACAACTCAATACACACCCATTAAATCTATACAGTACATTGGTGACCTTTCCTGGTATATCAGGGCATCATTGCGAACAAACTACATCAGACCAAGACTTTAAAGGTCAGTGCTGTAATTGGTGGTTGAGTTCTGCTGGTTCTGTAGAAGTCTGTTCCTGCCTTTTTTTTTATACTGGCACTCCTCTCTTAATGTCATGACATTATGTCCTCCTTATATTGTTCGGCTTTGTGCAATAATGGAATAATTTGAAGACTAACGTGACTAGACTCAGAAGATTGAATGTATGTGCTATGCCTCTGTATTACAATTAACATATCGATGAGACTGTTACCATGGTTATTTTGATTTTGCAAAAAAATCACACTACAAATCTAATAAGGGACATTTAGTTAAAGGGCTGTGCTTTGTGGAAAGATGTCTTCATTAGTATGTTGCATTAAAATGGTGACCTACCTGCCTCGCCAGCACAAGCAGAGTGATGAAGAAGATGAAGAGCGAGACAGAACCCATTGTCTTCAAGTCTTTCAGAACACCAGGTCTGGCAAAGACAAGAAGAGAAAAAAAAATAGCAGTGAGAGGAAAAAAAGGTGATCTTTTGTTCCAGGAGGTTGACTGAGGAGATAGATCTTTTCAACAGTGCCTTGGGTGGGCTTGATGGATGTGGGTTTATATGTGCCCTGGTTAGCAGAGTAATATCAGAGGCACAAATCTACATAGGACTTTGTTGGATGATGTCAGACGTCTCTGAGTCATCTGTACAGAGAGTGCAGGAGAAAGGTAGAATGAAGGAGGTAAGAGAGAATGCACTCAGTGATAACATCTTTCTCCTCAGTGTACCTGTTGGAACAAAGTACTTCCAGAAAATGAAACAGTGACTGTAAAGTTAATTTAAAAAAAACAACAACCTCAGATTCAGTTCAAAGGTATTTATTAGTCAGTTCCAGAAGTATTGGGACCGTTGACAAAGATGGGTTAAAAAAAAAAAAAAAGCTTGTATAAATGGCTTGTGGTTAATTATCTTAACCTCACACAGAAAACATGAGAGAAATCTAATTCTCTCATATCTCACGCTTAACTGAGGTCATTTTATTCCAAGAAAATAAAGACCAACCACAAACAAAACCACGTGTCACAATTATTGGTACACCTGCATTTAGTACTTTAGGGAGCTGCCTTTTGCCAACATAACCACTGAGTCTTTTCTTGTAAAGCATGATTAGATTGGAGAATGCAGAGCGAGGAATCTGAGACCACTGCTCAAGACAAGATCCTAAGTTCTCTTCTGTGGACTCTCCCCTTCAGCTCATCCCACAGGCTTTTTAAAGGAGTTTAGGTTAGGCAACTGGGATTACCATGTCAGAACCATTTTTAGTGTGGATTTGAATGTACATTTTGGATCATTATCCTGCTGGAAGATCCAACCATGAGCCAGTTGCAGCTTCTTGGCAGAGGCAGTCACATTTCTTTAAAATCTCTTGTTACTTCCTGGAGTCCATTGTGCCGTGTATCCTATCAAGGTTCCCAGGGTTTTTGGAGGAAAAACAGCCTGATAGTATCACAGATCCTTCTTCGTGTTTAACAGATGGGATTAGGTTCTTTTCTGTATAACCATTCTTCTTTTTACTCCAAACCCCCCTTGAGTGTTTGTTGTCAAATATCTCTATTCTGGTCTCATGTGGGACTGCAGAACCAGGTTCCAGCAGTAAAAAGGATTTCTTCTGGCTTGCCTTCCAAACAATTTGTAAATTTGGAGACTTGGTGACCCCAAAATGCTTCCACTTCCTCCTGCCAATCTCCATCTATCATCCTTGGGAGAACTTTTTGCCTTTCTAATAATACTACTCAGTCCCCAATAAGCATGTATGGTATGTAAACAACAAGGACATAGAAATTGTTCTGCTGCTGGATGCAAAAGAGCAAAGTCACTTTGTGTGTGTGTGTGTGTATGCTTGTACAGTATATCACCTCTTTCCATCAGGAAATATGCCAGGTCACAAGGGTATAGTTTCTCTCAAACTGACAAACACTAGCTCTCCATATGTAACAAATGAGCTTTAAATGGGTTTTTAATTGGTTCATGGAGTTTTTTTTTAATTTTTTTTATTACTTATCAGACCACTTACAAGCTATTTTGTCCTGATTGGTGCTTGATTGGGCTCTCTCTCTCTCTCTCTCTCTCTCTCTCTCTCTGTGCATTTGTGGCTGCTTCATCATGCTCAATCCTGAGTCCATAATGTATTAGAAACATTAGTCAGCATTGAGCAGAGAGAGAATGTGCAGCAGTGTGTGGTATGAACAAAAATTCTGAAAAGCTTTGTTCTGGACATTTTGGTTTGTTTTAAACTAAGCAGTCGCTTAGGGAGCCTGGAGACAGTTTGTGGATTGTTTTCTGCTGCATTGCCACTTTCATCAGTTTTTATTCTTAAAAAAGAGATTCTGGAGTTGACTGTATTTATATTGTACTTAATGTTTTCGAGTACATAAACGCAACTGCATCACTGATCAGTTGTATAAGGTCTGCACGGTAAAACATAAGAGTAAAGTAGGAACAAATGAAGACAAACTGACAGAAGGAAATCGAATGGAGTAAAAGATTTTCACATGTGGTCTGGCTTAACGGAGAGCAGTTTAAATTACCTGCACAGAACCCAACAGCTCTGCTGTCAGTCATCTGAAAACAAATCAATTCAGTGCAATCTACACTAAGCCTGCTATCTCAATATCTGTCACTCATAATCCTGAGACTTATTGAGGATGCTGTTTTTTCTGTTGCTACCTTGGCAAATTGCCCTGCCAATTTTCCATCTCACTTCTGTGCTCCTGTGTGTGTGTGTGTGTGTGCTACCTGTCCAATGGCTGGGTCTTATAGAGGGCCATGCTGTACTCATCCAGCACTGCAGCGTGGGTCTGGAGTATGATGATATTGTAGGCCACCACAGCAGCCAACATGATCACCATCTTCAGCTCGTAATTGATCCTCAGGAACACAGAACAGGAGACGAGGCCCAGGATGCAGCTGTAGATGAAGTACTGAAAGAGCAAAGATGACTAATCAAGCAATTTACAGAGAGAACTTTATGTATGGTTTGATGTAGTTGGGTGTTCATTGTAGACATTAAAAGTACAGGCTAACATGGCTAACATGGTTGTTAGTTTTTCATCCTAAACTCTATCCTCTTCATCTATAGTGCATGCGTAATTG
>CM041003.1:5762495-5778105 GCA_022985145.1 Pangasius djambal
CTGCACAAGTAAAGTTCTAGCATTTGTAAAAAAAAAAAAAAAAAAAAAAAAGATACTAGCCATCAAAAAATGGAGCATTGTGGACATTTTTACAGCCTGTATCCGATTACAGAATGAACTGATTAGGATTATATCTGTGTAGCTGTAGAACAACTTGATCAAAGCATGACATTCGGTGTGTGAGGAGAGCACACTTAGCTAGTGAGGTATAAGAGGTCTTTAGAGAGCCCTTGTGTTTCTTAAACTGTCTCCTTACACAGCATGATTTCTGCAGGAAGATAGCCAGGGTAAGGTTAAAAAGTAAGTAAACACATCATTCAACGTAATTTTGTTGACATGTATTCATGGTTCCTTATAGCCACAGTGACATTCGATGGATATGTGACTATCAAACACAATTTAAAAACTGCAGCTGTTACACTGCAATAGTAAAATGCTTAGGATTTTTTTTTTTTACATTTCCCCAATGATTTAATGGTGGCTATGTACTCTGAGTTATCTTAAATACACTGGTAACATCTAACCACAAATTCATCCCTCTGAAAAAGTAGTGCCATAGCTGAAAGGACAAATAACACAGATTTATATCTCAATGTGCAAATACTGTTCCTTTGACTGAAGAATTCATTTAAAACGTGTTTATCATGATCCTTTATTTTTTATTAATTCACCAACTGCCCTTAAACTTTCATTATAAGTGAGCCAACAATGGAAAAACGGGAACTTGTACAAGTTTTCTGCTCTTTTCTCAGTATTTTAACAAAGGCAAAGCCATATATAACCCGTTTACTTCTGCATATGCTGATTGCCGTGATGACACTAATAGCTGAGATATTTATTTTCATAGCTTGTATAGAAAACCCTTCTGCTTTTCTCTTATCGTGCTGCATCTTTTCAAAGCAGCTGGAAAATGGGGCCACCCTTCTTTCACGCACCCCAAAAAAGCCTTGTGTGGACTCACTGATGAAACCTTTTTTTAATGTAGATTCACCTTCAGAAAAATATTTTAAAAAATGTATTACAAAATAAGAATTAAATTATTAATTCCACCCCTGGCCATCCTCAGTGCCATGTCAAAACAAAATGCATTTGTGATTTTAATATAAAATGGCTTAATGAGAACAATGCAGTATAACTCGGGGCCAAACAGGCAAATTCTTTTTTTTTTTTTTTTCCTTTAATGATCTGAGAGCACAGAAGAAGAGCTGAATGAATGTATCCTCATTATTCATCATTTACCAATTGCTTTTAAACTGCAAAAACACATCAGTGCGCTCTGCTGAGAAACTTTTCGTAACACAAAGAGCACCATTATTCAGCAATAATACGAGCTTTATGTTCATCAAAAACCATTAACCCATCTGTGAAGCACGACTAGGATGTGACATTGAGAATAATACACTGATTTATGCAGTCCATTTGTACAAAAAGTGGGAAGAAGAGAAATTTATCCTTTATGAAGAATTTTTACACATAACTATAAAAGACAGAACTATAAAGAGCTTTATAAATGAAGCAAAGAAATAAGATATTATAAGATATTATAAAAAATATTTTAAGCAAAAGAAATGAGCTCCATTCATGTTTGAATATTTGATCAATTTGTGTCACTAATTGTTCTCCACTGAAACATCTGAATGTGCTACACTGCTCATGGTCATCTGTCTTTTCACTGCTGAGCTACAACAAAAGCCTGAAGGTTCAAGAGTTTTTGAGGACTGGAGCTGAAAGCTTAAAAATCAATAGAAGATTTTCGAAATCAATCCCAAATGCACTGCCACAGCCATTCTCTCGGCAGTGCTACCGCCCAAAAGCCACTCTGAGAATTGAAGTATTACTTAGTTTCTAAAGTTCTCGGTCCTATATGGTGTATTTTCCAGGATTTGTCTTTCAACTCCTGTTGCCTCAAATGAATGATGGCACCCAAACACATCCAAACGGCCGGCATGTGTAGACGTTCGACATCTACAGGAAAAGTAATCAATTCTCCACACCAGAGGGTGACCAGAAAGAACATTTGGCAAAGCCTCTCCTGGACAAAATAACAGCACTGAGTCTCTTTATATAACATCTTGAGAATTTCTGACCCTCATCCATGCAAAATATTTCAAGCTCTTTTTTTACTCTTAGGTTTATGCATGTGGACTGTCTTCTTCAATTCAGACCACGAATTATCCATAAGATAAGCCCTAGATGGCCATTGCAAAACACAATTTCTGTGGAGGCTTGGAAGTATGCTTGATAGAAAGATCCATATATGGCCAAGTCATAACCTCTTGGCAGAAGCAGCCAGGTTTTGGGCGGAAATATCCTGGCACTTACCAGAATTCATAATGCCATCATTCTTCACAAGAGTCTCTGAACCACCAGCGACAAAACAATAAATTGAAATGTGAAATTTGTTTCCAAGACAATTGCACATAGTAAAGTTAATGTTCATATATAAATTAATTTCTGAGCTCGGGTGGGTTGGGAAGTTTAAGAAACACCTCCTAGGTGAAGCTCCACATGAAGCTGTTTGAGAAGATAACAGAAGTATGCAAAGCTTCATCAGGAATTCTGTAAAGGATTTCAAATATGAAATAGTTTTGTTTTGGTTAACACTAAGCGCTGTATAATTCCATATGTCATTTCATAATGAAAATGTCTTCGTTATTATTCTAAAATAGAAATATGAAAAGGAAAACCATTCTGAACAGGTATTTCCAAACTATTGACTTGTAGTGTAATTTATGGTGAGGATTTTCATTTTTAAATTGTATGCAGCCTGCTTTTCTTCCCACCAAACTAGCGATGGTGTTCATAACCAAAAAGGTTTTGGTCTCAACTAACCACATTATTCCAGAAGCAGCTCCGGTGAAGCTTGGTCAAGTTCTGCATTTTGGAAGAGCTTCGTTCGTACAAGCTCATTCTTACAGAGGTGAAATCTAATAGTTATCTTTGAAAGTGTGATGTTTGGGTTCTTTTTTTCCCCTCACCATCCTGCTCAGTGTACTACTGCTTGGGTGTTCAAGCGTCCTTCTACTGTTCCAGTTGTATTACGGCCCTGGGTTGGCTAAATGGTATTTTTAAATGCTTCTGTATTTCTTATATCCATTACCGGTCTTGTCCAGGTCAACAACCATCTGTCTCTTTTGAGTTAAAAGCTCTTCAGTGATGGCTGGAAAAGAGGTTTTAAGTGTCAGCATCCTTTTTCCTCTTATCTGTTTGTCATATGACATGTATTTATGAGGAATGAATAACTCACGGGTAAGTAGAACTTGTCTGAGGACTGAGTGGTTTGGCTATAAACACCATAGACGGTCTCATTGGAGATGTTCGGTGCAGTCACTGGTGTCACCTTCTCGTCCTCTAGAAAGAACTGGGCACCAAGAAGTGGAGAACATGTCACTTTTTTTTTTTTTTTAGATCTTTTTCTACAAAACATTTACAGCACAAATTCTGCTCAAGATATGATGCAGTCATGATATTCATTTGTTATAATTAGCATTACCTGAACAAAATAGCTAGCAAAAAGCCTTAAGCAGGACACACAAACACCACTATGACCACAACTATGAAGCATTTGTATAAATATTATATAACTAGCTTGCTTACACGTATAATCACACACGCAAACACACATATACAAAATGTGCTAGGACCTGAGATTTGATTAGAGTTCAATGCTTTGACCCAGAGGAGAAGGAAAAACAAGGCAGCTTAACAGAGCATGATGAAATTAACTGGTTATCATGAATAGTCAGAAAAATCTCTTCTCTTTAGCAGGATTGGTTCCTCACTCAGCAATATCTACAGTGGATTAATAAGGTGTGTCTGAATAATTGAATTTGTTGGAGTTTCATACGTAGCCATTGTTTTTTGTGCTTAGAAGTCACTTTGGATAAAAATCTGCAAATGTTTCGCAGCAAAAATGCTACTTTCCTGTTTGGTTGATGATGTATGAAAAAAAAAAGAAGTTAAAAGTCATTAGTGATCTTAAGCTGTCAGATAATACAGTATGAGTTTATAAAATTATAAGCTGCAGTTTTTGATAATTAGAGGTGCAGGGACTCTCCCCCGAGTGTGTGTGAGAAAGAGATCCTATTTGCGATGAAACTGTAAAACTATGAAACTTTTCATAAATTTTAAAATGCTACTAAATTAGAATATTAAAGTAAACATTAGGCTTTTAAGGTTTTGTGGTAATTTTTTTTAACCAAAGCAACTACACAGTACATAGTATCTGTCCACTCCAGCCCATGGCTCTGACATCCTTTGTAAACCTTTCTGGCCACAAGCTTCAGAATCCAGAAGGCTACAACCTGATTGGTTCTCTACACTTCTGTATACTAAAATCTAAACACAGCGACACTGCTTTTGGAGAATGACAATCACCAGAGTGAAACGTTGTTTGAAGCAGTCAGTGGTGAGGGAATAGATACATTTGCGTGATTGTCGACAGACTATGAGAAAAGGTCTGTGACTGAAACCACATCCGGGTCAGGTATGGCCTTAGTACTTCACGTATTGTCTCCAAATAGCACAGTGCATTAAGGATATTCAAGATGATACTACTTATTGCAATGCATTGTGGGATTCAGTAATAAATATTCTCTGCTCTGCTCTAAAGTAGTAGTCTGACAATATAATGAACTATACCAAAAAGTGGAGTCTGGGGAACTCCAGGGATCAGTGAAGCATAGCCATGTGGTCTCTGACTTTAAAAAAAAAATATATATATATTCATTATTGAATTCTTATAGTTATTAGGCTGTTTACCTGGCCCTTTGAATTATCTATAAATGATAGACCTAATGTGTCCTGTCAGAGGAAAATGCAGGAATAGAAAGCTCTATGGCTCTAATAAATGAACGCATTTATATCATGTTCATGAAATAATTCTCCACTGAGGAGGTCCACTGAATTTATTTAACAATAATTTACTTAAGTTAAGCGAAGCCCTGCCCTATGTAATGTAGTAAAAAAGGACATATAAGATGGAGTGATAATGACGTGTTCATTTGCTATCAGAATAATAACGTGAACACTTTAATGGGTTATTATTATGCTGACCTGCTTAAGCTGCTTGTCTTGCACTGCCTTTTATGTGCTAAAGAACTGAACAGAAGCAGCAGCAGAACTGCACTTGACGGCTGATCACTAGCAGCTCTAAGGCATCAGTATTCCTCCAGGGTTTTTCTGAGCAGCTGACTCACAGCTCCTCAACATGCGTGATGGTGGTGTAAGTGCAAATAGATGGAATATCATGGTCCCCAGTGCGCTCAGACCTCACCATGTGAAATCAGAGACCTCGGCTAAGCTCTCGGGCAGTCACGACACTCACCATGTTGAAGACGGCCATGACGAGGATGAGCACGGTGGTTGCCATGGTGAGGACGAGCCGGACGCAGGGCTTGTTGGCGCTGAGCAAGGACGAGCTCGGGAGGAGAGAGCAGGAGGTCACGCGACCCGATCGCTACGGCAACAAGGAAACATGTCTGAACTCCCACTAATGTCATTAGCATATTTGCTCCTCTGCTAAACACCAAGGTTACTAAATGTCAGATGTACAGTGTGCATATTTGTACGATAACACGTCTGAATCTTCTGCATTTAAATCCCTGATTACAAACATCTGAAACTCCATAATAAAAAGCATAACATCCTAAAAATCCTGATATAAATCAAACGCCCATATGAGACATTTCACACATATATCACAACGCATTACATATGCAGCTCAGAAAGTTTTGTAATCAGATGCTCATCTGTGAACAAGGGATTTGGTTCTATTTCTGTGAAAGTATGGTCTAGTTTCACTACACTGGGACACGCTGGCCTTTTTCCTCGCCTTTTTTTGCATTTGATGTTGTGTCATGTTTGATAGGGCACTGCTAAACCGCACTCTGACCATCTGTTCATGTCTGAAGCTCTCCATTCACAGTGACTGTATAACGAAGCTCTTCAGAGCATCAGAGACACAAAGAGCAAGAAAACAATGAAGATCTTTTCACCTGGGATCCCTGCACGTCAGACGCACACTCACTGAGTTACTCACTTAAGTTTAGACAGATTTGGTTCACAGAAGAGCAGCCGGAGTTTAAAAAAAAGTAGCATTAATAAAGTAAGTGGGAGAAGTGCGAAATAAAGAGATGAGATCTGCAGTAATGTAACAAAGCATCATTCATAAAAATATTGTAACAACCTTCACGTCAAGCTTCTTTTCCCCATGGAATTGTGCTTTTTTTGTAAGTATGTAAGTCACATAGATAGTACAATAAATAGTGCAATATATTTTTAGCACTGACAGTTATGGTTTTGGACTTTAACAGGGTTAGGAAGGGTTAGATTTTGACTTTTGTAATTGGACTGGTTTTACTGAAGACTGGGATTGTTTTTGGACTAGCTTATTGGGATGGATTGGTCATGCAAAACCCTGCCATACATTTCCCTTTTCAGAAGTGGTAGCTGAATGATTAAAGCCGGGTTTACACTGCAAGATTTGTGGCCTGATTTTTCTGTTTTAGATAAAAATCACACATCGTAAAGATGTTGAGATCAGTCTTAGGACGCAGACTGTGACATGCTCGCCAGCGGCTGATTTAGTGCCACTGTAACCAAAGACAGCCGACAACAAAGTGTCAGAAAAATTTGATTAAAACTTATATGAGGACAGCATAGGAAGAAACAAAACTCATGGGACAGCTAGAGATATGGGTGTAGCAGTGGTGAAAAGTCGACAAAAATACTAACTCGCTTACATTCATTAATGTAATGTTACCCATTGTACTGTGAGTTTTAATGCTACCAAGTATGCTAATGGACAGAAAAATATTATTACTCTTATTATTACCTCAAACTCGCTTTGAAGAATGGGCACTCCATGTTGTCCTCTTTCACCCAGCCACATACACCTCCGAACTCCTCATATTCACCTTTTCCATTTTCTCTAGATATAACATTGCTACTACTGTATATACACCAAGCACTTGTTTCTGTTTATGTGAGCCCTTTTGGCATGAGGCCAGAATAATATCATAAGCAGCAAGTAGTCATTTTCATTTTTTAGTCATTTGTAGGTCTATTGTTACAGGATATTCATTGTATAATCCGACATGGAGAACACATTATCGCACAATCTGTTACAGAATTTGGCCAAGCTTTTATTAGGATCTCGTACGGTCTTAACAGGTAATAATTTTAAAAGGCTGTTGTAATCAGATGGTGTAAAACTGTACTAATAATCAGGCTGTGAGTTCAAATCCCAGCTCCACTAAGCTGCCTCAGCCGTTAGTCATTTTGGATGAAAGCATCAAACAAATGAACAAATGTAAATGTATCCTTGTATCAGAAATCAGTTTAGGAGCAGCAAAGCAAATAATAGATCACAAATGTCCTAGAAGATGGAGGTGACCTGATAAAGCATTCACACTGTACGTCTCCTTTTTTGACAGAATTTTAAAGTTAGAATTTGGAAGTCATCTTGAAAAGCACAACCCTATCAATCCTATCAATTCAAACCTGATTTTAGACACTGATGCACAGATTGAGGATGAAGAGTGATTCATTTGAGGCTTTGTGTTTAATCATCGCAATTACAACGTATCCAAATGCACTTTACTTTCAGAAAGAGACAGTACATAGAGTAGTTTAGAGAGAAAGTACTACAAATCCGTTGCTGCTGCTACGGTCCACATTGATATAAAGGACCAGCTGAGAGACTTAAAAAGGCCATTAGAGAACCTGATGACCTTTTCCAAGAGATTCAAGCCATTTCCTTCCTTCAGGTCCTTTCTGTGGAGATTTGAGAATGTTGTCCTTGTACATGATGTTTTATTTGTACAGAAAAGCGAGGGAAAAACTGACCTTGATACAATCGTCCTTGTGTTCCTTTCTATTGCTAACAATCTGCAGCTCTCAAATGCGTCTTACCTCGACGCTTATTAACATTTAGTGCTGATTTTTTTTTTTTTGCAGAAAAGTGGCCTTCCTCTGAGCATGTTTATTTTAAATACAAATGTTTTATTTCATCAAGGGCATCCATTTTTATAATCATAACTAAGACATCCTGCATTCAACAGGTGCAAAACAAAAGCAGGGAAACATTCTCTCTCTATATATTCTGCGCCCAGTAAACCCTGATAATGCTTTTGACCTCTCAGATTATTTACATTAACGATGCTTTTGTGCTGTGATATATAGTGCTGGCAGTCTGCTGGTCTGTTTTTATTTATTTGACTGAGATACACATTTACACTGCAAAAAAAATGCTATCTTTTGAACTGAATATATCTTGAATATAGTCAAATATATCTTGTATGTCTTAGTACAAGATTGCAATAGACCAATATAAGATTAAACATATTTCTAGACCTTTTCTTTTTCTAATTTCTAAAGCTTTAAAATTTCTTATTCTATTGGCAGATTACTACTTCTTTCTAGAAATAAAATTAAAAATTAAATTAATTTTTTTTTTCTTGCCATTTCAAGCTTGAGATGAGTAAAATGCCTAGGAATAGTTTAATAACCTTATATTTGATTTATTGTAATGTTATAATAGGAAATACAGCATAAATTTGACTACATTCAAGATAGTTCCACTTGCTAAGATGAAATTTTTTTGCAGTGTAAACAGCACATTTTGGTCATTTCACTAAGCTGGCTATATTTATGGATGTAATAATTAATTGTAAATAATATCATGTCATAAATATTAAGTCACTGGTGAATTAAAGTACTTTATACCCCAGCATTCTTGAATTCTCACATCTGATTGGCCAGAAGGTGTTGATTAATTTTCTATAACAGTCGCTCGGACAGTAGTCCCGACTGTAAGGGTTATATTAATGCACTAGTTATAATAGGTTATTGTTTCTATAGCAACATCTTTCACAGGGACTGGTATGGCAGACGCACCAAAAAAAAACCCTGTGTAATTGTTGATTCTGTGAGGAGACATTTATTTAGCAGTTTTGGAAGGAGTCTCCAGTGTCAGTGCTTTGTAACAGTCACAGTAACGCTGTAAAGTTTTCAGAATAGGAAAGTCTTCAGGACAGAGGAGTTTGAGCTTTATGCTTGACAACAACTGTTACTTGCTGTTATCATGTAGGAGTTAACAGGAACTAACGTGTTTTGCAGAAATGTAATCATTGGTAAATTGCTGCACTATATGAGGAATAAAACACACAGGGAAATCCTGTTTATAGGAAAGTAATCAACTTCGGGGCTGCATCACACCACCCCGTCTTTGGTTATGTTCCTATAACACCATGCCCCGTCATGCTTTACTCCTTACGTGATTTAAAAGCACAATCCTCAGAGAAACCTGATTGAACTCTGATTAATGTTAGAAGTTCACTCACCAGTATACGGCCAGCGAAACAAATGATGAGGATAAGAGTTAGCAACAAGAAGGTCGTTCCGAAAGACAAACTAAGCACGGCGGTCCTGTAAGAGAGAAAACAGTCTGGCTCTTATTTTTACACCTTAAAATACAGAAGCGTATACACACACACACACACACACACACACACACACACACACACACACACACACACACTGGTTGTTCAGATTATTTATGGTGACACTGAAAGCGTAAGGCTGCATTTTACCTGCAAAACAGTATCAAATCATGAACATTTAGGCCCATTTCAGCTGAAAATAGGACCATTAATAAAAATACACCTACTATTATATTACACAGTTGAACTTATTGATCCAATCTCATGATACAGCTGAGCAGCTGAATACTTCATTTCTTTCTCTGAAGAAAAACAATCCCCCGTAAGAAAAAGAAGAAAATGAGTGATAGTGCAACAGGTCATAATATTCATTCCCCAGTAGCTTTATTATGGTTATGGTTTTTGTTACGAATGCCATCTGAACAGGAATCATATCATTTTTTTTTTTTTTTGGTGAATTTGACTCCTACTTCACTACCCTCTGACACTAATGTCATTGTTAATAAAAAGAGAAGACAAGAAATAAAAGAAACTATAAGAGTCACGGTTTGTCACAGCAACTCATTTAATGGTACTATAAACTGGATATAATGACAGAGTGAGGAAGTGAGGACACATTAGAGAGACTAGAGAGGGAAAATCAATGTGTGCTTTCAGATGTCTGAATGTGCTTCTGGCTGACATAAGCATAGTTAATTAGAATGAAGATGAAGTCGTGCAAAAGATTTTTGTGTCTGACTTCCTACATAAAGAAGGGCATCATTTGTGCGCTTTTATTCACAAACTCCATATCAGTCTGCATCTATATGCCTCTATCACACATCGATCTTTCCATTGTCGGTTTGTGTCTTCATCTTTCCCCCTACTCTAGTTCAGATTGCGTAATGTGATAGTGTGGCTGTTACGTAGCACTAAATGGCTGCTCCTAATTATTTTACGATTATAGGACCAAGTGAGTAAGTGAGTAAGTGAGGGAGTACTTACTTTGGCAAAACTAAAACTTGCACAATGAAAATGCAGAAGAAGATGAAGCATGCGCAGGCGACGTAGTACTTAAAGGATGGCAAGGCTGTTGCTCTATACTGTAATACATAAAAATACAACAAAACATATCATCATGAGTTACAATGACAGAACCGTTAAATACAAAACAAAAAATCTGTAACCCTTTCCTTGGGCAGTGTTTGTAAGAACATCATGAGTCACATCACGGTGATGATGTGAAATATTTTGTCAAGTGAAGGTTAATTAGAAAATTAAATAAAGAATAGCGAAGCTCTGCAGTGTCCAAACGAAGCTCTGCAGTGTCTCCTGAACTCTACACATCATGGTTATAGAACAAATATGCAAATCTTCTGCATTACACTGTTCCCTGCTGACTGACTAAAACAGCAGTGGTGTGTGCAGTATTTTCTGAGCATTAAGTGAGTTTCATTTTTGTGTCTTTTTTTCTTGGAAGACAATAAGGACTTTTATTTATTTATTTATTTATTTATTTATTTAAACAATATATTAATTTTTTGGACAATTAAAGCCACTCAGAGAAGGATAGAGGAAAAAGGGAGGAAAAAAGGAAAAAAAAAGAAAAGCAGAAGAATTTTTTAAAATTAAAAATGAAAAAAAAAACAGAGAAAAAGAAAAAAGGAGAGAAAAAAGAAGAAAATATTATGTGCATATGCTCATTAACAAATCAAATCAAACACAATTCTACATGGGATAAAACACAAAAATTAAGTACAAAGAGAAAAGCAATATCCAATAGTGAGGACAAATTTTAAAAAGATACTGAGTAGAAAAGAATCGCAAGAGAAAGATGAGTAGTCATAAATGTATCGATTTACTAGTACATATTTACAGAATGTCTATAACATTTTTATTATAACTTATGGCAATAATATGTATATTGTACATTTTCTCCGAGTCACATGATGATGAAGAAATGTCCTAACATGACACATACTGTTTGTCAACTGAAAGCTGTGTCACATGACTTTGGCATTGTGTCAACTTGAGACATTTGACACAAGCTGATACATGATGGAATAAGCCTTTATAAATGTTTATGTCGATCTGTGTGAGGTGTCAGAGCTTATGAAGGGTTTACGAAGGTGTTATGTAGCCTTATGAACACTACCCTTAAGTCAAGTGGGACCCAAAACCTAAAAAGTTGGGTTTTAAACTAGACCAAGCTTACACTGAGACATAATGAATATGGAGACATGTATAGAATGCCATTATGTTGCACACACGATGACTCCTAACGGACCACACCTCTTTCTCCAGAGTCTTATTGTGAAAGAACAGAGATATCCTCTGAATATCCTCAGACTTCAGCCACTGTCTGACAAGAGAAAGAACAGAAATGGTGAGCATTCGTATCTTACCTAAAGTAAACGACTAGTAGTTTTAATGAGTTAAGCAGCAGTCTTAAATCCACTGACTCTGCTCTTTAATAGCGTTTGAAATTGTGAAAAGATTTCTCTGTAAATGAGCAAGAAGAGAAAAGTAGGGCCACTCACTTTTGTGAATTGATGCCATCAATTGTACGAATCATCCGCTCGTTCAGCTCCTCCTCGAACCTCTTCTTCTGAGATTTTGTTCTGAATGAAAGAAAAGTGACACATGAGCAGTCTGAGAGAGACAGATTGGGTGAGTGATGAGTTTCTCTCTAACGCTCAGAGGACTGACCTTTCTGATCTCCCGGGAAAATGATAGTGTCCCATTGGCACATCCTGAAAAAGACGAAAAATGATGACATGCCCACTGCTTACAGAGTACCACCATTTTTATGATGAACATTGCGGTAGTGAAGAGCCATGGGTTTCTGCTTTAACCTCATCAATTATAATTTTTATAATTTAATTTAAATATAATATAAATGACTGGGACAAAATCAAATACTCAGATTGTCTGTGTATCCTTATTAAACAATGAGCTTAAATATCTAAATGAGCTTTTAAAGTTTTAATATCTGTGTTTAATCGGGGCTTTATTCAACCATGCAGAAAATAGAAATAAAAAGAGGATTCTAAATACTGAATTTTATGACAATAATGTTTTCACTGGGCCTACAAAAGGTAGAAAGACAATTAAAGGAATATTACAGTGCCTTTAATCTAATCTCTATCTGCTGTATCTGTAGTGTCATCATTACCAGAGACAAGATTTTCAACACGTTCCCTGTACTGAGAAAAGCACAGAGAACCTGATTACTCCAAACTCAGTATTAATGGAAATCTGTGGGGCGACAACATCAGAACATCCCAGTTCACCCCAGATCTACACTGTTTGTTAATAGCAGAGCTATTTAACAAAATGCAAACAGGTTTTCAACCTACACTTTAAGATTGTCTCAAAACATAACGGGAAGGCTGTTTCATAGCTGGGGGGGGTATTTGTAGGAGAAAGATCTGCTCCCTGCTATAGTCCTGATTATTCTAGGTACTAATATAGAGCCTGCACCTTTTGACCGACACAGACATGGCGGATCATAATAGATCACGCTGGTACTGTGGGGTGAGACTATAAAGTACTACATTATGGAGTGTGGATAAAATAAGGACAATATTGTCAGTCTTTATGGTTCTAGTAAGAACTCTAGACTAATGGGGGCTTGTTCATGCTCCAAGGCATTAAATTGTCCAACCTAGATGTAATCAAAGCATGAACTAGTTTCTGTATTACTTAACATCATTATGTTTCTTAGCATGAAATGGAAAAAGGCAGTTCTAGTAATATTATCTACATGAGCTTTAGATGAGAGACTGGAGTCAGTAAGTACACAGAGAACTTTCACTGCTGCACATTATGTAACAACTCTTAATACTGAAAGAGAAAGGGCAGGAGTCGAAGTCAGTCGATGAAAGTTTTTCTAGAATACTTTGACAAATTATCTGGTCAGCTGTATTTGTAAATGACAGTAAGCCTTAAATCTGTATAAATAATCCTTTCAAAGACTTTTTCAGAAGGACTAATTTGCAGTTGTGTATCACCAACAAAGTCTTGTGGGACAGTTTAAGTAACCAGAGTGTTGGATAAAACTACAAAGTAACAGCATTGGTAGGACTTTTACTCTTGTTTGTCTCATACTTTAACCTTTATTGTTAGTTCAACAACTGCCCTTAGACTTCCATTCTAAGTGTGTAAATGTTTTCTGTTCTTTTCTCAGTACGGAGAAAATGTGTTCATTGTACTTTACAGCTGCAACAGACAGAAATTATGAAGTATTCCTTTAACAATTTCTTCCCAATTTTCTTTCCAGCTCTCCCTAATCATAGCTGCCAGTCGGGAAGGATGAAGACTAACACGTGCTTCCTCAGAGACTGCATCCTTTCAAACTGTTGCTCATGCTGCATCACAGGACGACGTAACACTAAGCACTATATATGATCTCACAGACATGTACGATTGGCTAGTGTTGCTGTGATTGACGGGAGAAAGTAATGCCATCCTTCCCACCAAAAGAGCACCACCAGTGTTGCTCCTGGTCGCAGATAGCTGTAACATTGTTGGAATTCAAACTTGCAAACTGTTTTCTGTTGTGGCACATTTAACGTTTTGCAGTTAAACTTTGCCAGGTTGGTTGGGGAGCTACAAATCCAGTGTTCAGGTCTTTTCTCTTTCTATTAATGTCACTAGTCTGTGTGCCTCAGTCGACTCACATGCGTGTTGATCTTGCCGTTCTCATTGGTCATGCTGTCTCGATGGTGCAGGTTGGCGAAGGGCTTCGCTGCCCCCCAGGACTCCAGGTACTGAGTCATACGCACAGACGCTCTCATCTTCGCCCCATAGAGAACCGGACGAGGACGGCAGTGGAGCTGCGGGCTGCGTCTCTCTCCCTGAGTGATAAGGTACATCACACACACACACAGATGATCAAATATGTCTATAACTGTATGAGGGCAGACATTAAAGTCACATAGGAATATTATGAGTCATGCCTGCTTATATTAGGGTATGACCCAAGATTGAGATAATAAGGAAATAAAGAATTATGGCAATAATATATAAAGGAACCAGATTATAAGAATGCGTTATATTTAAGCAGTATATTATGTTTACGCAGGATGTAAAATTGGATTGGAATATGACTCACAGCATTAATTAACAACGTATCCTTTACTTAGACCTATTAAAAAAAAAAAACAACCAAACAAACAAACTGTAGGCAGTATTCAAGGAACCAGTGTCAGTGTTCAGTGAAACACATAACACTGTACAAGAGTATAATCAATATTTTCAGCTCTGATGCAAATAAGCAGCATTGAATCAAATCAACATCATCTCTAATTTAGTGCACACACTGGGTCAAGAAAACAGAACCACCCCATGCACTGACGCAACAAAAATAAATGGTCGTATTTTAAAATGAAATAGATGGTGTTAAGATGTTGGCAAGCAGAGTGATCTCTGTGGGCAGAGAGAAAACCCACACACAGATACGCGTCTAAAGCGATAGGCAGTCTGAAATTGGCAGAGTTACGTCCGATGTTGTGCCAAGTTGCACTGTAAATAGACATGCTTCAAAGTAAGCGTTTATGGAGGACGGCTTATGCTGAAGCTGATGGTATGGTAAATTGCTATAAAGTTGCTGCCAGACACTGGGACTGTAAAATATTATGGTAGGTGTTTAATGGGAATCAAAGGAAGCAATGATGCTGTTTA
Source organism: Pangasius djambal (assembly GCA_022985145.1). Lineage (NCBI taxonomy): Eukaryota > Metazoa > Chordata > Actinopteri > Siluriformes > Pangasiidae > Pangasius > Pangasius djambal. The sequence continues at coordinate 5,777,603 of CM041003.1, forward strand.
TTTGACACCTTTTAACAGTTTGTCAAACCGTGTGCTACACAATGCAGCACAACCAGATGGGCACAACTTGGGGTTTGACAGTCATGATAGTATGTATGGGTATTTTCACACTTGGATCATGGCAAAAATCTGACATAGGGTCATATATGCATATGTATCATAAATGATCGGTCGTATATTTTAATATATACAGTTATACACATTTAAATCTACAACCCTCGTTGGTTGTCACTCGGGGGGAACCCTTAAAGGTTCTGTGTAGATCCTTACACCTGAGTGTTTCTCAGACAGAAAGCAGGAATCCTAAAAAGAAGTTAAGGACACTCAACTATCCAAAGAACCCTTAAAGAAGTTAAAAAGAAGTTAAGGACACTCAACTATCCAAAGAACCCTTAAAGAAGTTAAAAAGAAGTTAAGGACACTCAACTATCCAAAGAACCCTTAAAGAAGTTAAAAAGAAGTTAAGGACACTCAACTATCCAAAGAACCCTTAAAGAAGTTAA
>CM041003.1:5778205-5820705 GCA_022985145.1 Pangasius djambal
TCCAAAGAACCCTTAAAGAAGTTAAAAAGAAGTTAAGGACACTCAACTATCCAAAGAACCCTTAAAGAAGTTAAAAAGAAGTTAAGGACACTCAACTATCCAAAGAACCCTTAAAGAAGTTAAAAAGAAGTTAAGGACACTCAACTATCCAAAGAACCCTTAAAGAAGTTAAAAAGAAGTTAAGGACACTCAACTATCCTAAGAACCCTTAAAGAAGTTAAAAAGAAGTTAAGGACACTCAACTATCCTAAGAACCCTTAAAGAACCCTTGTAAGGGTGTATGTTATACAAACACTGATGTTACATAGTCAAAACATAACAAAAAATACAGTTATTGTTTACACATTTTACTCAATTTCTTTATTATATTATACGTAATTGATTTAACTATGTCAGAAACAGTACTCGGGTATAACAGTTAGCTTTATGGTGTACTATAACTGGGAAATCTGGAATAGTTACAGACGTGGACAAATTTGTTGGTACCCTTCCACGAAAAAAGAACCACCCTCAATTTTCTCTGAAATAACTTGAAACTGACAAAAGTAATCGGCATCCAGCATTGTTTACTCCATATTTAATAAAAATAGTATTGGGTTTTGGGTCTTTATCATGTTGGAGGACTGAGACAGAGCTTTCTGACACTGGGCAGTACGTTTCCCTCCAGAATGCCTTGATAGTCTTGAGATTTCTTTGTGGCCTGCACAGATTCAAGGCACCCCGTGCCAGATGCAGCAAAGTAGACGCAAAACATAACCGAGCCTCCTCCATGTTTCATAGTAAGTATGGTGTTCTTTTCTTTGAAAGCTTCATTTTTTTGTCTGTGAACATACAGCTGTGACTTGCCAAAAAGCTCCAGTTTTATCTCATCTAAACAAAAGACATACTCCCAGAAGCATTGTGGCTTGTCAAAATAAAATTCCAGTCTGGCTTTTTTATGTTTTTCTTTCAACAGGAGAGTTCTCCTGGGTCTTCTTACACTGAGCCCACTGTCACTCAAAAAGTGACGGATGGTGCAATCAGACACTGATGTACTTTGACCTTGGAGTTCAGCTTGTATCTATTTGGAAGTTTTCCTGGGCTCTTTGTCTACCTTTTGCACTATCGCACTATCCTTCTGTTCAATCTGGGGATGATTTTCCTCCTGCGACCACATCCAGGGGGACTGGCTACAGTCCCATGGACCATAAACTTCTTAATAATATTTGTAACTGTAGTCACAGGAACATCAGGCTGCTTGGAGATGGTCTTATAGCCTATGCCTTTAACATGCTGGTCTATAATTTTCTTTCTCATCTCTTCAGACAACAATCTCCTTTGCTTTCTCTGGTCCATGTTCAATGTCGTGCACACGATGATACCAAACAGCAGAGTGACTACTTTGCTCCATTTAAATAGGCTGAATGACTGGTTACAAGATTGAAGGCATGTGTGATACTAATTAAAGAAAACAGCTTGAAATATGGCTATAATCTGAATATTTATAATCTTTTCTAGGGGTACCAACAAATCTGTAGAGGCCATTTTAGAATATCTTTGTAGAATAAGCAATAACTTATCTCTTTTCACACTTCCTTTGCTTCACGCTATGACATACCAAAGGCATGCAGTCACTTCTGTCATCACTTTTCATGAGGAATGAAGCATTGTTTGCTGTATGGGTACCAACAATTTTGTCCACATCTGTATATTGTTAACATAATGATATGTAAGGATTGAAACATTACGAGGCGTTCTGCTGTAGTAAAATAATCAACAATTAACGATTATCATGCTGTTACCACCCTGAAGATTTGTCCTATAACAACATGTCCTGAAGTGCTTTATTCCTCTTACACCACAGCACTTTTTATCCATTTATAATTACATGTTTTGGAACATCTTGAAACAAGTTCGTTCCTGTTATCATTAAGGCAGTTGTTTCTCTCTCTTGAAGTTAATAAGACATAAAACCATTTAAAAAATGTTGTCATGACAGCTTGTCATGTTACAGAGAAACTGAAACCACAAAGTCCTCTGTCCTGAAGATTTTCCCATGTCAGAAAAATGACTGACTGTTACAAAGCGCTGACACTGGAGACTCCTTCCATAAATGTTACATAAATGTCTCCTTACTAAAAGCCTAACTGTAAGAATGATTATATGCTTTTATTTGTTAAATAACATATATTATTATACCTAGGTTAAGTGGATCCTCTGCAATTCTGAATCAACACCTTTTGACTCATCAGGTTCAAAATTCAACAGTGCTGTAGTATACACACATCTAGTTTCACTATAAAGACCATGACAAAACATTTAGAAACCTTGAATGTTAAAATATTTTGTCATTTTTTGACAGTGTGAAGTTGTAAGCCTAACCATAATGTAGCTAAAATGGAAATATTGGCTTATATGATTATTTTTCATATTATTCCAGACATCCTTCTAATTGCCATCAACACTAAAAAGACACTGTTGTTTTGATGGTATTGTACCTTTGGATTGATGACGAGGTATGTGACAATGCCATGCTCTTTCAGATACGAGTCTCGGCTCTGGCCGTCTCCCACCTCCACTTTATAGGCCCCCTTCAAATGTTCCAGCGTCACAGAGGAGATGTGAACTCGGCTGAGGAGGACCAACAGGACACGAGAGAGCACTTCAATAACAACACGCGGACAAGAAACATTACATCCTCTCGTGCAGCCCACACAGAGTGGACGGTAAATATATAATATGAACAAGGCAGCGAGGAAATAAAAGAGCCGGGGCAGCTTTTATTGTCTTCATGGTGAACGAAAACTCATCATCAGCCATGAGCACCTTTTACAGAGCTCTCCACAACGTGTTTGGCTGAATGTGAAGAGCCCTTGTTAGATTTCGCACTGTTGATCACAGATGTAAAAACACAAGCACAAAGAGAGGGATCACAAAAAAAAGCTCACCCAGGTACGCCTCCGGCCTCCATGTGATTGGCCAGAGTGACATCATGTGACCAAACGTCATACTGCCATTTCTGGAGGCCAATTACGCCGCAGAGCACATTGCCAGAATGCACTCCAACACGCATGTTAATGTCAACGCCTGTGGCATCTCGCACCTTCCTGTAACGACACGACACATTTTAGCACTGTAGCTTGGCCAAGATTGTCGTAGAGACTTTTTCTCATGCGTAAATTGATACTCATTTTGCTCTCTTTCTCTCACTTTGCTTTCTCAGTGCACTTTACTGGTTGACTAATGTATTTCATCCCACTCAACACTAGAATTGTTTCTAGTAATACATTTTTGGGTAGTCCACTTTAGACACTCTACAAACCAACTATAGACTATCATAAAGCATCCTAACAACTGATTCATCGGCAACCTAACAAGATGTCATTAAAAGTACTAATAAAGTCCACATTAGGGATGCAGCCAGCATGATAGAAGGCTTTTAGGAAGCTTGGTTGAGACTAGAGGTGTGTATAGTGACTAGGAACACAAGACATGCCACAAAAACAACAAAAGTGACATAAGTATAAGGTTTTCACTTTCATATGGACACAAGCAAGCAGTCAGGTCGAAGCTTGTGGGAGAAACAGAAGACCAGAGTTACATTGTTTTTTACTTTGTTATTTTCATGTTCAGTGTTCATTCTTTCATCCATAGGTCAGTGTCACAGGGGTATAAATTTGACTCTAGGTTGTTTATATTTTGGGAAATAGAACCAAGTAAATTTGTCAGAAAATATTGTAGGCAGGTGTGTGGGTGGGATTCTCAAGTGGAATTTAAAAAAAAACAACAAAACAAAACAAAAAAAAAAAAAACAGTCCCACCGTCATCTCTAGTTGAGACCTATCATGATCTGGACTGACGTAGCTGAGGTTGAGGAACTGTCGAAGCCAGAATTCACGCACCATACTGACATTGCTGACCAAAAACCTTCTGGTTTAGGCCACGCCTACTTTGGGTTTAATTCCGAATACAGATAGTGACCTTGTGTTACACACACAAGGCCACATGAGCTGAATTTAAAATTGTGATAGGACTATGGATGAGTGTATGGAGTTGATAGTGTATACATTTTGAATGGACCTTTTCAGGACAAGCTCGTATAAATGAGCTGGCAGGAAAAACCCCTCCCTCTATTTCCCAGAATGAAAAATAAAAATGATGTCTTATTTGCTGTTGACAGCACTGACTGACAGTCAAGTAATTACACCTGGTGAAACATGCTGGAGTTTATAGTGTCTATTGGGACTAATTTATTTAAGCTCGATTTACTGAAACCCCTGTAACACATCATCAGCAGTGGTAGAGAAGGCACCTGTGAAAAATACCGTAGCAGGAGTGATAAACATGAACTAGGTGGATTCCTTTCTTAATACATGAGGAGAAACTAGAACTCTTTAATGGTAATGGTGAGTTACTGATACGTCGTAATATTTTTTAGTTCTCCCATTCGATATCACAACAAGCTGTACAGACTAGTGTGACCGTACAAATAAAGTGTTACCTTATTTTCAGTTAGGCAGTGAGACTGTGATGGAACTACAAGAATCATCTGGAAATTCTGATATAATATAGTGTGTGAGTTTCAGAGTGTGTGGAGTTTCAGGTGATTGGATGCGCTGTACATCCTCAGTGCTGCTGTGACTCAGCTTATCTTCACTGTGATAACACTACAGACTTGTTATGAGTCTTTGCTGAGGACAACTGAGTTGGGCTGTGTGTGTGTGTGTGTGTGTGTGTGTGTGTGTGTGTGTGTATTTACAGAGTTATAGTCTTTGTTCAGTGGTGGCCATATCTTGTGTCTGCATTCCAACAAAATGAAGTTTTTACTTCAACAAAATGTAGTCTGAAATGAAGTAGAGTTTTTTTTCTGACACAGAGAGGCAATCTGAGTGCAGAAAACAGTTTACAGACATAGCTACAGATCTGAATGATAAATTAAAGTTTGCATTGCTTTCATCAGATATACTATGAAGTCTCTTTACTATGAGTTCCTGTGATTTTTTTTTTTTCATAGTTTTGTATATTGATGTTTTCTTTTTGGTACATAGGCCTTTGGTTTCAGTGGCATGAAATTTAATGCATACTGTATATAGGTCAAAGCCCAAAAGACAAAATATTAGAAATTAATTTGCACTTATGTTTTTTAACATAAAACTTGGAATGATCATTATTTTGCACTTTAGAAATGTATTTCTCCCTAAATACATGTTTTTGTCATGAAAAGGTGAAAAGATTTAGAGTGAAAAGGACTCTGGATGCAAAATAGACACATGTTTGTGCCATATGCTAAAATCTGAAAATATTCAGAACTCTGCAAAAGTCTTAGGCACATATGGAGAAATTCAGATACTTTATGAAATAAATAATGAACTGAAATGTTTCTGAATAGGCAAAAGCAGTAAACACTAACCAGTAGAAACTAAATCAAATCAATATTTGATCACCTTTTGCTTTCGAAACCCACATCAACTCTCTGTGGTACACTGTGGAGCAGTTTTATAAGGATGGTAGGTTGGTAGGTTCTAAGCATTTTGGAGAACTAGCTACAGTTCTTTAGCAGATATTGGATATCATTTGCTTCTGCCATTTATAACTTAATGTGTTACTTTCTTTAATTACATTAATTATATTAAAAAATCTAAGGCAAAGTAAATATATAAAGTTTTAGGGAGACTTTTGCACAGTACTGTAGCTGTTTAAGGATACTAGACAAAGGAAAAGAGAAAGACTGAAAAAGAGACAGAGAGGTGGTGTTTTACTTGATGGCCTCACACATGTCCAGTCCCATCTTTACACAGTTCTTGGCGTGGTCCGGTAAAGACTCAGGCAGTCCAGACACACAGTAATAACAGTCTCCCAGTATCTTAATCCTCATGCAGTCATTATCCTAAAAAAGATGAGATTAGACAAAGCTAGGAGAAACAGTGGCTTGTCAAAGATGCAGTGAGAAGATGTGATTTGTGCTTTACCTTGGCTATCTGGTCAAATTTGCCAAAAAGCTCATTGAGCATATGCACCAGTTCTCCTGGAGAGCAGTCGCTGGCCAAGCGCGTGAACCCGACGATGTCTGCGTACAGAATGCTGCCGAAAACGTTAAGAGGCCTTTAAGACTGTGCAGGAGAGAGTGAGGCAATCTGTGACTGGATTAAAATATCGCTACTCTACACTATACGTACTGAAGCACAACATCCGAGCTTAGGTTTTGATTAGGATCAGTATAAACTCCACATTTCACAGTCTTTAGTATTAATTCTGGTTGATTCACATGGGATCTGTGCATAAATCATGACGTACACATGACAGTCATGCAAACAATTCCATGTGTACTGCAAACACTTCACTGTAATACAAACTGATTGTTCTGACTCTTATTATACCGTAAATCCAGGATTATTACTGGGTCACATGACCATGCATCTAGTCTATACTTATGCTGAGAACTCAATATATTTTATCTATATAAAATTTATTTATCTATATTTTATTGTCCTGCATTTTAAACTCTACCAATTCTTGGCTTTAATTTTAGAAGAAAACATGCAAACCCGCTTTTTCTACAGGATATAGCTTTTACCGCCGTGTCAATTCGAGCAGGATATGGCTGGGGTTATTTCGACTGGTCATTTTATAGAAGATAAAATGCAGTGTCGTCTTTCTAGATGCATGAATGCACAGTCAGGACATAATTACTGACATGATGGATTTGGACTGAAATCCCAGCGATACTCTGGTAATAATTACATTACTCCATGTAAAACTAATCCAGTCCAAATGGTTATAGGTGTGGCTTAATAATCTTGTGAAATGTGGAGTAAAGCAGTGACTCTGCACTCAGACGCATAAAAAGCTCCTGAGAATGCCGTTGTGCTGTCTGCGGTCAGACCGAGCATCTGGGTCATCTCCCTGTTCCTGAAAAACAAGCACGAGTGCTGCTCATAGTGACGAGTGCTGCGTCTTCAGCATGCTCTTACCATGATGAAAAACAGACTAAATCTTTGAAGTGCACAAAAATATTACTTCAGAAAAAAGGAAAGCACTCCTTGTCCTTCCGCACAGTGAAAGTGATGAAAGTGTTTTATATGAGGATCTTTTTATTTTAGGGCTATTCGAGGAGTATAGAAAACTTTCTGCAGAACTCTTACATCTAGGCTACTTGTATTTGGGTTATTTAACTTTTTTGTCCTACTTGCTCTTAGCCGGATTTATTTAGCTGTGAGAAACACCTGTGTCTGTTCTGTAAAGTCTGCAGGAATAGTAGGCAATCTGTCAGCGTGCAGAAATGTGGCTCAGTTAATCTAGTTATGTGTGTGTGTGTGTGTGTGTGTGTGTGTGTGTTGAGTAGTCCGAGTCCTACCTGACGTTGGTGTGTCTCTGTACATAGAGGTTGTGGAAGTTGTTGGTGTTTTCGGCCTGGCCGCTGTTTGGACCCTTGAGCCTCTGGATGATCTCAGCCTTCATCACGCGAGCGATGTGGGCGGGCAGCAGGGACAGCAAGAGACGCTCCTATTGGTCAGAGTGAAGAGGCTGAAGATGAGCTTGGACAAATGTGTCTTCTATCAGACTCTTTATCTCTGTAGTGGCCTTGGAAAACCCTTCAGCGAAATGTTCACATTTTCTACCATATATAGTTCTCTAAACTACAGACTTTCCTGAATTGATTCTTTTTTTTTTTTTTTTTTTTTTTTTTTTTTTTTTTTTTTTTTTTTTTTTTTTTTTTTTTTTTTTTTTTTTTTTTTTTTTTTTTTTTTTTTTTTTTTTTTTTTAAAGCATTTTAAGGTAAAAGGGAGAAAACTGTATTTAAAGTTTCCATTCCAGTTGGACAGAAAGATACCAACACACTAAAAGCAGCTGCTATTTATTGATTTCATTTGCATTTAAGACAATAAATAAGATGTGATCACACTTTTTTCCTTAATTTTCTAACAATATGTTCATCTGCCAATTCACACTCACTAGCTAGTTCACCCTTGTGATATGACAGCTACCAACTGGGGAGGGTGAAAGCTAACACTTGCTTTCTCTGAGACACGTTAAGCCAGCTCAGGCTGCGTCACAGGCAGCATAACACACTCAAGAAAGCACTATCTGCCCTCTTCCGCATACACGATCTCACACATTCCCATGATTGGCTAGTGTCGCTGTGATTGACAGTGGAGAGAGAGCATGTCCCTCCCACACACAGAACACAGATGATTTTTCTCTCTTGGACTCCCAGATTTGAATTTGTCATCACTTGACGATTTTGTGAATGCAACATCTACTTCAATTCTTCTAGTCTTATCACTTGAGTTAAATGTTACTCATGGCATTTAAAATGTTCACTGTTTGCTCAGACCTGAAAGATATTTTGACAGCCAGTATCTAATTACACACTGAATTCATTAGGCTTATGTCCAATTCGCATGTAGTTATCCAAAAACTTGATCAAAGCGTGGCATTCACTGTGCGAGGAAATCACACTTAGCTATCAAGGTTTTAGACATCTTTATGCAAGATTTACTTAAAGTATTTGTTAAACTGTCTCCTTTCCCAAAATGATCTTTGCAGGAAGACAGCCAAGACAAGGTTAAAGAGTAAGTAAAAATATTTTTACATTGTTTTGGTGAAACATATGTCTGTTTTCTTAATGTAGAAGTGTGAAAGTATATTATTGGCAGAAAGAAAACAATTTCTTTGTCATTTTTTGGCTGTTTGTCAGAATTCAGCTGCACTGAAATCTGACATGTTTTCCCCAGACTGCCTTACATTTAGGCTTATTTGTGATGAAACTGATGTACTCAGTGTTGCCTGGACAAAACAGAAGCAGATAAATAAATCAATCATCTAGTGAAATCACAGCAACACCGGCTCCAAATTGCTCTTCAAATTAGATACGTTAATAGGTAGCTGTGCTTGCTATTTGCTGTTTTGTATGGAGTCTTTGTTCTGTGCAGGTCAAACCATGAATGAGAGAGCACAAACAGACTGACCTACTGCATATTTTCATGGCATTTAAAACAAAGCACATAGACAAGCTCCATTAAAACATTGTTCTAAAAAAAAAAATCCACTCACAAACTCAGTGTATGCGCTTTTATGACACAGGGACAGAGTTAACAAAAGAGGAAAAAGTGTCCTGACAATAGCTAATCACCTTGTTTATCATGGTCTCTTTAGTGAAAGTAAAGGGGTTTCATCGTTCCACAGAAATTGAATCGAAAATTAAGTCGAGAGAGAGAGAGAGAGAATGTGTGTAAGAAGATAAAATATTCCAGTCTGTTTTGGACCACCTCCCCAATTTGTGTCTCAGGAGGAAATGAAGTAATTAAGCAGCCTGAGCTAAATCGAGCGAGAGCACAGTAAAACAGAGACGCGTCTGGCTTTGCTGTCGCCGTTTAGTAAAAATACCATCACACACCGGCCACGCTGCAGCCCGGAGTGATGAGCGATGTACTGAGCGGAGAGCTGCCATCCATCTCAGTGGTAATTGCAGTAAAACATAAAAGCATAGAGGGGGAAAAAAAAGCAAAAGGATACCTGTGTGTGTGTGTGTGTTAGAGTGAGAGAGATGGAAAACTGTAGATCCTAATTGCACTGTGGAGAAGCCACTGGGAAGAATAATGAAATTACAGGTCTGTGTGCGCAGGTCTGGTTTGTGAAGCTTTTGGAATTATCTGGATTTTGGAAGTGCCAACCAGCCAAAGTGCTGATAATCGTTTAGACGATATATTGTGATCTTTAACACATGATATTATTACGGGCACTTCAAATGATCTATTTGTCTAAGCTCAGAAGCTGCAAGTAAATCCAGAGTAGAATGAAATCATCTTCATTCTTTTTACTCCATCTTTTCGCTCATTTTTGGTCATTGCTAGTTTTCACCCACTAACTAGCTCTTGTCAATCACACGACAACTAACAGCTGGGGAGGGTGAAGGCTAACACGTGCTTCCTCTGCGACACGTGAAGCCAGTCACTGCATCTTTTTGAACTCCTGTTCGTGCAGTGTCACAGGGTAGCGTAACAAAGCGCTGTCCGCCCTCTTCTGCATACGTGAGCTCGTAGATGCCCATGATTGGCTAGTGTCGCTGTGATCGACAGGGGAGAGAGAGTACTGCCATTCCTTCAACCCAGAAAGCATGGCCAATTTTGCCCGCTTGGATGGCTGTGGCATGATGGAGATTTAAACTAGCAATCTCCCAACAACAGGGTGAACGCTTTTCTGTTGCGTCTTGATACTGACGATGTTTTAACTGACAGAATGTGTCTGTACTTTAGATTTTGCTCTTTACTTAAAGCAAACAATTAAGATCAGCCATTTATGAGGTTGTGTCGAGACAGAGGAATAGGAGCACAACTAAAGCATTACAATCATTTCATTAGTCATTAATTAACCTGCACATTTCCAGGAATAGTTATTAAATAGCTACTAAGGACAAGCAACTACATTCGAAGGCAAGAATATAAGAACACAAAATAAAACACTAATATACTGCCAAATTGCTCTATTCATTACCAATTAATGTTAACTATGTGACCCGCCCCCCATTACTGTTTCCAAAAGTTATCCTGATAAGAAATATAATGTTGCTCCTGATAGAGGGGAACAATAACACCAAACCTTATCAGGATTCCTTCTTAGAAACTCTTTATTATCATGTGACACACAATAAAATCAACAAACACAGCCAACCTAACCAAGAGGAAGCTTTAAACCTCACACAGCTCGGAAAGGAAGGATAGGGTGGGAGGAGGGGGACAGAGCTATTTTTACAACTCTGAGTCCCACCCATTCAATGGATATTAGTAATTCTTTGTGTTTAACTGCATAAATGACTCATACTCAACCTCCAAACCTCCACTACACTCTCTGAAAGGCAGAGTCCACCACCACACTGTTTTACTCCATCACACTAGTACACTTTTGTCAGGTTACACTTCTCAGCGTAAGTAAGGAATAAAACAGCTGGAGGGTGTGCTGTTAAAGGAAAATAATCAACAGTGGGTCGGTATGATGCGAAGCGGGGTTGATTATGTTCCAATCCCCACATCCTGTAGTGGGTTATTCCTCTTATACCATAGCCATTTCCCAACTCTGACAATTTTTAATTTATTAAAGAATGACATTGTACTTTTTATCCATTTATAGTTACATTTAATGTTATAGCAGCCATAAACAGTTGTTCCCTCACTAGCCTTATTTTCCTCTTTCTTGAAGTAAATAAGACAAAAAAATAATGCAGCTTGTCATGTTACCACGAAACCCGAAAATGTACAAACTCCTCTGTCCTGAAGAACTTCCTGTGGTGGAAAACCTACTGCCTGTTACAAAACTGCTGGCACTGGAGACTCCTTCCATAAATGTTAAATGTTAAGCGTCTTCTCACAGAAAACTTCATGTATCAGCAATTACGAACATTGTTGTTAGGCTTAGATTATGTGGAGTCTCTGCCATACATGCTTCCCTTAAGGCCCAGACGTTATTCTGGTGAAACAGGAAGTACAATCAATTACAGATCCCCAAAATGAGGACTGAGAAATACAGCGAATCACCTGTCCCATCCCTAATAAGAATTGAAATGCACAGTTTTTCTTTCATCTCTTATTTTATTTAAATTGTGTTTTTTTCTTTTCATTTTTCTTAGATTTATATACAAATTTTTGTTTGATTTTAATGGATATATGTAAATGCTCATGTAATTAAGTTTTGCCATGTGAGTGTGGGAGTCAGTGTCATTTACAGCATTTGGCAGCTGCCCTTATCCACAGCAACTTACATTTATCCAGTTTATACAACTGAGCAGTTGAGGGTTAAAGGGCCCAAGCTCAAGGGCCCAACAGTGGCAGCGCTAGTATTTGAACTCACAACCTTCCGAGCAGAAGTCCAATATCTTAACCACTGAGTTACTCAGCTAAAATCTGATTACTACATTATACAACCGAGTGCTAATTTTCATATTAACTAAATACATATTTGCATATTACACACACACACACACACACACACACACACACACACACACACACACACACACACACGCAAATATGTATATTGTATAGTTTGGTGGATGAAATGTCACTCAAAAAGTCAGAACTACTTAAAATATTTTTAAAAACCCCAAGATCACAGTGTGGCTTCAACATCTATGAATCAGTGTGTGAAATTATGTGGATGTTCGCCAGTGACTTGGCGGATGGAAAACAAGTCACTGTGAGAAACCGGCTGATAAACAGAACATCAGTAAGCAACCTAATCACAGAAAACTGTTTCAATTAAACCAAAATTTCAGGCTGTGCTGCTATAGGAAACTAATAAACTTTGGGGAGGTGTGACTCAGCGGCATGAAGTGGAGTTCCACTACCACCCCAACGTAAAAAGTATGTTTTTCACAGTGGATATTTCGAGCTCTACATGTAAGAAAATCTGTGTTGCATCCCATTTATTTCTTACCTGCTGATGTTTCTCAAATTCCAGTTTGATGGGTGACTTGATGCAGTTACACGTGTCCTGGTAGGTCTGTTTCAGAGCGAGATCCATCAGGTGCTTGTGATACACGCCTGCCATGTTCCCACAGATAAATATGATGATGTTAGCCAGCATCTGTAAACAGAAGGGCAAAACAAGAGCAGGGTTTAGCTTGGTTATATTCTGATATATAATATGTTCTGGACTGGAAAGCTGCTTTTAGTATTGACATTATCAGCCCATGTGGGGATCTGTTGTGTTGGGTTATTGGGGTGAATCGAATTCATAAGAAAGAAAAAAAACGAAACAAAACCGCAATCATTTACAAAAACTTTAGCCATATAATACACCAGGATATCACTGTAGAAAGTGTAGATTGGAAAAAGTAAAAAAAAAAAAAAAAAAAAAATCTCTGCACTCGTCAGCACTTCTGACAGCTTAAGTCATCTAAAGCACATGAAATAAGGAGTCATTTTATGAATACATGCTTGGAGGAGAGCACCAACTGCCCAGGTCTGTATACGTGCCCCCTCCAGACACTCATGATTACATGGCGTCGTTTGTATCCACAGGAAGACGGGAATGAACCTTTGGAACTGTGTCATCTCTGGGAAATGAACATGGGTGCCAGAGACAGGATGTAGCCAAGAACACCACTCAAGAGCGTCAATCATTTTAATTAGCCTCCAGGACCTCCGGCCATTATTACTCAGACACACATTATTAGCAAGTTAAACTGGTCCAGCAGCGGCAATTACATTGTTCTCTTCAACAATTAAGAGCACACAGAAGCAGGAGCGCCACTTTTGTTTTGTTTTTTTTTTTTTTCCTGAGAAAACAATGTTTGTCCTTTAATGGTCACATGTAGAAGATTACTGTAGATGGATACAGTCTGCTGTTTACCCTGCCGCTTAGTATTTCTTTCTCCTCCTCTGCAGTCTTTTTCTTTAGCTGTTTGATTGAAGAACAGGGCGTATATATCCTGATCAACAAGAATTTGAACTGTAAGACAGACAGCAGTCTCTAAAGTAAACACAGAGAGGTGCAAAAAAAACAAAAACCATCCAGTGAGCATCAGGTCAGCGGGCAGAAATGCCTTGTTGATGATAGAGATCAGAAGACAATGGCCAAGAAGGCTACAGTAACTCAGATAACCACTTTACAACCGTGGTGAGCTGAAAAGCATCTCAGAATGCTAAACATGTCCAACCTTGCAGAAAAGGACATCAGGATCCACTCCTGTCAGCCAAGAGCAGGAATCGGCGGCTACAGAGGACACAGACTCACCGAAACTGGACAGTTAAAGATTGGTTAAAGACCAGGTGATATTTAGTGTGTAATCAGGTCTTTCTTGGCAATGAGGCCTCTGGCTTCTTAGGAACACCCTTACTAAAGAAAAAAAGTGTGTTTACCAGTCACAGGGGAACTCCTGAACCAGTCAATCTGCTAGCTGTAATTACTGAGCGGTGGCTGTAAAAGACAGAAGACAGATCCAGGCCAGTGAGGAGAGCTGGCTTAATTAGAAATCACACGCTCCTAGAATCACACTGCTGACTCATCACTAGTGCTGATCAGGCTCAGGACTGCATCCATACAGTGCATAAGGCCATATCTTCCCTCCTGAGTATTAGGGGTTAAAAACAGAAACTCAGAATCTGTTCGTTTTTTTTGTGAAGTCTTTTGGAAAACAAGAGGTGAAAGACCCAAGTGTAAGGAAGTGAAAGGTCAAAGTGTCTTTGGGACCACTGTAGAAGTACATTAGAAGAGAGAGGACACTCTCTAATGAATTATTTTAACAATAACGACGCTTACCACAGAGAGAGTTGTGAAAAATATTGCAGCCCACAAGGTAAAAAATACAAGTGCAAAATCATCATTAACTGAGTCCAATTAATCTAAAAATGGCTTCTGTCAATAGAAGAGCAGAGTGAGTGACTGACTAATCAGCTAAAACAGCGTGAGAACAGGCACATGGCAGTTCCTCACAAATAAAATAAAAGTGGCAGTAAATGGACCAAACACACCACGAGGATTTTGTTCACTTTCAAGGCAGGGTTGACACAACATAAAGGGCTCTTAATAAAGAAATAAAGTGCAGCGTGCCGTTTTGAGCTTAATGGAGAACCGGTGGTTCGTTCTTGTTGAATCGCGCAGGCCGAGTTGCTATGGTAACTGGGCTGGTGATTAACCTCTGGTTAAAACAATCATTTTCCAAAAAGCTCCCATTTGCTCACTGCATGGTGCAATTCTCTGGAAATGTGAAGGGACATTTTTATGTGTTGTACATACAGGTGCTGATATGTTCTTGCCTTTCAGAGGCACGCTTCAGGAAAATGAGCAAAACTGGATATATCACAGAATGCCATTTTTGTGCCCCAGTCATACATTTTTTTCTTGCAGATACATCATTTTTATGTAACTGGAAGATCGTGCTAGAGTAAGTGGGCCACCATTTGATGATCCCAGTGCCAATAATTCTCGAATTGGCTGTATCCGGATGGTGTGATGATAAAGTTGGCTAGAACATCAGGACATGTATGTAGAGCTCAGGCTGAAATGGCCTGGAGTCTGTCATGCCTCAGTGTTTCTCCATGCCTGTGAGGTGCTGTGAAACAGACGCAGTGTGTTATAAAGCAGAGGAAGCCGTCTGGCCTGCGCTCGGTTCTGGCAGACAGTCCTCATCCAGGGAAACATGCCCAGTGCATGATGCCACATCACAATGCCGACTCTACAACAAAGACAAGACCATTTTATTGTATCTCATCCATATTCATTTCATTCATTTGTGAGCTTTCTTTTAAGTGAGAAAAATGTTGTTAGATAATTACAGTATTAGGGGCCATAGTGGCTTAGTGGTTAGCATGTTTGCCTCACACCTGCAGGGCTGGGGGTTTGATTCCTGCCTGTGTGCATGGAGCTTTTGTGTTCTGCCCATGCATTGGGGGTTTCCTCCCACAGTTGAAAGACATGTGTTGTGGGCTGACTGGCATCTCTAAATTGTGCGTGTGTGTGCGTGCATGATCGTGACTTGCCCTGTGATGGGTTAGCACCCTGTCCAGGGTGTCCCCTGCCTTGTGCCCTGGGATAGGCTCCAGGCTCCCCACGACCCTATGTAGGATAAGCAGTACAGAGGATGGATGGATGTTTATTATTAGCACTATTAGCGGGTTTCTTTGGCTCTTTGGCAAACTGAGACATGCAGCAAGTGCATCACTAACAATGTTATGCTTGAACTTGATTCCAGCACACTTTTGGATAAAGGTCTGCAAGTGTACTGATACTGTACAGCCTAGTGCTTCTTTCCATTTAAAGACCCTTTGAAGGTTATTCCATTGATACCTGAGGGTCCTCTTTTCAAATTCAGAATAAATTAATGATTACATTTACATTAAAGCTGGACTTTCAGTGTAACACATGGGTAGGAAATGAAGGCTATTTATGTAGATGAGCTTTAATGGAGGTCTCTTCTTACTGTAAATTGCCAACTTCCTTGTTCAAAATAAACACAATAACAAGTAGAATGATAAACTGCATCAAGAGGGTTATGTACGGTGAAAGCAGCGTGCCTGCAAGCTGCAGTCAAGAACACAATGAACCATGGCAGCTTTGCAGCAAAGTCACTTTTTATTGTCGTCCCATTTATACACACAGTAAGATTAAAAAAAAAAGAGTTTCCAGGATCATAGTATAATATATAAAACAACACACAGCACTTTACTGAAGCAGAAACTGCTCTCGGGGCCTTTTCTGAGTTTTATAGGCCAAACTATGTCCTATTTCCAACTTTCCCCTGCTTGCATCCGTGTTGCTGTCCAATGAATAAAAATAGCCAAGAAAGGACGCTTGCAACACACAGACCAAAAAAAAAAAATCCACACAAACAAAAAGACTCACCTGCCAGACGAGTGGCTCGGCATGCCGTGTTGTGTTTGAGAGGCAGACGCTGAGGACCAGAGTGTGGGAGGAGGATGTGAGGATGCTGGCGATGATGGCGTCCCGCATGGAGAAAGGTAGCATGGTGTAAACCACAAATACTATGAACAGAAAGAAAGACACCTGCAATGGAGCAGAGAAGAGAGAGAGAGAGAGAGAGAGAGAGAGAGAGATTAAAGTTTGTGATATAAACTTTCCCATTTCCCCTTGAGGTTTGATAGGTGTATTGACAAAACAGAATTGCAGATAACCAAAGAGGATGTGATTATTGGTGCAAACAGTCACAGTAAATCAGATCACTGACGTTTATGTGTATAAGATATACACTATGTGTATAGACTTCTCTGGCTTTACAGAAATCTGGATGTAGATTTAGATCCCTAATGAGCAAACCAGAGGTGACAGCAGTGAGGAAAAACTCCCTGAACAACATGAGGAAGAAACTTTGAGAGATTCAGAATGGAGCCCATCCTCTTCTGGGTGACACCAGATGCGATTATACATCATTACTCTTTTTCTATAAAGACAAACAGTACTAAGTGTGTTGAAATCATGTAGAGTATGAGCATATGTGGTGATTAAGAGTCCTGGAATGAGCACAGGACAGTCTTTATGATTACAGCAGCAGTTCTTAGGTATAAATCCACCAATCTACAAATCATCCAGGTGTGATTATCCACAAGCAAGCGTGAAGATGCTTTCACATATGCAGTGTTAGTCTGTTTGAATTGAACCCTTTTGTGTTCCCTATTTGTGCTGTTAGTTTGTGCAAAAAATCGAACTTGAGTGCAGAAAAAAACAACCGGTCTAAGAGTGTGTGAGCGAGGTAGTCTTGATTCTATTACAGTGAGAAAGTGATTCAACTCCGAATCGACTTGCTGCAGGAAGTAGGGCAAACTACCGTCTGTCCTTTGGCGCAAACTGGGCGCTGACATTATTTATATAAGTATCTAGTAATTCATTGAGCATCATCTCCATTGTTCTCTGTGCTCTGTGATTTTCGTGATTTCTACACACATTTGGTAAAAGATTGTTTGCTTTTCGGTTGCTGTATTTCTGACCAGATAATAAAGGTATGTTTTCAGCCCTACACACTACTCAACCAATGTTTTTTTTTGCTTTTTGGTTATTTAATTATGTGTGAAACTAAACAAAATGGCAAACGAATAAAAACTATCAATTTCCTGAGCGCCTTCAGGCATATACTGTCACACGGTCAGAAAGGAAGTCAAAGGCTCTTCTAGGTTTCAAATGCTGTGACTTTAAAAGTTAAAGCCTCTATACACACAAAAAAAATCTTTGAAGTGAATCCTATTTGCTGTCTTTCTGCACTGTTTTTTTTTTTGCTGTAGTTGTTTGCACTGGGTGGTAGATGCCGAAAGCTCACACATGCTTCACGCAGGAAAGGTGCACATGCTGCCTTTCAATGCTGGAGCAGAACTTTCCTGAACCACTGATACATGAATCTTGGGCACATTGGCACACTGACCTCTCATAAACCCAGTCATCGTTGCCCTTTTTTTGCAGTTAGAACACAGGACTCCGTCTCAAGGTTAGCTGGGTGAAATGCATAATCTCCCGCTTTGAATTGAAACACACGGCCAATTTCCTGTCTTTTTGGGCGAGTGAGATGGAGAGTGACGACCCAATTCAGCTGCTTCTGCTATAAGCGCCTCTTTTGACTGGGCCCATCCTTCAGCGATTCACTCGGTATCGCTAGCACAGGCATGGCTCCGGTTATTTATTTAGATTTTTTTTACTGAATAGGGAAATGATGAGCCATCACAAGGAGCACAAATAAGCCAAGTTTGATCATCTGCCAAATGTACAGTGCAGTAAATCAATAAACTGAGATGCAGAGACAGTCTCATTATTGAGAGCTCGCCTTATTGAGACACACACTGTGCTTATTGATATACGAAAGTTACAGAAAAATAGATGTTGTTTGAAAATAGAGGTCCCTTCCATTATTCCTGTGGAATGGCAGACAGTACGGTTTCTGACTCACCTAACGCAATCTCCTGCAATGACTGTATAAAATATCACCAAGAGATAGAGTAAGAAAACACTGTGCATACAGGGAGCGGAAAATGATGGAGAAGAGAAAGACAGCTTGAAATATGTTATAATGTAAAAAATAAAAATGCACACACTGGAAAATATTTTTAAAACCTCTTAACACTTTGAAATGTAAATGTTCAGGATTAAATTTAAGGGGGGGGGGGGGAAGGAATGTTGTCTTTTTAATGAAATAGAAATGAATAAAAAGTTAAGAAACAAGTGAAGATGGAAGCAACCGTCATTTCCTATGAAATTAAGATGAACAAACAAACAGATAAATAAAAGTTGCATGAAATTATTATTTTTTTTTTTTATTAAATAGAAAAAAAAAACAAATAAAGACTGAAGCAACACGTATTTCCTATAAAATTAAGAGAGAAAAAAAGAAGGAAGTGCAAGAAATTTAAAAGAGAAATAAATAAAAAAATGTATAAACAAGTAAAGAATGAAGTAAGTAATTTGCTATAAAAAATAAACAATTAAAGACTGAAGCATCATTCATTTCCTATAAAAATTAAGAGATAGGAAAGAAAGAAAGAAAGAGAAAGAAAGAAAGAAAGAAAGAAAGCAGTGTGTGTGTTAATAGAGTCTTTGGGGTGCGAATGGCCTCACACAGATGACAGACAGGCTGTTCAGAAGCTCTGTTAGGTGAATTAACATGAAGTTGTATCTTTGCGGTAAAAAGATACTTGGCTCTTTTTTTTTTTTTTTTGCCCCAAGGTGAATGTGTTAAAATATGACTCATCTAATCTAAGCCGCTGTGCAGACTGTGTAAAATATTACAGCAGTTTTTCAACTTTAGAGCTGTAATATTAGCCATGAATGTTTTCACATATGGACAAGTATTCATTAAATATAAAACACACATGTACTAGTGTAATTCCTCAGTGCAATAGCATTGTATATCTGATGTAAACATTCACACATTCAGTTCCTCTCTAGACGATGATCAGTTGGTGTAAATGTACTGAAAGACATTAATCAGAATAGATCGCCGTCTCAAAATATCATGAATTCTGTCTAGTAATGTCATCAAATATTCAAAGAATGAGTATAATTTTAGCTCATTATTAATGAAGGCCTGAGGAGTGTTATGAAACTTAATCAGAGATAAAAGTGTCTGACTGTGATGCGTCCTATTTTTGGTCTGAGAAGAAGAGAGTAATGAGAGTTGAAGAATAGTAATGTAAGTTGTAAAATACAGTCCTTATTATAGATATAAATGCACAATGGATCAGTAATGTTTCCGAGAAGGACTGAGATCAGATCTTGGAAAGGTGTGGACACATCGGGTGTGGATATGTCGTCTGCTTTCAGGACATAACTGACTGATTTAGAAGATTTAGGAGATTTAAAACGTAAACATTTGAAATGTGTAAATTGCTATGGATTATTTGAAAATCAGTTCATTATTAAGGAAGTTTATGAAGCATAAGATCATTAGCTGCTCAGTCTGAAGGGAAGAGTTATGATAATGATAGACACTCGCTAATGTGTGTGTGATCTGGAGGGTAAACGGTCGCTGTGCCCAATGGTGCAAACAGAAATATAGTAGGCACTTCTTTAAAATCATACTGAATGTAATTTTTTTTTGACCAAATTATCCCAAATATTAAAAATGACCAAACTTAATATAAATAAGTAAGGAATAAAAGCCAGAAGGCAACCTTAAGAAGAATTTTAACATTTCATCCCGCTCTCTTTCTTTCCATCCCTTCCACCTCTGCCTATCAAACTTTCACACCTTGTATATAATGATCTAATGCCTCTATAAGGGGATCCATTGATTAGAGAATGGTTCTAACTGAAAGAAGTAAAAAGGGCCTTAGGGGTTTGTGTACGTTTATACGTTCAGCTTTGTTCCTGACTGATTGGAGTACAGTGGGTCAGATCCACTTTCCATGCTTCTGTTGATTAAAGGGTTTGATTATGGCCTCTTTTTTAAAACAACATGAAAAAGCATGAAAAAGTAAATGTTTCCTACAGCACAGAGCTGTGGTCTGTACACCTAGGTCCTGCCATCTTTGCTGGTGCAATGAAATTATGAAGAGTGACAACATGAAAAGCTGAAGTATTGCCTGTAGGTTGATTACGGCTCAACTTGTGTAGCAAGCAGTCAATCAGCGTCAAGCAAGGCTGGGGTCATACTTGCTTTTAACTTTGATGGATGTTGTGTGGATGCGTCGTTCATTTGGCAGGTCAATTGCCCGCAATTAGCGTATTGCCTGGGAATGTTACAACAGCAGAGTAAATGGCGGAGGAAGTATGTGAAACAATGTGATGGTCTTTCTCATCATCAGTTTCTCTCATTGGCAGGACGAGAGAAATGCACTAATCACTAATTGCAACAAGATTGGTTTAATAGCCTAACATTTACACTGCGCCACTACCACTATTGCCTCCTCAGAGAAAAGTATTCCAGTGCTGATGATAGCATGTGTATATGCTTTTTATATTTATGGCACCGAAGAAGAATTTCCTAAAAATGGACTAACAGATGGACTGATGGTCACTGATGGCAAAGATATTAGACAGCCAGAAAATGGCTTGGGGTTTCTGAACACTGTTGTGTATCTAACATGTCTATATGACAACCAGGACAGAAGCTATTGAAGAAAAAATACACTATATGGCCAAAGGTTTGTAGACACCTGACCATCACACACACATGTGCTTTTTTGAACATCCCATTCCAGATTTATTCCCTCCTTTACTGTTATAATAACCTACTGGGAAGGCTTTCCACTAGATTTTGGAGTGTGGCTGTGGGGATTTGTGATCATTCAGCTACAAGAGCATTAGTGAGGTCAGGCTCTGATGTTGGTGAGGAGGTCTGGGGTGCAGTCGGTGTTCCAGTTCATCCCAAAGGTGTTCAGTGGGGTTGAGGTCAGGGCTCTGTGCAGGACACTCGAGGTCTTCCACTCCAACTTTGGTAAACCGTGTCTTCAAGGAGTTTGAATTGTGCACAGGGGCATCGTCATGCTGGATGAGGTTTGGGCCTCTTAGTTCCAGTGAAGGGAAATTACAATGCTACAGCATACAAAGACGTTCTAGACAATTGTGTGCTTCCAACATTGTAGCAAAAGTTTGATGAAGAAACACATATGGGTGTGATGGTCAGGTGTCCACATACTTTTGGCCAAATAGTGTATTTCAGGTTACAGTGTACTGCAGGTTACAATGATAATTCCATCTAAATCCTACAGACTTTCAACCACTCATTCTTGAGATATTATGCTAACGAGAATTTATGACCTAGTGGTGGAGGCATAAGAAATGGTTAGCGTTGACAAATTGATGTTGTATCATGTCAGGCTGTATTATTCCACCCTGTTGATTATCTTCCTTTAACAGCATGTCTCTCCATAATTCCTTATTTAATCTTCCACATGTATGAAAGATTCGTAGATGAGTATGTGAACAGTGCTGCACACGTATTCATAGTCTTGGGTCAGGTATAACCCCAGCCTAAAATAGGCATTTTCTTTAGCCTGTGCATCATTCTGGAGGGAGTAATTAATTAATTTAGGGGGCAGTCGTGGCCTAATGGTTAGAGATTTGGACTTGTAACCCGAAGGTGAACCTGAAGGTCGTGGGTTCGAGTCTCAGGCCGGGGGGGAGTGAATGACCAGCGCTCTCCTCCACCCTTAATACCACGACTGAGGTGAGACCCTTGAGCAAGGCACCGAACCATCCACTGCTCCCTGGGCGCCACAGCAAAAAAGGCTGCTCACTTCTCCGGGTGTGTGTGTGTGTGTGTGTGTGTGTGTGTGTGTGTGTGTGTGTGTGTGTGTGTGTGTGTGTGTGTGTGTGTGTGTGTGTGTGTGTGTGTGTGTGTGTGTACTTGGATGGGTTAAATGCAGAGCACAAATTCTGAGTATGGGTCACCACACTTGGCTACACGTCATGTCACTTCACTTCACAAAACGTCCATATATATCCTTTCAAACGTTATCTTCTGGATAGAACTCTATAAGCAATTTTCAAAAAGTAACAAAGAAAATGAGGAACATTTTGGGCTTACATAAACAGCCTCATCTGAATTTCCTCAACAGCAGAGGCTCTAAGTGTAGAAGGATTAAGATCGCATGAACCTCTGACTGTTCCATGAACTCTTACTGACAGCAGCTCGTGTCTAAAGGATCTAGAGGTCATTGTGATTATTAGACCTCTATGTCTGGCCTCGTCCTTGCTGAGCATAAACACACAGGCAACTGGGGCCACTCAGGTGAGCTGACTGAGACACAATTGCCTCGCCATTGTGTTTCTGCCTGCGTACTGACTTGCCAACGGAGGTGTCACAATTTCTTCCATTATGTCATTTCGTTTCCAGCATAAATGCTAAAGTCTCTTGAATGGCGGTAAATATCCCCTGTGAACAAAAAGCACAGCTTCCAGGTGCCGGCTGTGATAAGCTAAAGAGCTCACTAAGGGCTATGTGAGCACCACGGCACTTCAGAGTGCCACCTGATGAAGCTGGCTTACTTTGAATGCAGTGTGTGCTTAATGGAGTGAGGAGAAAAAGAGTGAGTTTGGTGATAAAGGGTTAGAGAAAGGAGCAGTGAGAGAAGACGTCAATGGAGCTTCTTAATAATGCAGCACCAACAGGTATTAATATTCCTGCAGGCTGAGAGAGAGAGAGAGAGAGAGAGAGAGCGGGAAGGAGAAACAGAGAGAAAGGGGAGAAGCAAATGAAAAGATAAAATTAGATGTGATGTGAAAGATGTACCTGATTTAAGTACATCTGGAAAATTAGAATGATTTGTCACTCTTTCCCTGAACAACCATCATATAATCACGAGTAAGAAACTCCTTCATAAAAAAAAAAAAAGATTGCACACTGTCAGGTTTTAAAAAGGACATTAACCCAATTCAAGCCACTTGTAGCACTGAAAGACAGTGGCACATAGAGATTAACATCACCGATAACAACCATGTGGCACCATTCTGTTTTAATTCTGATCTATATCACCCAAAGAACGGCTCGAATTTATATTCAAATGAGAACACTGCCATGGTATAAGATTATAATCAATGCTCATCAGACATCATAAGAGCTGGTGCGTGTTTATAGTCAAACTAGCTGATTACCCAGAGCAATGCTTTACCAAGGAGGGCAAAATGTACCAAAATATTCACCTATTGATCATAGAATAGTTTAAAATAGCTAAGAAATGAGTCAGTCATAGCCTTGGCCTCACTTCAGCCAATTCTGAACCTGGCTACTGCATTCAATCACACAATATAACTGTTAGCCTAATGTTGGCTAATTTGTGAGCAAACTTGAACAAATGTTTTATGTCCACGATAGCTAGTCTAACATTAGTTAGCATGCTAGTGCTTTGTTTTAATTACTAATCCTTAGAGAACTTGGCTAAATACTCAAAACAACCAGCTAGCTAAGATTACTAGCAAGCTTCCAACAAAGCTTAGCTACTGGGTGATTCTATGAGTGCAGTGCGCACTGATATTACATCATATTACACATGTAAAGTACATGTAAAGTAAAGGGTAAAAGTATCCTTCACCATAACATATGTGCATTTTTCAGGTGCACTTTATTAAAACCTACAATATCTATAGCACTTCTCTACAAAACACATCAATGTTGCTAGTCCCAGCCCACTATAACTACACTTTACCGTCAAATATAATCATTAAAATACTTCAGAAATCTTAGTTCTGCATTAATGTGTGAATCCATTTAACATCTCAGGTTTATAGACTAGGATGATTACACTGCCAGCAAGTCTAATCCTTCTTTTGACTAATTTGTAGGGAGGAAGCTACTGACAAAAAAAACTACTTCAGACCCTTGACCTTGCTGTGACCTTGATCCTGTTTGGATGAATTCCAAAATCCAATCAGTTCATCTGCTGGTTAAAATGATAACGCCATATAAATCCTACAAACATTCAACCACTCGTTTTTGAGATAGCGCACTAAAGATAATCTCGGACATAACACCTAGTGGGTGAAGGCATAAAAATGTACATTTTAGTTCACATAACTCTGTTACCTGAACACATTCACTCCTGCGGAATATTTGGAATATTCCACAAGTCACGTATCCATGTTCTAACAGGAAGTATCCAAATTTCCTGAAGATCATGAGAAGAAGAAAAGTTCTTTCAGTCTTTTTCATTTATTTTCAGTGATCTGTGAAGCTGACTGATGAGGTGTGTTCATGGATGCTATATATATATATCCACATTTTTTTGTATTTGCTAATTCGATGCTAAAAACTCTCTATATTAGTAAACGTATTTAAAAGCCTGTCACCAAAGGGCTAAGTGGCACCCTAATCATGGGAACACTTTATTGTTGCTGAATAAAGACGTGTCGTTCGGTTACACAATTTTTATGGCATGTTCGACCGTGCTAATAGCAGTACACTGTGGCCATGACTTTCACAATTGTGCAAATAGATTCTGGGGAAAAAAAAAAAAAAAAAATCCTGTGTCATGTGCTGATGCAAATAACAAAGAAGCGGTGCATGTCGATAGACTTTTGGGAACTATTTGGGTGACCATGTCAAAAAGTGTTTGGTGTGTTATTTTAGTGTCAAATCACACACTGGAAATCTTGCAGGGATTTTTTTTTTATAGCCCACGTAATGATTGCTACAGTATATGATTTGTGTGTATTGCCTTTGTGTTTCACTCCACAGTGCCAGAGTTGCATGCACAGACCCTGTGCCTATGTGTGTGTGTGTGTGTGTGTGTGCGCTGAAGGGGGGATGGGGGATGACGACGACAGATTTATAGCATATCAAAAGAATCCGGAGCACAAGGTGACAGATTTCCTGTGTAGTGTTCCTCATCTACTGATTCATAATCACATTGTGTATGTACCTCCATGTACAGCCATTCATTTCGGATATACTGTAAGTCACCTCCCTTCCATTAGATGAGTCACATTCACTCAGAGTCATGTTCACACCTGAATAAAACTCCTTAATTTACAGTTATATATAGTAATTCATGTTCATTTTTTCAGTGGATTAATTCCACGTAAACACGCTCTGCGACTCGAGCATGATGAAATGTGCAGCTGAAAGGGCTCGGTGCTTATGTGAGGCTGGTAACAGCTAAATGAGTAGCTGCAAAATGAAGAGGCAGTATGGAGCGGAGCGCGTACCGAGGGGGCATCAGAGAGGCTGAGAGCATGAGCGAGAGCGAAATAGCAACAGTGTGATTTGAATTTTTAGAATTACAGTAATATAGTACATGCAGCCATGTGATGTGTAATCCTGAACCACTTTAGTTATACTCATGGATCCAAATTATGTTACAATTCATGAATCACTGTGACTGGAAAATACATGAGGTAAACTGACCAATAAAGACTTCAATCCACTAGCCAACTGTATAAACCGTGACGTTTGATTTGATTTGATGTCGATATGCATGTAACGACAGATAACGTGAGAAAGGCACGTCGCTCCATCTCTCTGGTCTCACCTGGTCCCATGGACAGACGATCCCTCCAGAGAACATGAAGAGGTAACCCATGGCAACCAGGCAGCCCCAGATGAGCAAGGAGAAGAGACGGAGGAGCTTCTTGAAGACAGACTCGATGCAGACAAGGATGAAGATGGTGAGGAAGATGGCCAGTGTAGTGGGCACAGTGATGAGGAAGGCTACGTGGTCTTCCATGGCCTGGAGGGAGGGAGAGAGAGGGGGGGGGGGGGCAGCGTAAATGAAGATCTTTCAGGGGATAAGGCCAGGTAAAGGACTGTATTTGATTGCAAACTACGAAAAAAAAGTACCTGATAGGGTTTGGGTAAGAAATTGTAAACACTATAAGAATCGAAACATAGCTGAACTACAAACCTCTCCGATTAGTTTCACTGTATTTACTGAAAAATGAGATGAATAACTGAATAATAAGTAGAGTTGAAGGATTTAACCCTGTGGAATCCACAGTGATCGCAATCTCAATAAAAAAAAAACCTCAATAATTTTTTTCCTAGAGTGACTGTGTATGATGTACTAGATTCCTGTGACTTTAGCAGAAAAAAAAAAAGGCAATTCATCCAAATGCAAACATGTTCTTGATTGGATTAGTACACTTCATGCATTGCTGAACTAATCAACACTTGAGTATCACTTCATCAGGTCATTGTTGCGATCCACTAGTTACTGGGAATGATCTAGCTGCAATCAACAGCAAAAGAGAAAAACAGCTCAATAAAATATGTAAAAGCATTCTAAACTGTGAGATAAAATATGAAGGTAATAAAAAGAAAGCCCAGAAATGCTCCGAAGCCCAGAGGGTTAGGACAGGATTTACTGCGGGATGCTGAGGATCAATACTGGTGTAGGCTCTAATAGAAAAGCGTAAAACCATTCCACAGCTTGGGCTGGAAACATACAGACACCCAGGAGGCAGGAGAGCAGGTGTATGAAACATTCAGAGGCCAACCTGACCTCTGAACCCTTTCTCTCTTTTCATGTCACTCCCTTTTTCTTCTGTCAGTGTGCGGGTTAAAATACACAAAGCTTTCTCCTCAAGAGGAGCATATCACTACAGCACGAGACAGCGGGTCTCTGAGAAAGAAAAACAAAGCTACACTGAATCATGTCACAATATCTTTAAATATGACATTATTAATTAATATTAATTCATTCAAACATCACAAAGGGGAAAAGTGTGATCTCAGTGAATTTGACTGTGGCATGGTTGTTGCTGCCAGATGGACCGGTTTCAGAAACCACTGATCTCATGGGATTTTTACGCACAACCGACTCTAGAGTTTACACAGAGTGGTGCGTAAAACAAAAACCATCCGGTGAGCGGAAAATGGCCAGACTCAATTAACCACTCTTTACAACCATGGTGAGCAGAAAAGCATCTCAGAATGCACACTGTGCTGATGCCACATGATTGGCTGATTGGATAATTGCATGAATGACCAGGTATAATAAAATGGTCAGTGAGTGTAGCGATCTATTAGATGTTTATTTCAATGCTTGCCATCTTCTCGTTCATATATCATTAAATTAGTCTTTCTTTTATTTGTTTTTTTTTAAATGTCACTTCCTTTTTGTTCCATCATATTACATTTGACAGCAAAGAAAAAAAAAAAGATCTGCTCCTTCAGTCAGCTTTTTCTAGATGCTAGTGAAAAACTCTGTCTCAGACATTTCTACTCAGGAAAATTCTGACAAACTCAGACATGTGAACACAAGCACAAGCAATTTTAATAATCTATTAATAATAATTTTAATAATCTATAATACGAAATCCACCAGCTAGAAAATAAGTATCTGCATAACCTGATTCTTATTACAGAGAAATTTCCCAGAGTAAAACTTTTTTTTTTTTTTTATACAGCCCTCAGTGATTTCCTCAGCTACGAGCCTATGCCCTCATGTGTATGATAAGTTTAGGTGCATGCCACAGTCTGTATGATACATGTGATATGATTAGTCAGTATTCAGTAAGCATGTGTCCTCAGGTAATCAGTCTATAAGAGCTTCATTAAGACCGAGTGAGCCACCAGACGTAAGGGGAGACACCCTCGGGAGCAGAGTGGACTCAGGAAAACTCTTGCGCGCACGCACTGCATCTCAATGAAGTCCTGAGGAACTCGTACAGCTTCGCGGGCAACAAAACAGCACAGACTCAAACACTCATTCACAGCTTTGAACATGCTTTTCCGGAGCATGTACGAATATGCTAAACACGCATATCAAAGTCCAATTAGCGCTCTCAGTCACTGATTGCATGATTAGCCCTAAAACAGTCAGTCTCCCTCTTTCAAGCTCGGCCGCTGCTGTTTCTCTGGGTTAATGTTAAAGCTGCAAGAGTGCTTGCTCAGCATCCTGCCTCGTCTCCGCTAACCGAGGACGCACAAGCAGCTAATTAGGCATTTGAGCTCATTTAAATCCATTTAAACCCCATTTTCCTGCGGTCACAAAAGCAGCTGCTTTATTACAGCAGAGGCCCTTCCTGTTCATTCGCCTTATCTTTTTGGGCCGTGTGTGTGTGCACGCATGTGTATGGCTGAGCGTGGGTGTGTGTGTGGTTTTGCAAACCGCCGCAGAGCTGCTGATGGGACAAGAATGTGAAAAATGTCACCCAGTGTCAGCAGTTCGAAACTTCACAGCCTCAAGCTGTAACACACAAACACATTGAGCCTGTCTTTTCTCTCTCTCTCTCTCTCTCTCCTGCTCTCTCTCGCTCTCTCTCTTGTTATTTATCATCTGTGTATAAGAGAAAACCTGATAAGGAAACACTTGTGTGTTTTCTTTCCTGCTGGTATATTTTTAATCCTGCACTTTGCATGTGTGGGTGTGGAGTGGGAGTAACCGGAGCCTATTAACACCTTCGCCGCATGACGCCACATGCATCTCTTATGTGCTGAGGATTAAAGTCTGCTGAAGAGTCCCACGGTGGTAAACAGGCTGCGTTCACCACGTCCGACACACAGCTTACACAACATATGCACAGATACAGAAGCACCTGCAATAACAGATATGTTATGACAGCAAGATTTAAACATGCTGATAAAGCTGCAATGCCCAGAATCACAAGGAAACAAAAACAAAGTTCTTCTTTATCAAATGATGAAATATTTCTATCCTGACAGGCGTGGTCTCTTTCTGGATGACCCCGCCCCATCCACAGGACATGAGGACTCACTGAATAGTTTGATGAAGATGAAAATCATATGCTATGACCTTTACACTCACCAGATCTCAACCCAGTTGAAGACATATGGGAGATTTTGGAGCGATGCATTAGATGCCGCTCTCCACCACCATCATCAAAACACCAACTGAGGGAATATCTTTTGGAAGAACAGAGTTCATCCCTTCTCCAGAGTCTTGTAGAATCAATCTCGAGGTGCATTGACGCTATTCTGGTGGCTCATGTTAGCCTAACACCTTACTAACATGTTGTTTTTTTCCCCTTTAATTTGTTTGCCTTCTGTAAAAGGTCTTAGGAAATAATCTATTACAGAGCTCGTCTGATTTAGATTCAGCGGCTAAGGTTCTGCGCAACTGACCAGAGCTCAAATCCCAGAACCGCCAGAGTCACTGTTAGATCCCTGAACAACAACCTTAATTCTCAACTGTTCCACCCTGTGCTTGGATTGGATTCCACCTCATTTTAAGTTCCCAAATGAATTAACTGTACATTTAAGAAAGTACATAGAACAGAGACAGAGACAGACTGTATTTGCAGAGGAGGTATAAAACACTTTAAAAAAAAATAATCTGCATGTAATGTACTACAGAAAACATAATGAATCATCCAAACTGATACTTTCTTAGATTCACAGATTCTCACAGTATCGAGCTGTTTTTGACTTGCTGCCCCAGGTTGATTTTCTTCTGTGTGTGGGTGAGAGGTTGGATATTTTGCGAATAGATTGATGATGTCAATGTTTTGCAAGCCAAACAGTACTATGGAGACTTTTTTTATGCAAATTTTTATTCATGATGTACTCGATATATACTACCTGTCTATATATACTAGCTGCACTTAAGATTCAAATGTAGTGACTGGTGAAATGGTGCATCAGTACAAATAAGGTAGTGTAACTATGATAAATGCATATTATTTAAAAATATTAGACTATAGTAAGATTATGCATCAGTGAATTGTTCTACAAATGTTCATAGATATTCTTTATTTATGATAAGATGTATTAATATGGAGCCACATTAGGACCTTGGCACTTCACTGAAAATGCGTTGTATGATGTTACATTGTAAATATTATGACATATTTGGTCATAATTTGGGAGTTTAATACAAGGATTGAGGTTTGGATTTGGACTTGTTTTATTGCTCTAATTTTTTCAGTGGCTTTTGGTGTGGCTTGGTCATGCACACTTGGCAACCCTGTTGATTTTGGTGGATTTTTACGCAGACGTTCACACCAGAGCTTCTCAATGGCTAGATATTCTCAGTAGGACCAGCAACTTATCAAAGGCAGCACATTCTGTTTGGGAACATAATTCATTAATTAGTAAAACACTACTCAAACTTTGTGGCTGGCTCAGTGTTTAAGGCTTTGGGCCACTGTCTGGGAGGTTGTGGGTTCAAATCCTGGGACATGGTTGGGTCACTGAGCAAGGCCATTAACCATCATCTGCCCAGTTGTGTTCTGTCTCAACAGTAACTCGTTTTGGATAAAAAAAGTCATGAGCAAAAGCAACAAAAGAATGTTCTTTGACAGCTTCCATACGGCTCGACCAATCAACATGTTGCAACTGTTGTTACTGGATATTTAAATTAGAAGTTAGTTGATTGGTATAATGATGCTACATAATGGTCATAGTTTTGCATCAAATCGCAGGAAATACATCCATGGTACAGTACAGGTGTGGAATGCAATGCAACACCATGTATCTCTTTAGTGCTCCAAATATTATATCTGTATCAATTTCTTTTTTTGGGGGGGTGGGGGTAGCGTCCCACAGGATTCCAGTCCCAATACACACTTCTATTCTCAACCAAGACCCATGTGAACCTTTCCGACAAGCTTTCTAAAACAATAGTTCACCCCTTATTCATATCTGTACTTGTATCAGGTTTGAACACATTACCTTTTCAATCCAAATAATGTATTCCCTTGTATAGTAATACCCAAGAGACAGTGTAAGTGGCTTTTAATGCTTCAGAGTGAACCACCAATGTAGTTGTGGTTTTTGAAAGATATCTAGCGTTAGCTTTCATCTATTGAAACTAAAATGACACTACTGATCTCTGGCCTCCTCTACAAAATAGTTTACAGCATATTCCTTTAATTTGTCCTTGGAATTAACAAGCGCTATACGTATATATATGTATGTATATGGTTATCAGGCACTTTACCCTGAACTCTGTACTCTGAACTCTGTATGTTTTTCAGACGTGCAATACTTCCTTCAGTAGCAGGTCATGTTTATGGCGAATTCGTCACTCTGTGAAACTCAATAAACCCCAATCCAGCTTCCTCTGAAGCTAGCAGCTATGCAGATGCGCTCAGACTGAGCAAGAGCTAAGTGGCTCCTTCTGCACTGTCTCTCTGGACAAAAATGAGCTCTGAAAGGAAAATGGATAGTGAGTCAGCAGTGAGTGAGTGAGTATGTGGTGTGTGTGTGTGTTGCATTATAAGGATTTGGGGTGTATGGATTTAGTCCAAGGTTACGTTCTCAGTGGGGATCGTGTGAAATCAAATCTCACCCATAAAAGCCTCATTTGGCTAAGAGAAGAAATTGGCCAGGTTTTTGTCTCACTTTTGCTAACAAACAAAAAAAGGCAATAGGATTTAGAGTCCAGTTATTGAGCAATACAAATACGGCCACCTAAATATGAGACGCAATAATAAGATGAAAAGAATTTTACACTCAGCTTTAGCGCATAATTAATGATTTCACTCGTTTTCCTTACAAGTTATGAGCGAGTTAAGTGATTAGCTGCTCTCACATTGATTTTACACGCAGCTAATGATCAACTGATCTTATCATGTTAATTCGCTTTTCCAATTACGCGCTCTGTAAGCACTGCGCGAGTGAGGGGGAATTAATAATCCCTTCGTTCTAAGGGGCCACTAAAGAGTCACAAGTGCTTTCGCTCTGGAAACACAAGATAAGCATTTTCAGAAGGGAAAGGGCTTCCTGCACAAGAGGAGGGAGGTTAAAAGGACAAAAATGAAACAGTCAAGATAGGAAAGTAGATAAAGTCAAGTCTGTAGTTTTCTTTTTTTCCCCATGGATCTTTGATATGGTGCCCAACATGCCCTAATAATAATATCTCAGTCAACTATAATGGCCAAATACATGGTGGACATTAAACTTTTGGCAGCCAAGGACTCCTTTAACTGTGAAATAAATTGAGTAAAGATTTATTGTATGAACATAAGACAACTTTTAAAATAATACACTTACTATTTACACATTCTTGCTGTTTGTTAGAGCTTTTTAACTCCTGAACTTTAAACCAACAGAGCACATTAAATGGTTTATTAATGTCTGGATTCAACCCATTTAATTGAAGTGACCAGTCAAATAGACTAATACCTATAAGAAATCACTAAATATAATAAATCCGATTAAATCACAGACTCCCAGGATAGGTTGCTTTGAGAGCTGCCGTTGTGCATCAAACACTTCCAGGAGTCCTGCAAATTAGTTACGGTTAATGAATAATTAGTCTAGTTCAACTATCGGCATGCTGTTACAAGTTAACAGGCAATTCAGTGATATTACTAACAACAACAATAAAACATTTATAACAAACTACAGCTGTATAACTTGTATTTTTTTATCATGCATGCACATAAATGCCCATTTGTATAAACCTAAAAATGGCATACAAGGTGAGAGACAGACAGCATTTCAGCATTAAACTACACTACAGCTGGTCAAAGCACGAGTCCATTCCTTCACACTCGTTACTGCTAAAGGAATGAGGAAATAACTAGTGAAAAGAGAAGAATGAGGGAATGTATGATATGAAGTGTTATGAAGTGTTATAAATTTATGATATGTTGTGTTATAATGATGAACATGTTTAAATGTAGCACTCCACTCATACAAGTTCAGTGGCTCTGATTTAATATTACAGAAAGACACACTTTAGAAAGGTTCTAACAGCCAGTGATAGTGACTGGACTTGTAGTTAAAAACTGATGATCAGTTGAGAAGTCCAGAAGCTTTTGCTACTACTAGGATGAAAAAGGCACTCACCAGCCCCGAGGCAAAGAAGACAGCGAGCAGAGACACACATGCTCCCATGACGATGAGGAGGAGGAAGACGATGAGCGGGTGCTGCTGGCTCATGCGATAGTACGACTCGTAGAGCCAGTCTGGAGACTTGGATGCCCGCGCATCCTCCGGCCCCTCCAACATATAGGCTCTCTGTTGCCGAGGCATGGGGCCAGCCTGGAGCCCGGAGCCTTCCTCCTCCTCCTCTTCCTCTTCAGCTTCCTCCTCCTCCTGCTGCTTCTGCTCCTGCTCTTCCTCCACGGGCCGAGCGCTCAGCTGCAGCGTGCCCGCCAGGCGCGGTCGGTGCCGCGGCACCAGAGAGAGAACGGCCGCACGCAGCATTCTCCAGCCAACATGATGAAGTGAGCGCCTGAGAGTGAGGCAGAGAGAGGAAGAGGGAGCGGGCGGGAGTGTGAGACAGAGAGACACACACAGAGAAAGAGAGAGAGAGAGAGAGAAGGGGGGATGTGGGGAGCGTCACCACAAGAAAGTGTTAAAGTGACTCCATAGTGTGTGTGTGTGTGTGTGTGAGAGAGAGTGAGAGAGAAAAGGTAAGTAAGGGACACCAAATGAAGAGAGAGTGAATGTTTTGTATATACTCTAAGTACAAATCTTCTATCCGTATATACTCTGTGTAGTATAGTATTTATACACTCACTTTAATAGGAACAATGTACACTTGCTCATTCACGCAATCCAATCAGCCAATCACCCAGAAAACTCTTATGAAAGTAAGATCAAGGGACAGATATGGAAGGTAAATGGCCAAAATGGCAACAATGAACCCCAGTTAAAATAACAGCAATAATTGGAATAATCGGAATAATTCATTCATTCAGCTTAAGCAAACTGTGCAAATTTAATTTTGCCTAAAGCATCTCTTTAAAAATAAACACATTTCATCCCTTCAGCGTGAAAACAAGTAGTGGACATTTCCAATTATTACATAATTATTTTTAAAAATAGCTGCATTGTTCTATGGGCCTCTGCTTCAGTGCAGTTTACACACTTTTTTTTTCCCCCAAAGAGGGAAGTTAATGACACAGTACAACTGAAGGTATTTACTGAGAAATATAGGCAGGAAGGAAGTGCGCTACCCTGCCAAGAGAACTGGCACGCATCTAGGTCACTGCATTGCTATTAACTTACTGTTTAATGGCTTGTAGGTCCACCTTTCTCCTGACTAAGTGCGTTAATGAGTTGTACATGACTCTCCACGTGGCTATCTGCCAGTTTCTAACATCATCGAGAAGGATCAGTCATGCTCCTCTCTTTTTGTAATTACAGATTAGCATCTTGGTGAAGTACGCACACAGGTGATTATGGATTCTTGAGCAGCACTACGTGGCCATACGAATCTGCCATAGGAATCAGTACTACTTCACAGAAACTTTTAATGTAAAACCAGTCTTAACCACGTGCATACTTCCAAGTATCTGGCACAGTATTTGTAGTAGAGTCGGTATGCTGATCCTATATAGGAATCTAATAGGAAAAACGTTATGCAGCTTATTAAGGCAATATAAACGGTGCTGTCATGTCTTGTCCCTCACTGCTGATGTAAAAGATGACAGACAATATTCTTATTGTATTTCTCAGTGCTCTAGTCATAGTGTAGCCGATACGCTGACTGGCTACATTTAATTTAATCTACACGTGCTTGAATGCACATGTGGTTAGCGCTGCTAATAAAATTCGCCTCATTTTGAATTTTGATCAGTCCAACAGCACTACCAATGGTTGTAGGAAAAATACATCGAATGGTATGAAGAAGCAAGGCTGGGGCTGATTTCCTTCTAGCCCATACTGTAGACCCATGCAGCTCATCAGTCATAGTCGTGTCAGGTGACTACACAGAGAGACTCTCCACCTAGATTTGAGAAGATGTCTGTGAAATGCAGTCGTGTGTAATTAACATGAACAAGACGGATTATTACTCTATCACCCTTTTCCCCCAAAAAATGCATTTGGAGGGGGAACTAAAAGTTGACAGACTAAGAACACATTGTCATTCTTACTATGCCATCAATGAGGCCTGGTGATATAATCCATTGCTAAACCCTAACCCTGTCATTGTCGAGCTACTGCTAGATATTTGATGTTAGCCTCCATCTAATACCATGACTAGTCATCACTAGGAGGGATGAATGCTGGGGATTCTCATTAGTGAAGCAAATCACATTTTCTAAACTTTGACCAGCAAATGTTTTAGTTAAGATGAAGTGTATGCAGGCACTAAACAGATCTTGGAAAAGAGCTGATCTCCTCAATGGAATAATGTTCCAGATTGGCATTTTTGGTTTTGGTATTTCGTAGTATTTGAGGAAAGAACATCAAACAAATCTTCTGCTTGTGAAACTCTGGCGATGAGGGAGCCCTCAATTTGGCTTTCAAGCGTATTTAACCATCTTGGAAGCAATCTCTTTTTTTTAATAGGTGTAACGAACGAACACATGGTACAGCACACCATTTTAAGCAAAGCTCCATGGGACTTCATTAATCTGCCTCCATTATAGCCGTCTACTCTAATGGCTGAGACTGCGTCTCTCTCTCTCTCTCTCTCTCTCTCACTCACTTTCCCGGACCGTGACTCCACTGAGTCTGCCCAGAGAAATGGACCAATGATCTCATTAACCATGAGGATCTGTAAAGCTACACACACACACACACACACAATGAATGGCTCTGTACAGCCACTGCATCAGAATGACCCTCCTTTTTGTGGCATGAACCTAATCTATTTCAAGTGTTTTACAAATTATTGGCACTTTGGCCACAGTAATGGAGATGATGCGCTGTAGCTCATCTTCCCGCTGTGTCGTGGTAATGCTTTAATCAATGAAATGTAGACTAGACAGCTCAATATATCATATAGCTGTCCTGGAACTGAGACATAAACAGTAAAAGAATAACATTTCACTCTTTGAGAGTTGACTTTTTTTTACAGTCGTGTACAGAAGGCGTACTAAATCTAACAGCTGTCTCATAAATAAATCATAACCATTAAAATCTAAAAAAAAAAAAAGCTACTGTGTATCACCTTGGCTAACCTACTAAAAACTGTATTAATTATCTGGAGATTGTCTTATGTTGCGAACAGCAATCTACTCCATCTTAACAAGATCAGGATAACAGTCCTTCAACAAAGTCAATGACACCAAATGGCTCGTTCTCTTTCTTTGCACAAAAAAAATATCTATTTCACACACGAAGGTCAACAGCTCAACTCCATAATCACGATTCAATAGTGTTTAATCAGGTCATGCAGCGTTCAACTGGCCAGCACTAGAAATGAAATAGCTCTTGAAGGTGACATGTAAATCCTCCACAATCTTCTCTTCTCTTTAATTTGCAGAGCCACTGGAGCGGCCGAGCTGTGACGGGCTCGCCAACGCCGTCACGGTCTGCTGCCTCCAGAGCTTATCCGTCTGGAAGTGGACGTTTTGGTTGAACCAAAGTTTTTAATAAGACCACGGAGGTGGATACTCGGTTGAACACAGAGTTGACACAGAAGTGTGAAAGGAAAGAAAGATAAGAAAACACAAAGGGATAAATTAATTGGAGGGAAGAGCTGCCGGACAGCTGAGTTACAGGAATGAAAAAGGTCTCTAAAATCTTAAGCACAAGTCTTGTATTGAAGTATTTTTCCAGCACTTCCACAGCGGATAATCGGACAGTTTCCATACAACTCATACAAACGTTTTGGCTTAATATACACCACATGACGTTGGCATAAATTAATGAGTTTAAAGAGAAGGCGGAGGCTACATTTCTACCTGGAAAGAGATTAATAACATGGAGAAAATGTTATTATGGAATGAAAAGCAACCAACGTGTAATACAATATAACTGTATTGTTTTTCATTAGTGACATGCAGAAAACCTACCACGCTGAAAATAAAACCTTCATCGCATTTCTAAGGCTGTGTGATCTCTTTAATGAAAAATCAGCAGGACATTGCCTTTTAAGAAGTTGAACTTGTGTCAGAAGTCAATGTGATCCACCTTTCAAAAGCACTGCGTTGCATTTCACTGCATAATTCCAATTAAGATAGAAAAGCAATCAGTGAAAGAATGCGAAATGCAATATTTACTACTATGCTGAAAATCCTCCTTTGCGCTGTTCTTACTTCACTACTTCGTCTCTTCAGTGAAAAACAATCAGCAGGAATTTGCTTTTTAATTGAGTGTAATTCGCTTTAGCATTGCAGTTTACTTTTCTACACTGAAATGTAATCACTGTCCAATCGTAGCCCTACGCCATATCAGTGGGTAATTCTGACTTAATTCATAAGGTTTTTGACTGCATTTTGCTCTGGCATGGACTCCATATAATAACGTTAAGTCCCTGAAACAATACAAGCGAGTTAGCTAACATCTATCACGCATTTCTCCAGCTTTTTATTTATAGTACATTATTTACTAGCATTGCTCAAAAGTGTTATAAGGAGGCTGTTTTGCACAAATTATTAAAATCAAGATGCCAACTTATTGAAAAATATGCAGAAAATGTCTAAATGTTTGCCAGTCTGAAAACATCTTGTCAAAGATCCCAAATGAGAGTCATGTTCTCATTATCTCTGCTTACAGAATTTGCACAGATGCTCTCTTGAAGCTGTGTTTTCAAGATTGGAAAGGCACATTTCATATTTTCATGATTTTGCAACCTGTATTGTGTATTATGGTGCTTGGGTCCCTGGAGGACTAGTGGTTAGGCCACAGCGCTCTCCCCTCTGTGGCCCGGATTCAGTTCCTGGCCAGAGAAGCAAGCCCAGCCACTGGGGCTGCGTGTAACAGTGTGCTTTCAGCGCCGGTCCCAAGCCTGGATAAAACTGGGGAGGGTTGCATCAGGAAGGGAACCCGGTGTAAAAACTTGTTAAATCAAATACAGGGACCAATCATCCGCTGTGGCAACCCCTAACGGGAGCAGCCGAGAGAGGGCCAACAACAACAACATTGTGTATTATGTAGCTCACTGAGCCTGCACTGCTACACTAACATCTCTCGATGCAGTTAGATGTTAGCAATTAGCCTGTGCACATGGCATATTGTACCTTCTTCAAGTATCAACTGCTTGCTAACTATCACGTTCACTAAAATTGGGTGGAAAACGAATGTTACAGGATGTGGTGGTTACAACAACAACCGAAAATTCTTTCCATAAGCAAGCTGAGTCTTGCAAGAAAGAAATTAAAACCTTGACATTAATAAATTGTACCAAACAGTATCCAGAGGCATTGTAGCACTTTTGAGGATTGCAATTAAAATGTACTGTAAATTACAAACTGGCCTTAAGTAATAAGAATTATATACTATTCAGCTCCTTCCAGTCAAAACTGTATCTGCTGCTTTACCTTTCTGGAGTCATGTGACAATGTAAATTGACTTTTGGGAAAAGTCGGATTATTCACCTTGAAAGTGCTGGAACATTTTCACCATGAACCCTGTAGGAAAACCCACTGCGCTCTCCTGTTTATACACAGAACACAAGTTAATTTCACAACTGTTTTATATTAATTTATTCTAATTTATGTGTTTTAAAACACTAACAAGCGTTCCTGATTGTTTATTCTCTTTTTTCCCCTCCAATTCTGCCCACATGGGCATAGAGGACATAAAAACACCTGCTGAAAAAAGCACGGGTGTGACGGAAAGCAAAACAAACTGAAACAAAGACATTACTCTGTGATTGTGTGCATATGCACACTGTAATAAGTCGGAGATGCATGAGCGGGAAATTAGCCGAGGAAAATGAGCAGGCTTCGTGAACTAACATTAGGAAAAGCTGATCCTCCCTCCTGCTGCGTGATTGCACTTTGTACTTTCCGCAAATTGTGCATTACTGCAACCACGCATGACCCTTGAGGTTTTGTCAGCACTAAGTCTGAACAACTGATGACTTCGGGTAAACAAATGAGTTGCAATAAGGACCTTCGCATTTGATACAAGTTGAGGAAAGGAAACTGATTTTTAAAACTTTTTTTTTTTTTTTTTAACTAAATTCCACGTCACTGCATCTTAAATTATTCCTGTTTTAAATAATTTGGTGAGTTGCTACGGCTTCACATGAGTCACAGCACTGCTTCTAATACTGAGCTGAAGGAAAGGGAAAGATAATGAATTATGAATTTACTTTTAGGATCGGCTCTGCCGATTTTCCTACCAATCACACGTGTATGCGCGTGTAAGGAGGAGCAAAAAGACTCTTATCTGAGTTACTGTGAGAAATGTTTTTGAATGCTATCACACTGCTATCTCTATAGCACATCTGTGCTCAATTCGCTCTTCCCAAAAGCATGATATCATCAATCAATCATAACAATGATCTCTATTCTGGAAGGTTTAGACAAAATGCAGACAGGTTCCCTTTCTACGACAGTAGTTCTGACCGCCGTGCATATCGCAGGTTTATATTAACAACGCTCTTTATAATACGGTAGCGTTTCTATAGTAACAGCTCATTCACAGGAAGGAGTCTCCAGTGTCAGAGCTTTGTAACAGTCAATAGGTCTTCTGCCACGGGAAAGTCTTCAGGCCTGAGCACTTCTTCGCTTTCAGTTTTCAAGATAAGAAAAAAATAGCTGTTATAACTAAGTGATAACAAGGACTGTGGCTGTTCCACAACAAATGGAACTATAAATAAAAATGTAAATAAAAAGATAAAAATGTAAACGTTGATGAATTGCTGTGGTATAAAAGGAATAAACACTTCGGTATGTGCAGTTCTATGAAAATAATAAACTTCAGGGTGGTAACAGTAACTCGTCACTGTAAATGATTATATTCCTATAACAGCACATCTGGTTGCTTTTAATTCTTTACTTAAACCATACACAGTGCAGTTCTAAATGCTGCTCGTTGTTAGACACAATAAAAGCTACTTGTCACACACCTCTACAAGCGATCATCTCTGTAATTAAGTGAGTGGATGTGGAATGACTGCAAATAATGGGCTACCAAAGGTACCTGTTAATCATCATCAAAAATCAGTGCCATAATTTCACCCACAAAATGTGTGTTTGTGTGTGGACTGATGCATAAAATTATTAGTAACACATGCTCAGTGGAAAAAAAAAAGCACAAATCAAGCATTTGTGCACAGAGAGGAAGTATTAATTAAGCTAAATAAGATGCCTGCTTTCCTTACAGCAGGTTTCTCTCAGCCTGCACTGTCACAGAGCTCGGTTTAATGCCAGCGCCAAGATATCTGCAGACCGCACAAAGCTAATAAATTCATTTCCCTTTAACAATAAAATCTGAAAACTTCGCGCTTGTCTTGGTCTCTCAGTATTGCAGAACTGAGGTCATTCTTCTGATCATGCTCCATGAAGGCTAAACTTACACTCATTACATTTGCTCTTTCATGCAGTTATCCAATCAGCCAATCACATGGCAACAATGCAATAAAATCATACACATACAGGTCAAGAGCCTTCAAACATCAGAATGGGGAGAAACATGATCTTAGTGACTTTGGCATGTTTGCTGGTGCCAGATGGGCTGGTTTGTGTATTTCAGAAACTGCTGAACTCCTGGGATTCACACACAACAGTCTCTAGAGTTTACACAGAATGGTGTGAAAAACAAAAAACATCCAGCGAGCAACAGTTCTGTGTGTGTGGAAACGTCTTGTTGATGAGAGACGTCAGAGGAGAATGGACAGATTGGTTCGAGCTGACAGGAGGGCTACTGTAACTCAAATAAGCACTCTTTACAACCGTGTTGAGCAGAAAAGCAACTCAGAACACACAGCACACCGAACCTTGAGGCAGATGGGCAGTATCTGTATCTGTTTATAACACATTACCAAATAACGTATTTGTATTGGGTTACATCCCTAGCATACAAATAGTCGTCTCTCCTTCTCACCTGGAATGACCTCCAGGATCCTAACCAGTCTGGCTAAACTAACTGACCTTTTGACATGGTCATTCACAAGACTCTTCCTTCCGTCCTCGTGGGCCTTTATTAGTGGTAGAGCATGGCAATGGTTTCTTATCTTGAGGGACACTTCTATCAGGTGATATGGAGGGAAAACTCATCTAATTCATGCAGTCTCTTCACTGGTGTCCCACAAGGCTCAGTCCACTTCTATTTGCACTATATAATGTTCATAATATTTGAAATGTTAGATTGTTTATAAAATAAATCTGCTATGATCATTGGCAGATGTCCTTAGGAATTCTTTCTGAGGACCCTGCTTCATACAACCACTGACAGTCTAAGTCTCTTAATTATAAATAAATAGCTACTTTCTATATATTCAGTGGTTTCTGAATTTTACCATAGAAACAACAAATCAGTATTAAGAAAACAGAAAATGTACTGTTTGTCTAGTAGATGAAACCTGCCTGTTCATCATTTACTTTAAAATTGTGATGACTTTATGGCAATTTTTTTTTTTTTTTTAACAACATGCATACCTCAGCATGAGTCTAACTTTGGTGTAAAATCAACTGTCCTTTCCTGCTGTTCACATCTACAGCTGCACAGTAATCAAAATATAAATGCAAAATATAATCCCACTTCAATATTGCTTAGTACCTGTTCACCTTTGGGTCTCCTGGAGTTCATTTCCTCTAGTGGTGCTCCGAGGAATTTTAGCAGACTTTGATTCTTCCTCTTCTCTCCCTCGTCTTATTCCACTAATCCTACTGTTGATACCGTTTGCTCTGTGACTCTCGTTAATACGGCAGTGAAGAACTTCCTTCATCCTTACTCATCTGCAACCTGACCTTCTCCCGCCTGCTCATGGGCCTTTGTGTTACTCTCATTATGGTGGAGGGCTCCTTTCACACTAAAAAGGGTGACTGTGACCAGAAAAACAAACATTTAAGCATTTAACATTAAGACATTATAAAAAAAAAGTTTGCACACCCCTGTTAAAATTTCAGGTTTTTGTGATATAAAAAATTAAACAAAGATAAATCATGTCAGATCTTTTTCCACCTTTAATGTGATTTAGCAACTAACAAAATTCAAGTGCAAAACAAACAGAAATGTTTTAGGGAAAAAAAGAAAAAGAAAAAAAAAAAAAGTACAATAACCTCGTTGCATAAGTTTGCACACCCCTTCAACTATTAGTAGTATTTTCGATAGGATTTAGCCATTCCAAAACCTTGATGTTTTTTCTGAAGCCATTCCTTTGTTGACTTGGATTCCTGCTGGCTTATCATCATGCTGGGAAGTCTAACAGAGGCCTACAGCAGCTATCCATGATTCCCTCTATCATCGCAAGAGCCCCAGTCCCAGG
This sequence comes from Pangasius djambal, assembly GCA_022985145.1. NCBI lineage: Eukaryota > Metazoa > Chordata > Actinopteri > Siluriformes > Pangasiidae > Pangasius > Pangasius djambal. The sequence goes on from CM041003.1 coordinate 5,820,583, forward strand.
TAAAGAGAAGCAGCTGTATAGCATGATGCTGCCACCACCATGCTTCACAGTGGGTATGGTGTTCTTTGGGTGAAAAACTGTCTTGTTTTTGTGCCAAACATATCTTTTAGAATTTTGCCCAAA
>CM041003.1:5823205-5825763 GCA_022985145.1 Pangasius djambal
CTCTAAAGTGAACAAAAGAGAAAATAAGAAGTTATTGCACAAATAACCCACTCGGTGTCATCCGCTCAAACATTTGTGATTGCTTGCACTCACACACGGTGAAAAAAAAACCAACACAAACACAATTCCTTACCCCTGTTATTATGATACTGATAAACTGCTGAATCTAGTGTCTGTGTACGGTGTCCCGTTACAAAAACAAAAACAAAAAAAAACCCATCAAGTGAAAAGGGAAGTCATGCACAGGAAAAGCAACAATAACAAAAACGTTTCCATTGTGAGCAGAAGTTATGGTGTAGATCATCAAACAGATCTGAGGCATCCTCAGGGGTCATGAGTCGAGTTTCTGAAATTCACACACGTGCACGGATGGAGTGGGAGAGTAAAGGTAGCACCACCGTTAGCGCAGCTACTGAGTGAGGAGCTGCGGCAGAAACTGCTGGTCTCTCGGCTCGCGCCCCACCAGCAGGAGGCCTCGTCGAGTTTTCATCGTTTTATGACAAGAGGAGGAGGAGGAGCGGGAGGAGCAGCGGGGAGGGAGGTGAAGGAGGTGGTGGAGGTAGGGAGGAGGAGTATGCTGTGTTTATCTACTGACGCTGGCTGGTAGACTGTCCCTCTTCTTATGGCGCCACGTGTTGCGGTTGTACTGCATGTGGCCGTGTGGTAAAGCCGGGTTGTGGAAGCTCTTGGGACCAGCCTGCTGTTTACACACAGGAGATAGCGCAGAGAGAGAAAGAGCTTGAATAGCTGTGTAACTTTGTTCTTTTACTGACCTGATTGATAAATTGTGAACCAACACGAATAAATTCACATCTTTACAAAGTGTACAACTACAGATTGTGCTGAAGTCAGTAACAGCATCTTGTATACCTATAATTGGAACTGGAGATGGCACCGATCCAATACCCAATATCGGTATCGGGCCAATACCAGCAAAAAATGACGGATCGGATATCGGACAAAACATCAGCTACTGAATCCTGTATCAAATGACAAAGTCTCGAATTGGATTTGGAAAAGAAGTGTATTTGTGGAACTGGAAATGTTTACATATAAAGAGACTATAGTGGTTTTTCTTTTGTTAGGATTGATATTGGTTGATGCTCAAAGTTTCAGTATCAGGAAAGAAAGTGGTATTGTAAGTTCCAGTTAGAGATGGTAAACATAATAAACTATCACTGAACTTTGCAAAAAAGACTTGCACAGTATCAGATTTGTGCATACTGACACGGTATATGACGACAAATTGTAACTGCTACCTGTTAGAATATAGGTGACAATCAGAAGAGCTTATGCTCTGCATACTGAGGTATATACACGAGAAAAAAAATGGCAGAGTGGGAAATTTTTTTATTATTCAAATAACATTTGGATATTCAATCTGCCACCCACACAAACTACATGCATGGCACAAAATATTTTGCCTTGATCAGTGTGGATGCAGTGTGCTGGCTGGTATAAAAGCACACAGAGTGACACTGTAAATGTGCTCGAGTTGGCATGCACTATCACACTCCAAATTAATGCGTGGAAAAGTCTAGGATAATGCAACTGGATGTCGCTATGGGTGAAAAAAAGGGCAAACTGACACAAAAAAATGGGTTTTGGCCAAAACTAGGCTTTCCTGTCTATAATACGCTTCAAGAAAACCATAAATATAATAACTTGCCTTGGCTATCTTCCTGGAAAGCTAGGTAAGGAGACAGTTTAACATATTCAACTGAGTGTCAGAAGATGTTTAAAACCTTGTTAGCTAAGTGAGATTTGCTCACACAGTGAATGTTACGCTTTGATCAAGTTGTTGTATCTACATGACATAGTGAGACAAACAATCCTAATCACTTTAGCGGTCAAACTGTCCACGATGCTCCTGCGCCGCAGTCGTAATGAAACCTTTAGGTGCAAATTTCTTTCTTTCTTTCTTTCTTTCTTTTGGGGGTAAACAGATTTTATAATGCTAGAACTGTACCTGTGGTTGGGATACATGCAAAAAAAAAGAAACATTTGATGTTTTCAGGACGAGAAATTTCCAGGATTTCAACATGTGAAGTGTTTTCCCAGGCTGCTACATTTAATTTCATATCAGAGTTGTGAGACGATGAGTTGCTTACAACATGTTAAATGTCTCCTTATCTTACTGCCACATTAAGAGCAACAAAATCACAGTTTTCTTAGAGAGAATTTTACAGACTGCAGCTGTAATTAAAGTTCAATCAAACTGAAATTTGAACCCATTTGCTGCTTAGAAGCGTCTCAGGGCGGAGGTTGTATTCTTTGTCGTTGCCTTAGTACGGATTCATTTACACATTTACCACGACACTAGTCCAACGCAACAAGCTCGCACGGAGACAGATGACCGGGGTGGTCCTACTGTGTTAGACTGAGATACGTTTTCACAAAACTGCATGTGGAAAAATAAACTACAGACATGCAGCCATGGTGAGTGAAACGTTCATAATCGGTAAGCAACCCCATACCTCCTCGCATAATCAAACCTTGTGTGTGTACAAAAACTGGAGGGAGGGGAACTAAAGGGGGGGGGGGGGGGGGGGGGGGGG
>CM041003.1:5825863-5852280 GCA_022985145.1 Pangasius djambal
TTTGAGTGAAAATAAAATGTTGGGTGCTTCAGGGAAACACACACACACACACACACACACACACACCTGTCTGCCAGGTAAAATGTGGAGAGGAAGACTCCCGGGCACTGAAACTCTCGTCTAAGGAAGAGACGTCAGAGAGGGTGTTAGTGAAATCATGGTTTACAACAGCGTTATACGTACAAAGCAATTTAGCACAATCTTACAGTGATTTTAAATTAAATGGTTCTTTACTTTTGCTGGTAATCAGAAAAGTGCCAGACGTCATTTCAACGAGCAACGTCGCTCATTTTTGGAAGCATGAGTAATGCGGTTTTTCTCCCTATATACAAAAAGCTGACTCAGAGGGAGGCGTTGCCCTGTTGTCTGTTTCTGCTCACCTGGTTGGCAGCAGGCATTGTGAGTGGCATGGTGAGGTTGGCCTTGCTCGTGCCCATCTGCAGCTCAGCGGGCAGCATGCCCAGTGCCAGCGTCTGCAGAGGGTAGGAGGGCACTGCTGGAGCCGCGCACGGCGTGCAGTCCGAGTCCTTCACAAAGCACGCACACAAAGACAGCAAAGAGAGACAAACAGAGAGGGCAGGCAGTGTTAACTCTGTCAGTGTTACTCACAAAACACAAAGCTTCAGCGATTATACAAATAAATAAAATAAATAAGTAAAGGCTGTACCATGAGGAAGTCAGAATTTTGATTCTTGAAAAAGTGTATTATTTTCTGATCAAACAGGCTGCGTTGTACATCACGGACATTTCACACTTTTCTGGCTAATAAACAATCAGTTTGAAATTGTTTATTAAAACTGTCTGCCTGAGTAGAATGGATCAAAATGAATTAATATGACTATATTGTCTAACATTGAAAGGAGATTTTCATTTAAAGATGAAAACCATGACGTAATGATGAAAAGGTTTGGAAAGGACAATGACGTGGGTATAAGAAGCACTGATGTGTGAAGGTGTGAACGGGCGATTGAGCAGAAGAGGAGCGGAACGCTTACGATGTCGCTGCCTGACAGAGAGGAAGCAGATGAGTGCTGCTTAGGGCTGGACAGAGACATGGGAGAGTCAGCGCTGTTAGGAGACACAGAGTCCCTCTGCAGTTGCTGCTGCTCCTCCACTCCAACACTGAGCAGAGCGCTCGAGTCTGCCTGCTCCACCGAGTCTTTATGAGCAGGATCTGTGTGAAAACACACAAATGTTACAATGAGAAACGGGCTTTATCCTTAAAAATGTTGTTTTAAAGCTGTTACAGGAAAATAATCAACGATGGGGAGGTGTAATGCGGCCCAGCAGTGGAATGTTCTATTCCTTTACACCACAGACACCAACGTTTACATTTTTAGCTATTAAACAATGACATGTATTTTTTGTCTGTTGTGTTTTTAATGTTGTGTAACATCCACAACATACGTTCCTGTTATCACTTACAACAGCTACAAACCGTCACGTCGTGTTCCTGAGAAACCTCAAAGTGCAGACTTTCCCGTTTAAGAAGTTACAATTTTACCTCTGATTGTCACAAAGTGCTGACAATGGAGACTCCTTCCAAAAATGCTAACATGCTTTTTAAAATCTGTTTATATGGAGCATTTGGCAAGTCCGAACACAAGCTGTTACTATAGAAACGATAATGTATTAGAATGAGCGCATTCATATAAACCTACTGTCAGAGCCGAAGTTACTGAAAATTCATCAATCTTTTGACCAATCAGAATTAAGAATTCAACAGATAAAATCGTTATATCTGCTATGTTTTTTTCCTGGAATGCTAATTACAGTTTTCTTTTTACTTTTCTTTAACGATTGGCAATATATTTATTTATATTTATGTAAATTAAATTTATGTATATTCCATATGTAAGACAAGTTTTTGTATACAGTACTTATGAACATATTTCAGCTCACACAGGCAGCATACTAAATAATTTGTGCAAATTCTGGGAGTCTTAACATTTCCCATGGCTGCTGTCCCAGAGGTCACACACATCCTCACACATCTCAGATTTCAACCTAATAAAACCCGCCCGTCATATTTACGCTCATTAAGGAGAAGTCAATGGACTGGCTAGTGGACGTACTGCTGAGTGAGCGATACGCACTCCTCCACCCCGCCGTCACAGACAGCTGACATGCTGCAGAGCTCCAATTAGATTTGCTGCCCTGATCAGCATTTTAATGAATCTGCTGCTGGGCGATACCAAAGGCTCTCACTCAGATTCACCATCCACCTGAACCTCTTCTCCTCCTGAGATGAGACAAAGTGTCCTTTAATCTCCTCTCCTCTAAATCTTACCGTTATTCCTCTCGGGTTGCTTGCTTCCCCACTTGTTAACGATCCACTCCCTGTAGTCGATCACTTCCTGGGTGACTTTAATGATGCGTCCCAAAGTGCTGTGGCGAAACAGCGAAAAGGAGACTGATTACAAAAAACTTTTCTGCATGTACTCTTACGGCCTTCGTGTTTAAACTGGGAAGGCGAGTGCTAAAAGGAGAGCGTGATGGGGTTTGCGTCACCTGTCGCTGTCCTTGTTGGGGTAGGAATTTGCGAGAGGCGACACTGCGTGGCTGAGGACGATGTAGGCGTAGTCAAACACGTGCTTCACCTGCATGGCTCCGTATGAGCTCCTGCCCACATCGTTGCCTGAAGCAGAAAGGAAGCAAATGCTATAGATGCTGCAATCATGACTAGAAAGCAGTTAATCCATTGTAGATATGTACTGCTATAATCATAAATACTGTCCTGTGCTCATCCCAGAACTCTTATTCACTATCTGCTCTTACTGAACATTTTAAACACTCTTCTGCACTCTCCTTTCATCTCATGGAGTTTTTCCACACCACTGTTGCTAATGTGTATTGTTACAAGCATTATACCGAAACAAACTGACGTGAATAAGTTTCTATAAAAATCTATAAAACCCCGGAGATACAGAAGGTGGGAAGGTAGTCCACACCAGAAGAAAAACATGTAATAGATTACGTTAAAAGTCTCTCATTAAGAGAGTTTATAGTGTCCCTGATTATCAGCTTGACTTTCTGCTCATGTGTGTTTCTTTTTTTGTATCTTAAAACTATTAAATTAACAAAACTCTGGTGTTGTACACCACCTGGTATGGTATATTTTAAGAATAAAATATACTAGTTGGAGCAGGTTACATTATCATTAACTTGGACACATCCCCCTCTTTGCCTAGCATAGACTATCATTATACTCTTGGGAAAATGGTATAAATGCTTGATGTGATGTAATGGAGATGTGGAGCACAGAAGAGTTTAAAATTAGCACCTGGAAGAAGAGGGTCCTCGATGCAGAGCATGGACGGCCTGTAGCCGTTGCTCATGGCTTTCATGATGTCCTCTTTGGCCATGTAGGCACCGCCGTTCTTTATCCTGATGCCTGTCTTCAGGTAGTTAAAATGGCGGCCGTACAGCTCGAAGAACTCGATGAGCAGAACGCCAAGGTTCGTGTTGGGAGTTCTGGCGTCGATTCGGGGGTGGAGCTACGACACAAGAACGAGATGACCGATCAGTGAAGAACATAAAGCCACTTCTCACAAACAACCCACTCTGTCCAGCATGCAGTCCAAAGCAAAAAGCTACAGTGATGTCTATACGTCCGAGTCCACTACCGTAAATTGCTTCTTAACCCTTAACCCTTCTTAACTAGCAAGTGGCTCGTGTCGCTGGTAGTTTATCTACTGTGGATGTCCAGTATTTTTTTATGTTCTGATGAGAAAGGGTAGTAGATAGCTTCTAAACCTAACTAGTGAGACACAAATTAAATAAAGCACTAATCACTGCAAAAATTGGTTGTTTGATTTACATGTTACATGCTAGCCTTTGGTTGCTACATGCTAGCTATTTTGGCAGATTAGTAAGCAAGCTAACTGTAATAGCTACATACACACACACACACACACACACACCAAAGGCACCAACGCTCTCTACTACTTCCTTCCAAGCTTTATTATTATGCATAATGTCTGTATACACATTTAATGAGAGGTTGTTGATGAAAGGATGAAAACATGGTTTTAAAAAAGTTTTTTTTTTCCCCCACTAATTGTGAACAAATTTTGAGTGGGGAACACACCAACCCCCGTGTCACGCACGCACACAGAAGATAACCATCAAAAACAAATACAAAATGTTATTATTATTTAAGAATGTTATACACTGTATGGCCAAAGGTTTGTGGACACCTGACCATCACACCATATTTGGTTCTTCCTCAAAATGTTGCCACAAAGTCTGAAGCACAGAAATGGTCTAAAATGTCTTTGTATACTGTAGCATTACAATTTCACTGGAACTAAGCCTGTTCCAAACCTGCCCCTGTGCACAAAGCAAGCTCAATGAAGACATGGTGTGTGAAGGTTTGAGTGGAAGAACTCGAGTGTCCTGCACAGAGCCCTGACCTCAACCCCACTGAACACCTTTGGGATGAACTGGAACACCGACTGCACCCCAGACCTCCTCACCAACATCAGCGCCTGACCTCACTAATGCTCTTGTAGCTGAATGATCACAAATCCCCACAGCCACACTCCAATATCTAGTGAAAAGCCTTCCCAGAAGAGTGGAGCTTATTATAACAGCAAAGGGGGAATAAATCTGGAATGGGATGCTGAAAAAAAGCACATATGGGTCTGATGGTTAGGTGTCCACAAGCTTTATCTCATTTAAAGCTGCAGTACCATACACCCAACTTCAAAAGGACACACAATACTGTACATTTCTAATGCAGTGCTGCTTGTTGCCAACCAAGAACTGTTACTGAACTAGAACATCTAGACTAAATGATCTTAGTCCCCACTTTCAGTAAATAACAAAGGACTCAAAACCCTTAGTATATCTTGATTTTTAATAAATTAATTCCCCCCGTATGACTGCTATACACCTGTTCTACCGACCTGCAGGAAGCTGATGACCATCAGGATGAGGCTGTAGGAGCTGATGCCTCCAGTGAAGACCTCGTTCAGATCCCTCTGCAGGAGGAACTGCTTCAGCACGAAGATCAAGTAAGGCAGCACTGTATACTTCTGTCAAGGAGGAGAAGAAAAACGATGCTTCAGAAACCCACACTCGCTGCAGAAGAGACTTATTTCACATGAGACCGATCCATCTGTTCAGAGCAGCAGGAACGTTCTGGCTCCGATTCCAGACGGGAAGAGGTGTGACAACGGAAAACCGGCACAGTGAAAAATCATTCACAGGCACAACGTACAGCTCAGTCATGTACACTTATTTCACTTTCAGACTTTTCATCAGCTATTGGTTCAGTACTGGGAAATGCTAGCAAACGGTCAGCGTGTTTCATGCTTCAAATGCTGGCTCCACTGAATATATCCTACCTGTTAACAATGTTCGAGAGGCAAGCCAAGTGTTATGCAGAGTGCTGAAAGTGAAGGGATGAGGTTATAGCATGTATTTAATAGAACCTAGTGTCCGTAATGACAGATGAGAAAATCTACAGGCTACATTCCTCTTGCCTCACCCAAACCATGATGCTACATGCCCAACGCTACATTACACATCCTGACAATCTAAGCACATGTTAAATATATGACGAGCGAGTTTTATGTAGAGTGTACAGATGTTTTGGGTAGAGTGTACAGATGAGGAGAGCTGGAGAGACTAAAGTGCCACTGCATGTTTAGGTAGAGATGAAGCGAAGGCTAAACTGCACCACACAACAGCAGGTAGTCAGCTGGCATTGTGGGTAACATAGGAAACCATTAAACCACCAGGTCAATGAAAGAAGTTTCAACAAAAACTACTAGTGCCTTTGATCAAGAACCTCGGGTTTATGATCGATTTGAATTTAGTACTTGTATGCTTTGCAGAATAAAATGATGGCAATCTGACAAGGAAATGCATTTAAATTAATTTACCTTCACATAATCCTTGATGAAGCGGGCAGCTTTGACTCCAGTCTCCACGTTGAAACTGATGTCCACTTTGACCTCTGTTTCCTGATCAGTCAATTTGATAATTGGTACCTTTATTAAAAGAAATCAAAAGACGACTTTATAAAACACCAGTGAGGGGAAATCCCATCCTTTAAAAACGATGAGGGGTGACCCTGATGGTGGACGTGGACATGTGTGTGCGCGTCCCTCACCGTAGCTTTGTCAAGTACTTTGATAGAGAATGGCTCGGCCACGTTATTTTTCCGGAGGGCCTGTTCCAACTGCTGTAGGGGGGGTCTGTCCCATTTCCCAAACACCACCAAGTCAATGTCACTGCGCAGCGCACAACAACAACAAACCCAGATTAATCCTTTCAGAGATGTTACAGCAGCAAGATACTAGACAAAAGGTCCAAGTTAGCGCTTGCTATGCAAAATGTCAGCAGATCAGCAGATCCTTCCAAGTTCACATACCAGGATAATGTTATTGCTTAGGGCTTTTCGTAAGTGTATAAAAACCACAATCAATCAAAAACACACCAAAGTAATGCTTAAAAGTAGAAAAATCCATGAGAACTGGGAGAAAATCCATAGCACTTCAGACACTCATTTAATCTCATCCAATGCAGTCTGAAATTTGATTAAGGCTAAGAATAAACTGATTAAAAAGAGTTGTTAATTAAAAGAATCTAGAATCATTGATATGGTGAAACTTTCTGTATAGAGGTGATAATCTATTTTTGATGGAAGGAGTCTCCAGTGTCAGTGCATTGTAACAGTAAGTTTCTTCAGGAGAGAGTACTTTGTGCTTTCTTGGTGACCTGACAAGCTGTATATTTAGTCTTATTAATTTCAAGAGTGAGAAAAAGAGAGAGAGAGAGAGAGAGAGAGAGAGAGAGAGAGAGAGAGAACATTAAGATTGAACATACACACTGACTCACCTGGTTGGGAGGTAGAGTCCAGTGCTAAAGCTGCCGAATATCTGAACCTGCACAAACAGACAGAAGAAATGAAAACATAAAAAGCATGAAACATGTAAACTGGGAAAATAAAACATGACCAAGTCTAGGATTCTTCATTACTGATTAAAAGATGTGCCCTGTCCAAGGCGTTTACTTCTTATAACTGCTTCAGACCGAATATGAAAGCACCCTGTTGCCAGCTAGTGCAGCTGTTCTGGTGCAACCAGAAGGTTTTCATCTAATGTTCAGTCCACAAGAACTAGCTTGCGACATCCAACTGAGAACGTAGATCAAACTCAAGATGGCTGGTGAGACAGCATGAAAATGTCTGGCTAAAAAAATAGATAGATAGATAGACAGATAGATAGATAGACCCAAATATGGTTCTCTGCTTCAGAGCTCTAATTTAAGGCGTCTGGTCCGGGCTGCTAGCTAGCTTCCTCACAGCTGCATTTATTTCCAAGAACCTTTAGATTAATTCATGTAAACAAAAGTGTTTGGACAAAAGCACTCAACAAGAAAAAAAAAAAAAAAAAAAAAAAAAAAAAAAAAAAAAAAAAAAAAAAAAAAAAAAAAAAAAAAAAAAAAAAAAAAAAAAAAAAAAAAAAAAAGAATAAAAAAAAAAAAGAATAAAAAAGTGTTGCCTTTTAACAAAGAAAAACACATAATATAATTATTGATAATATTGGTGAGATTTTCTGTAATGAGACATTTATTTAACATTTATGGAAGGAGTCTCCAGTGTCAGCGCCTTAAAATGTTCCGTACGTTTTACACCAGGAGTTGTGCTTTCCGGTTTCTCTGTCTTTTTTTTTTTTTTGTCTTAGTAACTTCATGAGAGGGAAAAAAAGAGAGGCTAGTGAGGGAATGACGAGTTACATCTGCTATATACGCAAGTAGAAACTGGAATTAACTTGTTTCTCAGATATTCCGCAACATAACCATAAACATAACCATAAAAGGATAAAAAAATATGTTGTGTCATTCATTAATAAATTAAAAATTGTAATCAAATGGCTGTGGTTTAAGAGGAATAAAACACTTCATGACCTGCACTCTGCTTTGCACTCCACTCTCCTATAACAGCACGCCCCATCACATGAAACAAGTCTTAGCCTTAATAAAGGTTCAACAGTCAAAATAGCGTTCAGTAGAATAATTGGCAAAGAAATATCTAGCAGCCAAAGCTATAGCGTGCAAATGTATACAGTAAGTTTAAAGGAACCAGTCGTTTCACTCACGTCAGCACTTGGCCACAGCTCCTTGATGACTGACTCGATTCGGTCGACTACCTCTTGCCTCATGGTGGCCTCTTCGGGTCGAGGGGACATGAAGTTGTAGAAGTCTATAATCTCCTCATGAAGCCTTGGGCAAAGGGAAAGAGAACAAATCAGGCCACTAATGAGTTATCAAAATCGAGCCATTATTACAGCACTGCACTTTTCACCTAAACATACAGACATTACAAATGCAAACATCTTTGTCAGTGTTTAAGAAAGAGCAAGATAAACAAGCACTGGTTGTGATTATTCAAAACGACCATCTAGCAGGCCGTCTATTTGCAGCAAGAGTGAAAAAATGCAGAATACACAATCAGCAAACACCTCCTACACTCCACCCTTCACTGGCGCTTTAAATGTTTGACTGACCACATCTGCTGAAATGACTGCACGTGACAGACGGTCCTTGTTGAACTAAGAGTGAACGAAAAGTACTATTTCTTTTTCTTTCACTACATTACATTAAAAAATATGGTACCATATTAAAATATGGGCCAAAATGCATAGACTGGTGATGTTGATGCACACAGTCACCTGGCGTAGAACTATCCAGAAGTTCTTCAGTGTTGACAGAATTAAAAGGCTGTTAATGAAGCTCTTTTAAAAAAAAAAAAAAAAAAGTCTCATCCATCTGTTCACTCTAATCTCTATGATAAAAAGTATGCTGCTCATTTTATGAGTTATGATCTAGCCTGGTTTTTTTTCCCCCCCTCAGGGCCATCATGCTGGAAATGGATCGTAGAGGAAACCCCTGGCCTTTGCCATCTCCTCGTTCCAGCTGTATGGCGCTCAAATTTCGGATTTAAACATTCCCAAAAGCTACTCGTCTAGTCCAGCTGTGCATGCCTTAAGGAGGGATTAAATCCTAATACACAAGTGGTGTTAAATTTGGGTAGCATGAATGTGAAGAGACACGAGATTCCAGGTGCATTAATTTGACATCACACCAAATTCACACAGTTACACTTCCATCCCGTGAACCTTGTAGGTAAGAGCAAACGGAAAATAAGATGGTGAGCTGAAAAAAATAAGGAAATAATCAGCAATCCTAAAGACTGTAAATGTATGTGGTTACAGAAGATCAGTCTGTAGTACTATTCAGACAGGAAAGGTTTTCTGGACACATGTCTTTTAAGTAACGTTGGTGGTGGTTTGGTAATGATTATGTCCGATTCGTGTGTGATAATCAAGCTCCGAGATGGGAGTGTCTTCACAATGTGTGCATAATCATCGTATCAAAAGTCCTAGAGATACTCTAGTAATAATTACATTTCCCCCAGCTCCTCATGTGAAACAAATCCAGTCCGAATAGAGCTCAAGTTTTATAGTTTGAAATGGACTGCAGCTTTACATGTTTAACAGCATGCTCTGGTAATAAACCCATTTTTTTTCCTAGGATTTCTCCGGATAATGTCAAGATGGACTAGATTAAGATTAGACCTAATACGATCCTGAAGAAGAGCAAACATGGTCAGATGATCAACAACCTCACATCTCACTAAACAGACTGAGGGAAAAATATGCTTTTTTTTTTTTTTTTTGTTTTGTTTTTTTAGATCTTACATTCTGTTGCAAGATTCACCACAGCAGGAGCAGGAGTGCTCTTTACTTTACATACTTGAAAATATTTCATTTCATCAACTTACACAGCTTGAACTGCCTCAATATTTTACTATATATTACTATATTATTTGTAACAAATATTACAAAATACATGTCACAATTATTAACAACAAACCAGTCTCCAAATTATATGTACTTTAAAATTAAATGAAATAAAAAAAAATTATACATATATATCTATGTTACACTCACTATATATGGAGTAGCGTGATGTGAATAATTAGCCAGTTAGCTAAGGGTTAGCGTTACTCGCAAGAGTTTCTTGCATAATGAAAAATTTTTTTGTTTGTATGTTTGTTTGTTTTAACACCCATTCTAAGCATATGAAGTGTTTTAAATGAGTCAATTGACATCCATTTGATAAGAAAAAAAAAACGTCAAAACACTAAAATATCAGCACAGTTTAAGCAGAGGTAAAATTGCTGCTAGCTGGTTTTGCTAAGCGACGGACCGAACCGGCTCACGCGCAAAGCTAATAAGGCTCGTGCCACGACATAATAACAATTTAAATAACAATTTGAAACATAATAAAAACTAAAACCAGCATCAGATAAACGTTAAGAGAAAGGGAATTTCAGCCAGCGCGCTCACCCGTTAAGTCCGGGGCTGTACGTCCTGGTTTTCCACAGTGTAACGGGACTGACATGATTGCCGTTAGTCCAGTTGGAGAGAAGATAATTTATCCCGTATGTGCTCGCTTTATTCTCATTTTTCCTCCGTCCCGGATGATGGTGGAGGTGATTGTTGTGGTTGTTAAATCCCGGGTTGAACGGGTAGCGCTTCATGCAGTTCTGTTGGAAATACGTCTGCTGTTCCTGATGGAAATATCGCGAATGTTGGTGATGGTGGTGATGGTGATAATGATTATGAAGGTGATTTTGGTTGACGTTGTTCAGTTCGCTGAAACTGAAACACACGCGGTTTTTGTTGGTCTCGTTAGCCCTTATGGCGAAAGAGGAATCCGGGTAGGAGCTGTCCGTGCCCGGGTCCGGCGGGGACCGGGAGCCCTTCTCAGTGGGAGCCATGTCGGCTGCGTTCAGAGGAGGTGTCGCGGCGCTAACGTTGTTATTATTATTAATCGATAATGTCGCGAAGGCGCTCCGGACATTAGTGCTGTTTGCATTGCTCTGGTGAGAAGAAGAAGAAGAAGAAGAAGAAGAAGATGATGATGATGAAGAAGCAAAAGAAGAAGAAACAAGAGGAAGAGGAGGAGGAGGATGGTGGTGGGTGCTGGATGAACACCCAGGCTCACTGCACACATCTTTCCCTTGATTTTTACACACGTCGCAAAAGCCAGCGGTGACACACAGCTCGCTCAGCTGCTGGCGGTGATGGTGCGCCGCGTTAGTCCGGATTCCCTGAGACGTTTCCCACACATGCATCCATAACGCATTAGCAGGTCCTTTCTGTTCCGGCTGAATCCAGGCGACCCTCGGATCCATTCAAATTCCACTAGCTTAGCTTAGCTTAGCTAGCTTATCCACCCGGGATAAAACACACCCAGCCGTCCTGGGTCCTCCTATAGCGTCCTCCAGACCGAGAGCGGTTTAACCAGGACACACGGTTACATTAAAAACAACATGTAGCTCAATAATGAAGAGCCGAAAACTGAGGACCAATCAGGGGTCTGTTTGTTCCTCTCGGCCTGTGAGACAGTGGATCCAATATGGCGACCTCCCATCACTCCCATTTAACAAGCCTGAGGAGTCCCACACCAACCACGAGCATTTTTAAAGCACACACACACACACACGTTTGTCTTCATATCCTTGTGAGGACCCTCCTTTGACATAGTTATTATTGCTCATTAACACTATGCCTACACCTAAATCTAACCTTAACCTTACAAACTAAAAGGAAACCTTTTGGCCCTTTTTTTTTTTTTTCTCCAGTTTTATAATTAAAAGCATCTTTTTTTTTTTTTTTTTTTTTTGGGCAAAATAGCAGTTATTCCTTGTGGTGACTAGCCAAATGTCCTCACAAGATCAAAACTGTCAGACATTCCTATCCTCGTGGGATCATTTGATCCCCACCAAGATTGAAAAACATGAACGCGCACGCGCGCACACACACACACACACACACACACACTTTTGTCTTCATATCCTTGTGAGGACCCTCCTTTGACAGTTATTATTGCTAATTAACAGTATCCCTACACTGAAATCTAACCTTAACCTTACAAACTAAAAGGAAACCTTTCAGCCTTATAATTTTTGTAAAATAGCATTTTTACTAGCCAAATGTCTTGATCACCACCATTTAGAAGCATACACACATATACACAAAATCAGAAAACTTTCATTATTGATCATCAATAAGATTTGTCTCCCAAAATTTCATCATATGTACATTTGTTATGTAAGAATAAAAATAAAATACAATGGGGCATGCTGTTATAGGAAAAGAATGCACCATGTGGCTTTGTGATACACTACCACTGGTACCACATCAAAGTGGATTATTTTCCTGCCACAGCATGTCCCGAAGTATTTTATACCTCATAAATAACATCAATTTGCCAATGATTACAATTTTTAATTTATTAATGACATGTCATGATTGTAAAAGGTTTATTAGGTACATTTAATGTTGTGGAACCTTCCTTAGACAAGTTATCACATGTTATAACAGCTATAAACAAGGTAATAAAACAACAAAAAACACAGAGAAGATGAAAGTCCTCTATCTTGAAGACCTTCTCATGATGAAAAAACCTATTGTTAAAAAGCTCCTTCCATGAATGTTAAACAAACTTCTCACAGAAAACTTCACCTTGTAAAAAAAATTACATTCTTTTTTGAATAACATGGTTTCTTTTGTATCCCTTCATTGTTAGCATTAGATTATGCAGACTGTCCGCTGTACATGTCCCTGTGAATTAGTTGTTTTCAGGGTGAAGTACATTCATGACTATACATACCCCCCAACCAACAGTTCATTTTCTGCATCTCCAGCCTTAGATTACAGTGAGAGGAATGAAAAGATAACATTCATTCATTCTTCTTCATAACTGCTTTATCCTTGTCAGGGTCACAGTGGATCCAGAGCCTATCCTGGGAACATGAGCTGGGAATACACACTGGATGGGCACATTCCTCGTGTCAAATATCAGAGTGAATCCCTAAAACCAATGGACAAGTCCTGAATGGGCTTTAATCTGTTGAAAGACCACGTTTCAGTTTGTGTAATGTTATGTATATTAAGTTAACACAGCAGCAGAGCTAACATCTGCTCTTCCACCGATGAATAAATCCTGCCCGTGCCTGCCTCTCCACCTCGGAGCTTCCCTAGGTGTGACACTGTTGGCATAACAGACGGGTAGAAATAGGCCAGTCCATTTCTTTTATAGGATGATGATGGAGAAAAGGCTTCCTTCATGTCGCCATTAAAATGATGGCTTTATTTTATACAAGCTTTAAAATCATTCAAATCATTCAATAAATTAATTACAAGTTAGTTCCCATTAATCACAAGCTGAACAGACCAAGATTTGTCAAAATCACTGTTTGAGTACTTGAGCTAATTACTCATCTCATTCATGTATATTCCTTTTATGCCATGTATTACTGTAATTATCCATCCTTTAACATCTCATTGTTTCAGATTAATAACCTTCTGCCTGCACAATGGCTCCTATGAGGGTCCATAACCATTAAACCACCACACAGAAATCATTTCCTAGAACCTTGTCACTAAAATTGATCAGGTTCCAAATTACAAGGGACCCTGGAGAATTTTCAAGACTCATAGAACCACAGTTACATATGTATTTCACTAATCCTAACCCCAAGGCATGGTGAAGGAAACCTGGATAGCGTATACCAACAACATGATTGAAAACAGGTCTGCCTGGAAGGGTGCTCAGAAATGCTTACTGTGCTCACATCACTGGAAAGGGTGATGTTACTTTGTAAAGTCTGAAGAAAGTGCATGGCAATGCCAAGGTAGCATCGGCACAACTCTATAAAAATGGGCTATGAGAAGGAGTCTGGCATGTTATAGTAGGGGCTGTACATCCAAGCCAAGGTGATGACGTCTACCACCCAGTGGGCTGGCCTTTCCTTGGACAAGTGTCTTCCCACCATAATAAAAAAAAAACAGATGGTCTAAGGATCTGATGGCTGCCTCTGGTCCAAATAACACTGTAAGTCGCATACTGGATACAGTAAGGAATGCTATGCTGGCTCACGCTCATTGATGGATTCAAGGTCAACAGACTGATTAACAAAGTTTGGTGACATGACCTTGGGCAGAAAACCTGGATTCAGCGCAAAGTTATCTGGCCACCACCGCATTCAAGGCAAGCTTATTGCCAGAACACGCAACTCCCCAACTCTTTTAGGAGTTTTGAAGTTATTACAAGCAAGAAAGCAGTTTCCAGAGACACCTATTTCACCTCAGCATCATGAAGAGGCTCATAAGGAGGGTCCTTACTTAAGGGAGTCCAGTACAAGGGGGGGTTCCAAGCTGGGCTACTAGGGGACATTTGCAGGAAGAAGTTCCTCACCCCACTCACAAAGGCAGTAATAAGCCTATGAGACCCTAGCGAGATGGTTCTGTGGTGCACCGCAATGACTGCCACACACACTCACACACACACCTTTAGGATAGATGAAGAACTGCCACTGTTTGGCAGTTGCAAAACCAAATATGTATCATAGGAATTGAGAAATACATGGGGTCCTGTCACTGAGGTGACCACAATTCACAGAAAAACTTCCACTTAAGGTCATACAAGGCCCATGTGCAAGGAGCTCTTCAAGACGGGTTTCCTGCTAGTCCTTAGTTGGCGATTCACCCCAAGGGGCCAGCCCCAATCATAGGCGATCTGGCTGAGGGTGCCAAATTTATCCATTAATTTGGGATAGCAGATCTACTCAGGGAAGATGGTGCCAGGGCGTTCCAACAACTACTGAAAACAGCAGTGGGAATCAAGGGGTAGCCACAAGCAGGACTGTGGCGTAGGTGCTGAATCCATTAAAGAGTGGAAAGAATCAGCGGTAGAGGAAAAAAAAAATAGCAAGTGTTAAGGCCAGTCATGCCAGCAGGCTGGCTCTGACAGGCAGAACCACAACCTGCAATGTGTTGACCTGGCACTGGCAAAGAACAACCTTTGTTTTGTGCAACCTTTCTGCCTTTATCTTAGACAATTTTGTAGCAGACATTCGCTGGAGCTGAAGTGTAATAACAGAGCATAATTACAGCCCTCACTGTAGCACTTTGAAGAACTGCATTTTGACAGACCCTGATGTAATATTCTTGTGAAAAGCAGGCTGATATTTTGTTTGATCTTAAGAACTGAAGTTTTGTTCTTCCACCAATATGTGATGGCTTTAGAGATTTAGAGGATTTCAAGGTTAAGAGACAAGCTTTATTTCGCCAAAATGAGTTCAAGAAAAAAAAAAAATAAGTCTTCTAATTTGTCTTAAACTTTTGTTTTTAGAAATTGTTGGAACTTGTTGAGGGTATTACACAACCAAATGAGAAAAAGGCAGTAATGTGTTGTAATGAATTTAAGATTTGTAATCAATTATTAAAACTTTGAAGATTAGTTTTTTGTGCGAGTTCATTGCTCCTATTTTGATCTCGGTTTTGTATGACAAGATGCAAAACTCAGGCCTTGAGGTGTAATTATTTATCCATGACTCATTCCTGAACAATTACATTTTACAATGAACTAACTGGCAATGCCTGTGCTGATTCGGCAATGAGAAGTGATTTGATTCTCAATCAGGCTTGAGCTGGTGCTTAATATTTCAACGCAATAAGAAATTCCCTTATATTTCATAATATAAGTTTGGATGTTCTTCATTGTATGTGAGGGAAGTATTGCTAGTTCTTCAGAACACAAATGGAATCAGAGCTTTCCTTGATTTGGGGTAATCCTCAAATTTCTCAAGATACCACCTGTAGGATAAAATGGATAAAAGTGATTATGGTCTTGAACAGAGCCTGAACAGCAGCACATTTAACTAATACAGGAGGGGAACGGTAAAATATGATGGGTTGATAACTGTATTACCAAATATTACAAATGCTTGTAGTATATTTCAAATTATTAGTTGCTTCTATAAATAATTATTTGGGATGTCATTGTCTATAATGATATAGCATACGTTTAATGATATAATGATTTGAGATTTTCTTTCAATGATTATATGCAGTCAAACCCATTAATCTAACTATGCATTCATATTAGCAAGCGACAAGTCGCTCGTGTTGGTTGTCGTTTCTCTATGTATGTATTTAAATTTGATTTACAGGTTAAGTGCTAGGCTTCGTAATAGTTTTTATTTTGCCCTATTAGCAAAGCAAGCTCACTGTACTTGCTACGCACACACTAGAGGAACCAACGTTCTCTACTACTTCCTACCAAGCTTTAATTTACATTGTAATGTCTCTTTATATCTATATTGGAATGTTACATATATAATATTATATGTAATGAGAGGTCATATATGACGGGATAAGATGAACCCGTGTCTATGATACTTTCTTTCATTTTTGTGCATTAAACTTTAAATGGAAACTGATTGCAGGTAGGAAATAAAGCTGTGAGTGGGGAAGAATCATTTGGATTAGTCATTTTACATATCATACCAAATTTGCCTACTAGAGTTGAGAAAATCTCAATCCAAATGTCCAAGAGTTGTGGCTCCACGTCACATAGATACGTAGAAAAGGAACTGTCGCTTGTCGCTTGCCAGTGTGAACGTAGGGTAACCAAGAAAAAACTTTACCAGTTTAACTCAATTTGAAATAACATAGAGACTGATTTTATATATATATATATATATATATATATATATATATATATATATATATATATATATATATATATATATATATATATATGTTATATACAAGTTTAGCTTACTTGTGGTGGGCGATGGCTCGGTTGGAAAGAACAATGAAGGTGAAGAAAGCAAAGGCAAAACTGTGGATTGAGTGCGCAGCCAGAGCGAATCCAGCCCATTCCACGATCTCACCCAGAAAATTAGCACCGGACACGTACTCAAACACTCCACCTACAAAACGCATACTGTCATTTCAGTATATGCTAACTATGTTTATACCACAGCGCTGTACAGTTCTAAAAAATCTGATCGGTCAGAAGGAGCTCTATAACTGCACCTCTGACAACAATGCCTTTACATGTGTTTAAACCAAGGCTAAGCTTAGGCTAAGGCTATAATTTTCTCATATGGCAGGTATCGTCAGTATAACAATAGCCAATTCCACTTTAAGTCACAGTAACTAAATAGGTGAATGGACATTAATAATACATATTTCTACCCCCTCGTCCTTGTTAAATAATTTATTTTGAAGATTATAAATAAAAGTATCATTGAATTCCCAAATGTTTTTAAATACCATAATACTGTTTTCGCTAGCACTCTGCTAAATATTGTAATATAATCGTCAAGTATTATATATCAAATGTTTGGTGTGAAGGTTTCTTAATTAACTTATAGTTATTTTGACAGTTTTTAAAATTATAGTCAAATGTTGTCTTGTACCATTTTACACCTGAAATATCTGACTTTGTAGCACCTGTTTTTGGATGGATTGCTAATGTGAGATATGACCAAGCCGTTTGTTCAGTGTTATTCTGTACGTAGCATAAAAAAGAAAACAACCTGTACGTCATCAGTCACTGTTTCTGACTGCACATAAATCCATCTGCTTCTTTTCAAGAAATAATGATTCACAATTTACTGAAAGCTCTCTCTCTCTCTCTCTCTTTTTTTTTTAACCTCTGGGTATCTTGTAGCCCGTTTCTCCTGGACTGCGCAGGTTCCTCAGAATGTGGTCAGAATGAAGGTTAATTATCCATCCAAGAAGCCACAGACAGGAGCCTGCATGAAAATGAATGAATTACAAATCCATCACATAAGCCTCATCATATTCCCCAGCCAGAAGCATACTGCTGTGATAAATGATGTTTGTGCATAGGAGAATAAACTACAATCTGATGTAATTACCAGAAGCGTGGGATGAGTTGAGCACATCTATAAGTCGCAACTCAAATAAATAACCACTCTTTACTACCATGGTGAGCAGAACAGCATGCCAGATTGCACAGTGAGTTGACCTTTGAGGCAAATGGGCTACAACATGCTTACTTTTATCCAAAGCATGTTGATTTGACTCGTGTAGAGCTGAGCAGTTAGTGGCTAAGGGATTAACAGTCTGTTCACTAGCACAGACGCTCACCCAGTAACCAGCAGCATGGATAACAGGACCTGACTGTCCACTACTTTATGCACCACTGCATTGCCTTTCCAGACAGTATACATTAAAAGAGGCCACTACTCCATTACCCACCTGTGATGAAGCAGGGATGTGAAACCCAACCCTGAGGGAAGTCTGCATACTGGCTCAGGTATCTCACTTGCAGATATCCATTATAAATGCAAAACACAAACGCCAGAGCAAAGGATGCAAACGGTGTGGGCTTTCCTCCTTGGATTAAAAACGGATATATGAGAGACCTGAAAGAAGCACATGGCTTAAGGCAAGACACTACAGGTAGAAATGACAATGTTGGTCAATCATTTTTCAGATTTTTGGATATTTTTAACATACAGTATCTGCTCCTAGACTGTAGTCAAGATAAACTCAACAGAACTCAAAACTCAAGGGGAAAGGTTTATTTCCCTGTTTCGCCTTATCTTAAACTTTAAAGTTTAAAACTACTTTAGGGATGGTCTAAGCTCCTCCCACTTGACACAATCATCTGTTTCCTAATATATATATATATATATATATATATATATATATATATATATATATATATATATATATATATATGTCAAACTATGTCTCATTGTGACCATGCATGGTAATTTTCTTTATAAACCTTATAAACCACACAAACTAGAGTGAAAACTCAATTTTTTTTTTAATGCAACACCATGAATCTCAGTTTCTAGATTGGAAACTGATGAAATTTTACATGTTCACTCCTATTTATAATTGGAGGGTTTATTATTGTTAATAATTTTTGGATTAATGTTAGATTTTATACTAAAATGTGACATAAAATATTAACAGTGCATGATATGTTCTTGATTATAATAAACAATAAAGAAATGATAACGTTTTCTGGCAAGGTTTTTCCCTTGAGAGTGTCATATTTTTATTAGGTATGCAAATTTATGCACATTTAATCAGATCAATCCTGAGCTCAGGTTACTTTCTGTGTGGAGTTTTGTTTGCCCCATGTTCTCCCCATGTCCTTCAGGGTTTCTGCCGGGATCTCGCGTTTCCTCCCACCCCCCACAAACACGCTGACAGGTGGATTGCTGACTGTAAATTGCCTCTAGGCGTGAATGAGTGTGTGAATGTGTGTGTCCCTTTCAGGGTTTACTCCTGCCTCGCTCCCAGTGTTCCCAGGATAGGCTCGGGATCCACCGCAACCCTGACCAGGATAAAGCGCTGAATGAACGCGTCATTAGACAGAGACTCATTTGCATAAATAAATGTAGTGTCTTGCTGAGTAATAATGCATTACAGCATAAATATATTAAATCAATTCATCAGTTAATGAACAAGAGCTTGGGAAATTAAAATAAGTCTTAGGAGGAGTACTGGAAGAAAATTAAATATTAGGCTGGATTGAATTTACTTACCTTTGTACATAATGGCAAAAGTACATGCCAAGAAGGAGCTGGTTAGGTAGATCTGTTATCTTCAAGGGTGAAGCCCATAATATTAAGCTCAGAGGCACAAGAAAAGCAGGTAGCTCTTGAACAAACCAAGCCACTTTGACATTAACCGGAAAGCCATATTTACTGGAGGTATACCTGCCATAAGGTACGTTCTCAAAGAGCAAAGCTACACATGTCGCAAGTGCCATGAGCAACATTAAATATGAAAGACAGTCCAAAATGTAAAGTTCTGCCTCTTCAGAGGAAAACAGGCTCCTCAGGATACTCTCCATGACTTCTATAATAAACAAAACAGTTCTAAATGATTGAGAATAACTAAATAACGCGCTACTTTATCGCTTCAGCGCGGTTCCACTAAACCCCCGTGTTGTCTTCCTATAGCGTCCACCAATCCTGCACGGTGGGCGGGGTTTACGTCAAGAAATAGAATGAACCAATAGGATGAAGGCACTGTGCATGCTATTATTTCTATGCCAATCGTTGAATAGCGTCTTTTACACCATATTTTAAGAAGACTAACACCTACACCCGGGGAGAAATTTCAACAGAGTATAAAATTAAAGGAGTATAATTTACGTTCGAGCTCTACAACGTTTGCAAACGTAGCATTATTTATTTATTTGTTTTTTATTTATTTAATAATAATAATAATAATAATAACACGTCTGTTTGCTTTATTATTAATGTTGAACCGCTCCACGAAACCCATGCGTTTTCTTCCAACAGCAACCACCAATCAGCGCACGGTGGGCGGGATTTATGTAAAGAAACGGACCAATAGGATGAATGCGCTGTACATTTTTATTATTTCTAGACCACTCAGCTATTCTTTATCTTTTATAGAATAATTTACAAGGATTTTTATGTACAGCAAAAAAGAGTGTTATTTATGTTCTAGCTTTACAAATTCGTCAGGGTTTTACATTTACCATATTTATTTTTTTATTTATTTGTAAAATAAACACTACTACTACTACTACTACTATTAATAATAATAATAATAATAATAATAATAATAAACTTCTTGGACGCTCAACATATAATTCAGGCAGCACTACAGCCACCACTGAAGGGTCCTTAAGGCGGCTGCGCTGCGTGTATTGCGCACAACCGAATCCTAAATCTCCCCGTACTCTCTACATTAGTGCACTACGTAGTGTTCCAATCAACGGAATTCTAAACCCTAACTAGTGCACTTAATCTTCACTAGCCAGCCGTTTGTAATTCGGCGCGTGTGTCATAAGGAGTCCCCACGAGTTCCTCTCTCCTGAAGCCAGTTTACACTCAGCGTGTTTTCTTCACAGTCTCAAAAAAACGCTTCGCAGGTTTATATCCCGAGTCGTGTGTTTCTGCAACATGGGTAAAAGAAACAGGAACAGACAGAATTACAAAGATGGACGACCGGAAGGAAAGAGGAGCAGAGATGATGCTGTGAGTTTGTTAGCTTAGCTGTGAGTGCACCAGCACTGTGTGGGGTTTAAAGTGTGGACCATCTGTTGCATGCTGCTTATTCTTCTCAATAAACTACTGTCTGAGGACAAATAAGTGTTTATATCTAGAGAACATTCTTTTGATGGGACAAATCCTGCCTGGTTTGAACATCACACACTGAAGAACGTGTGTGTGTGTGTGTGTGTGTGTGTGAGAGAGAGAGAGAGAGAGGGTCAGAGGGTCCATGTGCTTCTCCAGAATTTGTAGTCAGTAACAAAGCAGTACATTCAGTTTAACCTAATCATCAGTTGGTAACTTGGATATGACGTACTGGAGCACGACAATCACCAACCTGCTGGATTCTGTCCTCACAGGAGTGCAGATGATGATCCTAACCCTCATTATCTTCTTCTACAGTCTCATGGTTGTCAGATTTTTCACTATGCTCTGTATTGCTAATCCCATCGCTATGTTTTGATCTCAGGGTTGGGGTGCAGGCTACGCTGAAATCATCAAGGAGAACAAGCTGTTTGAGCAGTACTACCGTGAGCTGAAGATCGTTCCCGAAGGAGAGTTTGAGGAGTTTATGGAGGCTATGAGAGAGCCACTGCCTGCCACCATCCGCATCACCGGCTACAAAAGGTGACATGCGCTCTGGTTGTGGTTCGGATGTTCTACTCCATCTTCTTCACCATCAGCATGAAGGACCATCAGCGTGAATGTCCCGGGTCCTGTCTTCTATAGGGCTGTAACTAATCCTGCAGTTGGATACTTTAAAAAAAAAAAAAAAAAAAAAAAAGATTTACTAAATTCAAAAACATTTATTTAAAAAATGCTTAATATATTAAAAATCATGATATTTGGGATTCAACTACAGATAGACAACATGAAAACAAGTTATTGTTAGTGTGGCTAGTGGTGTATAAGAGGAATAAAACAAATCAGGACATGCTGTTGTAGGGAAGTTATCATTTCTAGTGTCAGAAAACTTAGTTACAGCTTTTCCTCTGGTTGTTACAAAGCTCTGACACTAGAGACTCCTTCCAAAAAATGCAAAAAACAGAGCTGTGATATACGCACATGTAGTGCAATGGTCAGTGGAGACTAATTTGAGATGAAACTTGCATCTGTGTCAAGCGTCCATTTGTGAGCAGATCATCTAAGACCCCAAGCTCAACATCTGAGCGCTGTTTATCTCAAGAGATAATTCGCTTCCGTTTAAATTCAGTTTCTGTTTAAGTTGTAGGAAATATAACTTGTGTTTCTGTCTCTCTGTATATTAAATAGTCACGCCAAAGAGATCCTACATACCCTGAAAGAGAAATACTTCAAAGAAATACAGGACCTGGAGATCGATGGACAGAAGATTGAAGCCCCTAAGGCTCTAAGCTGGTAGGAGTCATGGTTGTTTGTTTTTGTTTTCCCCAATCAGCTCTGTTATATGCGTGAGATGTAATTGAGTGGTCTTTGTGGGATCTCAGGTACCCTGATGAACTGGCTTGGCACACCAACATGAGCAGGAAGATCTTGCGCAAGTCTCCACTTCTGGAGAAGTTCCATCAGTTTTTAGTGAACGAAACCGAGTCTGTGAGTAAAACTGTCTCGTTGTGGATGTTTAACATCCTGAGTGTCATTGTTCTTTTAAAATGTCGTGCATCTGACAATAATTGAGAGGCGTTGATGACTGAATTGATGAGCATTAATTTTGTTGATGGAAACTAAAACGCAAAATGTTTGCCAATGACAGACGTGTGGGAAAAATGTCTGTGGTCTGAAGAACAATGTGGTAATGTTTGCAAGAATCCCAGCATTGCTCATTACACAGCTCCACTGTGCAGCATGGTGGTGGTAGCATCATGCTGAGAGTCACCTTTGGCTTCTTGATTGTTTCACTGACTAAAGCTTAGTATTGGTGTTGGAGGGGTGTATGTGATATTTTCATCACAAAAGCAGACCGCATGGATGACGCTTGAGCCTCTGGTTTTATACCGTGGGGCTTATGTTTGCTTCCATGTTGTTGTTATGCTTATAATCAATTCCTTGTTTTGCTTATAATCAATTCCTCTCCATTTCTCAGGGAAATATCAGCCGACAGGAGGCGGTCAGTATGATTCCTCCTCTACTGCTGAAAATTGAACCTCATCACAAGGTACAGTTCACAGCTTTGCCGTGTAATCCTGATGGTTTACTGTTTTGTGTGTGTGGGAAATATTCAAGTTTGATCATGCTTGTGTGTGGACAGATTTTGGATATGTGTGCTGCTCCAGGATCAAAGACCGCTCAGCTTATAGAGATGCTCCATTCTGATATGGACGTGCCCTTTCCTGGTAAAGAAGTGATTATTTTATTTATAGCTTTATTAAGTCATGAAGAATTGAATTGATGAAAAAAGCGTTAACTACAGACCTATAAGAAAAAAACTGACTGATTTAAATCTCATTGTGTGACACTGTCTCTCTCTCTTCCTCTTCCTCACAGAGGGCTTTGTAATCGCTAACGATGTGGATAATAAGCGCTGTTACCTGCTGGTGCACCAGGCTAAGAGACTGAACAGTCCATGTATCATGGTGGTAAACCACGATGCCTCCTGCATCCCACGCCTGCAAGTGGAGAGCAACGCTAAGAAGGACATCCTGTTCTATGACAGAGTGCTGTGTGATGTCCCCTGCAGGTGAGAGAGAATATACGCACGCACACACACACACACGCACAAACATGCATGTCAGCCTTTTTTTTTCAGTGCTGTTCACTGGACCATCATAGGCTTAATTTTTTTCATCAATCATCTCAAACACCATTAAAATACAGTCAATGGAATATTAATATTTTTCTAATAGCTCTTAATTAGAGTTGAATTGATTATCAGCAAATCATCTTCAAATGTGTGTATATTTTAAGTCCAAAACAGTGATCATGCTGTCTACCAGGGTGTCATTTTACTTTTTTTTTTGTTTTGTTTTACCTTCATATTCACAGCATTTGGTAGATGCTCTAATCCAAACTGACTTACAGAACTGCTTTGTACATTAAATCGCTCAGTGACCCTCCAGGACCTGAGTGTGAAGCCACAGTCCTACAAATATTTGTGCTTCCCTCTTTTAACACACCAATTCCGCCCATAAACGTGGCTATTTTAGCATGAGTAAACGTACTAAAATAATTCCTTTCAGCACGCTGAAACCATTTGCTTCCATGTTTTAACTTCACATTCATCAACATGAAATGATGGGCATGATCATGATTTATGTCTAGGAATAAAGGCTGATGTCGTATCAACAGAATGATTCTCGACCTCCCTTACTGGTGCAGTCAAGTCAAGTCAAATCAAATCTAATATGTGGTGTTATATTAATATTAGGTCTCATTTATTAATCTTCTAGTAAAGTTGTGTGTAAAGGTTTTCACAGAACAAACCGAACTAAAAATGCCTTTTTTGTGTGTCTGATTTTCTTTTTTGTACTTGCTTATGTATGATGATAAATCCCAGTCATCAAAATGAAAAAACTTGTTCACCGTGTAGCTAATTTGCATTTAGTGATGCCCACAACATTTCCTAAAAGCTCATGGAGAGCTGGAAATGACAAAATGGCAACTAAAGGTGAAGGCGTGCCTCCCAATCATGGTGTGTGCTAAATCTTCCAATAAGGCAGCTCAGCCACCGCAGCAAGTCAGCTACCAGTCACACTAACGCTTCCTCCTTTTATAGGGCGCCATTACTTTTGATGCTGAGTCTTATTTGTCTCAGATTGTGGATTTCTTTTGGATCACTTCCTTCAAGTTGTTAATATAACAACTGATTTTTGCTAAATTTTCATCAAATTTGTGTGTGATTGGAAGTAAGTTATTTAAACTTGACTGTGTAATCCATATAAAATAAAGCTGCATGAACTCGTGTCATTTATACGATTTGAGGCCAGACAGTTGGGTTTCCCAATAGTGAGTCACGAATAAATTAGTTCATGTCCATGTCATGTCCATTATTTCATTAGTTCATGTTTGATAAATGAGGCTGATTGCGCAGCTGCATAGTTTGCGTATATTCCGTGTGCTGGTCCTGATGGATTAGAATGAAGATTTGATGATAATACAGATGCTTACCTGTTACTTTGTGGATATTGAGACCAACAGATTGCCATAACTGAAGCTAAGAAATTACATGTTATAGCCTACATTTCAAAGTTACTTTTAAAATAACACTTCTAATATTTGGTGAAGTTCTCCTCACATTCTGGCAGCTTCATAAAATATCTACTCAGAGGAGAACGTCTGTCCTCTGTGGCATCCCAGGCTCTGTCAACAGGAGGAAAAAACCCAGCACACCACCAACACCCAGCTAGACTCGCATCCCGGACCTCTAGCTCTCGCTACAGCCATAGTTCTCAAACTGGGTTCCAGGGATCCCCAGGGGTCCATGTACCATAGCCAGTTTTTTTTTTTTTTTTTTAAATTTTAAATAAAAACCCCCCATTATGCAAGTTATTCTTTTTATTATTAATTTTTTTTTTTTTTTTTTTTACCATTAATACTCTCAAAAATGTTTAAGATGCCACAAACCTTTTAGTCTAGTGACTGTCTTTTGCTTCACAGTGTTCAAAAGTTTCCTGGTTAACCAAGTGTGTGTGTATATACATTGACGTGCAGAGAGCCCATCAAGATTCTGAAGCTTGTGGCCAGAAAAGCGTACAAATACTATCAGGGAGCATTGTGGCTCATGGGTGGAGCATCTGAGGCTACCATCTAACCAATCAGTCATGTTGTCTGCCATTTCAGAAAGGTCCTGCTTGTACACTAGCATTAAAGCCCAGCCAGCATGCATGCATGTGTTTTTAGGGGGTGTGGCTGTATTTGTTTGCGTTTTGGGTTTTGAAATGACTAGCTTGAGCAAATGTCCACCACATCATTGGCATCTAAAGTTAGCGCAGTTCATTTCCACTGCTTGGCATCTTGACATCAGTGCCATCGGGCCAAGAATTCTCTTAACAGCGTTAAATTTAGACCATGTGGAAGCTGTTGAAATCATGTTCAACACATGAGAAAAGAGGAAAGGCCAAGAACTGGAGGTTTAAGAAATGATGTGGTGATGATGCTCCACTGTAGTGAAGTGCATATTTTGCACACTTTTGCACAAAAGTAGCTTGTAGACATGACCCTGAGGTTTGTATTTTTATACACTTCACACCCACATGCATACCAGAACCTTCCCCCCCTTGTATTTTTGAAATCTGTTATCCCAGCATGAATCCTCATACAACATTGCAGCATGTGTGCTTGGGTTTGTGGGTCTCCAGCCTCGCAGTTCTACACAACGTGGCTCGTTTGCTGCCGCAAAAGGGGGCAAACATCGTACACTTGCCGTGTGGTCAGTCTGTCTGAAATGCTCAGGCAGCTGAGTGTCACTGAATTGATTGGAGCTGAATAGTGAAGGTATGATTATGGCTTGTCGTTCTGCAGGATCAGGTTGCTCCGAGTTTAAAAGCTTCACCTCAGAGTAGCAGAAAATGTGCAGTTGTCCTTTTTTTTTTTTTTTTTTTTTTTT
>CM041003.1:5852380-5865204 GCA_022985145.1 Pangasius djambal
GCTTCTGCAATTTTGCAAAAATACGCTTAGCGGTTTCTTAGTTTGTAATACACAAATGCGAACACAAAACCAGCTGATGTGTAAAAAACACAACGGGGTGTGCTGTTATAGGAAGATAATCAACGATGGGATGGTGAGATGTTCCCCAACATGAAATGGACAACACAACAATTTGCCTACTTTGGCTTTTTTTTTTCCCCTCCATTTATGCACTTTTTATCCATTTATAGCTACATTTACTGTTGCAACAGCTATAAACACCTGTTACCTCACCAGCCATTCTTCTTTCTTTTTCTTGAAGTAGCTTGTCATGTTTCCAAGAAACTTCAAAGCACAAAGCCTTCCTCCATCCTGAAGTCTTTCTGACTGACACTGGAGACTCCTTACATAATTGTTAAGGAATCATTTTACAGAAAATTCATTATGGCAATGATTATACATTATTCTTTGTTAAAGAACTTATTTATTTATTTATTTATTTATTTATTTATTTATTTTTATAAAAATGATTATTTATTTATCTTTTTATAAAAATGGTGCATCAGGCATACATGTCCCTGTGTAAGTTGTTACTATAGAAACAATGTTGTGTTAGAGCAAGTGCATTAATATTAACCTGTGGTTTGCATTGATGCGGTCAACTTCTGACCAATCAGAATGAAGAATTCAGCAGCACTATGTTATAACTTATTTTAACATGGCAGTGGACTTGCTACCACTGTAGATAATGCACCAGAATCGGAGCTCATCACGCTGAAAATACCATCTCAGTGAAGCATGGTGGTGGTAGCACCATGTTGGGCATTTTTGTGTGTATATGTGTGCAACTACTGTCAGAGCTACTGTTCATGGAAGTTAATCAGCTGGAAGATGCAGCGTATTAACAAAACCTCATCTGTGTGTCCACAGTGGAGATGGAACAATGCGAAAGAACATAGACGTGTGGAAGAAGTGGACGACCAGCAACAGCCTCCAGCTCCATGGGTTAGAGACAAAGATGTCAATGCTTTGATTTTTTTCCTTTTTCATGTTTGCAGTGTTTACAACCATTGAGGCATATATTTAGTATATTAAGCCATAAATTTATAACCTTACGGGGGGAAAAAAGGCCAATAGATGCTTCTAATTCCAAGCATCTCCACTCAGTAAAACTTAAAATACAAAAACAAAGAAAAAACCACCACCCAGGTTACATGTTGTGGCAATACAATTAAACTGCAAATATCCATGTAAGTTTTATTTAATCGATTTAAGAAAAAGACACTAGTTTGTTTGTCTAGTGTTGCTCAAAAGATCATTAAATTAGCTTCAGTAGCTAAGAGTATTATGTTCTGACTGACCGAAGATGAGAATAAATATGTGCTGGTGGGATGTTAATTGTGTCAACTTGAAACACTGTCAGCTGTATTTTTTTTTGTGTGTGTGTGTGTGTGTGTGTGTGTGTGTGTGTGTGTGTGTAATTAATTTTCTCTAATACCCTTGAGCTCAATATAATTCTGTTAGGAGTTTGTGTATATTGTGTCTTTGTATTCTCTATACCAGCCAGCTGTTGCTGATGTGTGTGTGTGTGTGTGTGTGTGTGTGTGTGTGTGTGTGTGTGTGTGTGTGTCACTGTATTCTAGCCTGCAGGTGAGGATTGCGGTGCGTGGCGTGGAGCAGCTGGCTGTTGGTGGGCGGATGGTTTACTCCACCTGCTCTCTGAACCCCATAGAGGATGAAGCGGTGATTGCCTCCCTGCTGGAGAAGAGTGAAGGTACAGCAGCTCTGATCAAGTCTCAAGTCTGTGTGTCTTAATTACTCAGGGCTTGAAGCGATAGTGCTGCTCAGTAAATACAAACAGTGTGAATTATGCAGTTTTCATTTCTACTACAGCTCCTTGCATGTTTGTTTTCCTTTCTCAGCTTGACCGATCTCTCGCCAGTTGATCTTATGAGTAGATGTTTAATTGATTTCCATACACCGAGTCTGTTCTTAGCTCATGGGAGCCTAGCTAAGCTGCAGAGAAAGAAAACACAAAGTCAAATATTGAGTTTATTTATAATACCAACTACAAGTGAACCACCTGAGAAGCAGGAACAGGAGAATTATTAAGCAAGAAAACCCTGCTATTGCTCTGCTATTGTTGGGAGATGGCTAGGTCGAATCCCAACAATGCCATAGCCATTTGTGGCCGGGATGGCATACCCTCTCTTGCTTGTCAATCAAATCGACACTAGCGACAATCGTAGGTGTCTGTGAGCTCATGTATGTGGAAGAGGGTAGATAGCGCTTTCCTTTGAGTGCGTTATGCTGCCCTGAGACAAAGCATGCGTTGGGTTGGCTTCGTGTTTCTTGGAGGAACCAAGTTTGGAAAAGAGCTACATTAATTGCAAGCTCTGGTCATACTATAAAACATTTGCATTAGTATTCTTTAGAGTCAGGATGTCTGCCTTATTGCAAACCTATAACTTTTGATCGCATCATCCACTTCTCTGACTCATATCAGCACGTTACGATTATGTCCTTTATCCCTCTCAGGTGCCCTCGAGCTGGCTGATGCCTCTACTGACCTGCCTGGTCTAAAGTACATGCCTGGGATCACATCCTGGAAGGTAATGATCTGTTAAACTATTTCCATTTGAGCTGCAAGTCACTGTATAGCCTCTAAAGACAGACTTGCATCTAATGCGGAAGCAGGGCTCTGCAAACTATATCTTGCTTTGAAACGTTCATCGTCGCACCATTTAGAAGCCTGTTTCCACATCAGGCTGGAAAAACGCGGTGCACAGAAATGTATGCACACTGAGGTATGGAGATTCTGATGGTTACAGCCTGTTAAATGTACAGTAAACGTGTTACCTGGAAAAAACCCTTCAAGTGGTGAAATTTGTACAGTTTCTAATAAATATAGTTCTGAAGACTACAGACTTCCCTGAACTGAAATATGTTTCTCTTTTGCATATATGAGAGAGAATTGCATTTAATGATGATACTTGGCTAACGCGTGACATTCAGAGCGCGAGGAAAGCAAGGCTTTGAACTTCTTTAGGCAGACTGTTTTTACCTCTGCGTTTGTTGTAATGGGTCAATATCCAACTTGATATTTTTTTCAGGAAGATAGCCTTACTTAAATTTAAATATAATCATTTCCACATATTTATATTTTCTGAAATGATACATTGGTTAAAAAAAAAAGGGTTTTTTAGCCGTTTGCCAGAATTCAGCTATAACAGCATTCCGTGGGTTTTCCTGGACCGCCACACGTATATCGGACATATCGGTCCGTGAGCGCAGACTAGTGCACGTGCTCTTGGTGTGCAATCAGTTTGATCTTTTCATTTTAAAGTTTACTCTAGTTAATGGTTTATAGTTGCATAACTCTAATTCTGATTTAATACTTTGCAAAACAGCCCAATTAATAATAATAATAATAATAATAATAATAATAATAATAATAATATAGGCGGCTGGACTCTGCTTCTAATCTTCCAGGTGATGACCAGAGATGGTCAGTGGTATTCTGATTGGTCCGAAGTTCCCTCCAGTCGTCACACTCAGATCAGACCCTCCATGTTCCCTCCTACTGACCCCGAGAAGCTGAAGAGCATGCATCTGGAGAGATGGTGAGCTCAGATGAGTGGAGTGTTGCACTTCTCGCTCTTGTGTTTTTCTCACACGTCTTAGTCATACAGTATATCAGAAATGGGCTGTGTTTTGGTGACACCACAATGATCCACCAGGGGGCGATGTCTGACAAGCTGAGATCCAAATCCATTACCAGGAACTGTTATTTAATCAAAAAGAGAGAAAAAAAATCCTGCAACAAATTCTTCTTAAATGATGCACATCATTTGATAGTGTTGTTTCCAGCAGTCGTTTTTGTTAATTATTTCATAAAATCCTTGTGTAATGTTGAAATATATTGAAATATCATATTTGCAAGACATTTACCTTTGATTAAAAATTTCTGTAACTCAACATATTTCATGTACTAAGAAAAATCTTAACACAATGGATGTTAAATCTTAAAGATGTATTCTGTTAACACGGAGTATTGTCTTCTGTGCATTATGAATGATCATTCCTAACTTTTTTTTTTTCTTTATTAGTGGAAAATGAAAAGTCTTTTATGACTTTTAGACCCAGTTGTATGTGAATAAATGCCTCAATCCATCTGTTTAATGTCAGCCTGCCTCTTTAGACCCATATCAGTGTGTACTGTGCATATTAAGTGTGTGTGTGTGTGTGTGTGTTTGCAGTATGAGGATACTGCCGCATCACCAGAACACCGGTGGCTTCTTCGTTGCCGTGCTGGTGAAGAAGGCGCCCATGCCGTGGAACCGCCGCTATCCAAAAGTAACTTTTTTTTTTTTTTTACAAAATCCATATATCCAGTATGTCAAAGATACCCTGATGATATACGCCTGAAGCATGTGGCCATGTTTATAGTGTACTGCATCCCACAATGCACCAGTCATTTAATTCATAAAATAAAAGCTGGAAAAATGTTTCCAAAGAAGGTAATAGTGGTTATAACTGGCTGAATTACTTTGAAATGCTGTATTTTCCAGATCAGTGTTGCCTCACTCACAACAGTTTTCTGGATTTTACTGTGAAATGATTTGAAAGGAAATGACTGATTTACTGCCTCTCACAATGAAGCACAAAGATGGTCATGTGTTATCCTGGCCTGCTTTTGGTTGGTGGTTAGTGTATTATAGAGCACACCATTTTGAACACAGCCTCTCTGTTTTTCTCTAGACATCTGCTTGTAAAGTAAACCTTAAGCTGCATTTCCATCATGAGTTGTTTTTATATCCATGAGCCCTGAGGCTGTACAGTGCTCAAGGCAAACAAAGCACGCCTCACGGTTGAGCTCTAAAGCAGGGATTTAAATCTGTTTGGGAGGAAATGGAAGTCCTTGCTTTAGCACTCGATGGCAGAATCTATAGATATGAGCTGTATGCAGCCACAAAACATTCCCATCTCGGCTCACGCTCTCTCTTCACGTGCTCTCTTGTTTTCTTTCTTTCCCTTCTCTTCTGATTTACGATCTCATCTCTTACTCGCCTTTCGCAGCCCAATTAGAGCCCTTAAAATAGCTTGTCAGAGTGTTTCTAACAATACCGCCTCCTCTCACCTTTTCCCTTCCTCCAGCTTCGGAATAAAGAGGCCACCGGCACCACCAGTGAGGAAGCGCAGGCTGAGAAGGGAGAGGCAGAGACGGCGGCCGAGGGAGACGCCGCTCTGGAAGACACTCCAGAGACAGAGGCCAAGAAAGATGGAGTGTGTGGGTGAGGCTCTTTGTGTCAGTTTCGGTTCTTTCGTGCCCTCTCTTGTTGTGTTTGTGGTGTGTCCTGATCAGCTCAGCTCTCTGTTCCAGCCCCCCGCCTTCAAAGAAGATGAAGCTCTTCGGCTTCAAAGAAGATCCCTTTGTGTTTCTGACAGAGGACGACCCGGTCTTCCCTCCCATCCAGTAAGCACTCTTCTCTTCTCCACACCCATTTCCACACACACCCACACACACCCACACACACACACACACACACACACACACACACACACACACACAATCCATACAGCTAAAAAAATTTTGTTTACCATAATAGCATATACACACTTTCAAATATTTTCCAAAGCTCAAATATATGGAATACATATGTTACATAAACATGATGGGTTTACATGCACAAACTACATCTGAGGTGTAGCAAATTTGAGTGTAATGCTAGTTCATGTGCGCGCACACACACAAAATATATATATATACATACATACATACATACATTTTAAGTTTGCAAATGTTTCAGACTAGCACATGGAGCACAAACATTTGCTAAACTTCAGATGTATGTACTGTGCCTGTAAGTATACACACACACACACACACACTCACACACACACACACTATAATATCAATAGTATAAGATGATGCTACCTCCACCATGCTTAACTGTGAAGATGGCGTTCTCAGGGTTATGAGCACTGATTCTGGTATGTATTTATAGCAGCAGCAGTTCCTCTGCCATGTTAAAATAAATGTTGAATTCTTGATTCTGATTGGTCCGAAGGTGATCGCCATCCTGGCTGCAAGATAAATCATAGGGTTACATTAATGTGCTCGTGCTAATATTGTCTCTATAGTAACAGATTCCACAGGGACTTGCAGGGTGGATGCACCACAAAAATGTGTGTTATTGTTATGTTTTTTTTTTTTTTTTTTTTTGTAAGCAATAAATAACACCTTTCACTCCTTTCAGGCGCATCCAGTCACTGCTCTCGATAAAATAAACAGTGTGAGAGGAATCATCCTCATGGTGATTAAACTCCATATGGAGACAGATGTGAGCTTTACTCTTGGCACAGGTCCAGGTTCATTTAGACACTCACAGAACACAAGAAGTTGACTTGATTAGCTTCCGTCTCTGCACCATACATCTCACACTGTTTCACAATGAATGTTTGAGAGTATGTGTATGTCTGTCTCTCTAGCTCAGACAATTAGTCAGATAGTTTGACTAACTGGCTTTGTATTTGTTCCAGAACATTCTACGACCTCTCTCCAGACTTCCCCAAGCTGAACGTCTTGACCAGGACACACGAGGGGAAGAAAAGACACTTGTACATGGTGTCCAAGGAGCTCCGCAATGTCCTGCTCAACAACAGTGAAAGAATGAAAGTGAGAGCAAATGTCCACACACACATTTGAGAAGGGCTTGAGAATAGAATTCAGCTCTCAATACTAATACAAGGTGTGTTTTGGAAAAGAATCACAATATTTAAAGACATGTTTCTCATACACATGTCCTCATGAGGGTTTATTAAAAATTAAATGATATTTAATTTGGCTGAGGTAGAACAAACAGCAAATTTAAAGGAGCTGTTTGTATTTAAAGGATCAGTCTGTATATTTTTTACAGATGTGTATTCATATATTCAAGATTCATTTAAAAAACAGTATTTCACTATCGTCATGCAATGGATCTCGGTAGTTTCTTCATTTCAGCTCTGATTTACGATTTTCTGGCCCAGAAAAAGCCCCTCCCCCAGCGAGAGCATTGCTGCTCAGTTCTGTGACATTTCCTTAAAAGCTAGCTTGTAAATTGTTAAATTATGTACATTAAGTGAAGGCTTGACAGTATTTGACTTGCAAAGCCATGTCACATGCAGCAGAGGGCTCTTAAAAAATAGAGACTGCTCCTTTAATATTTAATAAGGACCACAGAGATTGTACAACATTAAACATAACTATAAATGGATGGAATGTATGATGTGTAGTTTACTAATGAGTTAATGGTTGAAAAATTGCTGTCATTTAAGAGGAATAAAACCTTTTGGAGCATGCCGTTAAAGGAATTAATCAGCTTCATGATGTTAACAGTAAGTGCGCATCATACCAACTGTTGCTGATTCATTTCCTATAAAGGCACACCCCCAGTTGTTTTATTCCTTGCATATCTATTGATTTGGTTAGTGTTCTAAAGATAAGGTAAATGTCTGCAGTACTTTCAGGAAGGATAAAAGTCATTTATTAAGATGTTATTGTCGTAAATATCACCCAGGCACTTAAAAGCTTCAAGAAATATTTGCTCTTAAGTAGATGATGTGTATGAGAACGCATGGTGCATGTTACACCAGTGATAAACACTGAAACACTCTTCACCTGTAGAAGTGAATGAGCATGGCACTGGAACAGATGGGCCTCAGAGCAGCTCCAGCTACGTCTGTGTTCTGGGCACTGTGCTAGCACTTTGACTTTCCATCTGCCGAGAGTGGGATGGGGTGGGTGGCATTTATAAGACTGAGACAGATCATTCAGGAGAGGACACACACACACACACACACACACACACACACACGCGCGTCTGTAAATGTCAGCAGCTTCAGTTGGAAATGGTCCTCTGTGATTTATGTGGTGCTGTTTTCCTCCTCAGGTGATCAACACGGGAGTAAAAGTGTGGTCGAGGAATAATGATGGAGAACAGTTCGGCTGTGCCTTCAGACTGGCCCAGGAGGTAGGATGTGAGCCTAAATCAGAGGAAATGTATGCAGATTACATGCAGAACAAAATGTGTACTTCCTGTAGCGCTTTACTCCAGCCTGAAATTTTGAGCATGATGCAACATTGCTGAGCTTTAAATCCGAACCTGAATGTAGCCTGACAAAATTCCGATGGATGGATGGATGGATGGATGGATGGATGGATGGATGGATGGATGGATGGATGGATGGATGGATGGATGGATGGATGGATGGATGGATGGATGGATGGATGGATGGATGGATGGATGGATGGATGGATGGATGGATGGATGGATGGATGGATGGATGGATGGATGGATGCTCTGAGTAAACATTATACAGCCTACAAATGAGCTACTTATTTAGTGCTGTGGACTGTAAACCAAGCTACAAAGAGTACATGTAGGATCCTTTCATGGTTAGCACCATCACAATCTCTAACCTTCCATGTAATAAAAAGGTCATTAAATATTGATAGATACAGCTGTTTTCTAAAGTACCATTATTTATGTTTCCCAGTCAGAGAAATAGTGATATGAGTACAGAGAGTGAAGGATATAATGCACTACATCTGTTTGAACCGTTGTTCTCGCGCAGTGTGATAGTGTCACTTTCCTATCACAACTATCTATAAAGGTAGTTTTTTGGAGGTTATCAAGTGGTGACGTGAGACACAAGTAGTAAAATACCACTCGTAAAACAAACAAGTCAGTGTTTGTGATCTAAGTTCTTATTCTTTTTCACTGGATAGCGTAATCCATCCAGGATTTGTCATTTTACTATAACATAAACCGCCATACCAATTTTTAAAAAAAATAATAATAATAATGAGAACATGAGGGACATCATTAAGGGACAACGCAATCCCTGACCATGCTGATAATGTAGCTGGTTTAGCTTTATTAATCATAGCAGTAGTTGACTCAAGGGAGATAACATCGTTACAGAATAACAACCATTACTGACTCGCATCATTTGTCATTGTGGATTGACCCAATTATGAAAAATCTTTTTTTTTTTTTTTTTTTTTTTTCCTCAGGAGCAGTTAAGCCAGCATAAATGAATGATTTTTAAGAAAGTGTGAAGTGTCCATCATTTAATAAACACAGACCACGGTTCTGGTTACAGTTAACTCAGTGTTAATAATTCAACACCTCAACTATACTAACCACACCACAGCCCCAAAAAATCAGCACACACCATGTCTGTGTTACAGATAAGGTATGGGAACTGTGCCCATTGTATATCTTAAGCATGGTGTATACAAAAGAAGTTCATTTCTAACAAAGTATTTTGAAACATTAAACAGATGTATCTCAGTTAATGTTATAAAGCACATGTCACTGCTGTATGCCTCTGTCCTCGAGTGCAAATGAGCACGAGACACTGACGGTTTGTTTTAACAGCATTGCATGATTGTGACAACTCTTTAATGTTTAATGAAAATAAAGAGCAGCACACTTACGCTTAATGGGTGCCTATGCTCCCAAACACAGCCAGGTATGCCAGTACTTTTAATCTGTAATGAAAATACAAAGCAAACCTTACCATATGATGATAAGCACACACAGATGAGCAGTTGTGCATTTTCTAGGGCCGAATCTCAAATATAGCTCTCTACACTAGGCATGAGGGCACTACGTAGGGCGTTCAGCTCTGTTAAGTTATATTATGTAGAGAACAAACAAAGAGAATTGATAGCTAATTTAGATTTTTCATAGCTAGAAGATGGCAGAATTTATGTGGATCACAGGGAAGAAACGTTAGACCTTTGCACCACTCTGAAACCTGATCTGTGTGTTGTGTGTTTTTTTTTTTTTTTTCCTTCTTTTTTTAAATTTTTTTTTTTTTTTTTTTTTTTTTTTAAAGGGTATCTACACTCTGTGTCCCTACATCAGAGCGCGTGTCATCACCATTAGCATGGAGGACGTGAAGGTTCTTTTAACCGAGGAGAATCCTTTCCTCAGCAGACTGAGTGATGACGCTCACGCCCAGGCCAAGAAACTCGGTCAGTGGCTCAATCATATCTCAAAGCCCTTATCTACAGTCAGCCCCAGAATTACTGGCTCTCTGGTAATGATGAGAGGAAAAGGGTTATGACAAAACGTCTTTGTGGTTAGTTACTTTAATCTCGCAGACAAATCTAACCTTTAACTGAAGTAAATTTATTCTACGAAAGTCATCTTTATCAGGGGTTATTCCCTGGGTTATTCCCTTCATCATATTTGGAATACTCTGTTATGTAATGGATCTTTCTTAGGCTGTACCTATTACTTATAAAGTAATCCCCTATAATAAGTAGCATTTATAGGTTTTGTTTGTCTGATCTCCCAATAGTGCAGTGTTGCTGTATATAAATGTCAGCGTAATGGTAGGACATATATATAACCTTCCTTTTGATATCTACTGTAAAGATATTAAAAATGAGCAT
This sequence comes from Pangasius djambal, assembly GCA_022985145.1. Classification (NCBI taxonomy): domain Eukaryota; kingdom Metazoa; phylum Chordata; class Actinopteri; order Siluriformes; family Pangasiidae; genus Pangasius; species Pangasius djambal. The sequence goes on from CM041003.1 coordinate 5,862,813, forward strand.
TTTACATCCTAGCATGATTTTCTGTCACATTTGCCGTATTTGGGACTGAATTTCTGTCTTCACTGCACAACGTAAATGTAACTAGATGTGAAAAATGGACAAAATTATTCCCTTTACTTCAGAAGAGAATAAAGCGTGCCTCAACAAAGCTGTTGGGATCCTTATATGCTTTCCCTGAACTGCTGATTCCACATCAGCTAGCAGAAAACTTACCACATTTGTGTTTTCCTGATTTGTCTCATATACAGCATTTCTTCCTATTCTGGAGAATGCCTCAAAGCATTTAATGTGTCATTAGGAGGAGAAAAAACTGTCATTATATGGAGATTAAGTCAATATCAGCTAGCTAGCTAACCAACTATCTTTTGCTAATGTCAGCTATAATTGCTGTTAAAGTAAACTTCCTACCTAGCTAACATCTTAGCTAACATTGCTGGGTAAACTTGTCTGTTTGCACTTCTCTGTTCAAATATAAAATTTAAATCTCCAGAAAGTCATTAAACATAAAACTAATTAAATGCCAGATGTTTCAGAAAATGTTTTGTTCTGAACAACTCCAGCTCTGGAGCTTCTGTACAGACGGTTTGGTTAACATTATTGCTAGCAATAACATTAGCAAACACAAGCTTGGTTAGCTATCTAGCTAGCATCTTGACCTGAAATAAAGTGCTCCCTTTTTTCTTTCTTTATGGCAGTGATTTAGTTATCATGACAGTAGAATAAAATGTTAATTCCTCAATTCCTTTATGGTTATTGCAATCCTTAGCATAGTAATTGAAATGCATCTCGTTAGTGGTCACTTCTCTGTTCAGTCCTCAAAATGGCAGCCATTATACAGAGTGATGTCACATGAAGCGCTAGGATACTTCTGAATACGTCATTCTTTCCCCACAAAATAAAATATTTCTGTGTATAAATATGTATGTTGTTTAAGCTAAGGCTTTAAAAAAAATGTATGGTTTCATTCAGTGCTTGAAAATGGTATCTCAGAAATATTAAACATGTGAGCCATGGCTTTGTTGAAGTGGTAAACTTATTCCTGTTTTTTCATCTTCCAGAAATGGGCAGCATCGTTCTAAGATACCAACCTGATCCAAAGTAAGTGCTTGCATCATTCCTCGTGCCTTATTTCTTTCCCCTAATTGACACTGGAGCCAAGACACTGATTGGGCACTGAAATAGCCGAGGCTTCAGGGGGGCTGCCAAGAATCTTCAGCTGTTTGTGTTTGTTTGTGTGTGAGGGAGGAAGAGAGGCAGATGCTACCACTTTAGCCTCATAAAAGTCGTCTTGTTTGTACACTAAGATCTATGCAATGTTACCCGTTCTGTTCATCAAACAGTGGGGTGACAGACGGTGGAGAGCTGCCGCCACTCCTGTGTGATAATTACACGACTCGGGCTGATGGAGGCCACTCGCTCTGTCGGTGGAGAAATAGCTCCTCATTGTCTGTCTCAGCAAAAAGCTTATTGTCTGGCTCGCTAGGAAGCTGTGTTTCACATCAGTGGCCTCATTATCAGGCCACTGCTTACCAGAGTGTGTGTAGGACCTCATACACTCCTACACGGATGCATGCTCGTGCATGCTTAATATTGAAACTGTTTGGACTGAACCCTAGTAGACTTTCATTAGGATCATGTTCACGGTCATGCTTTAAAGTCACCATAAATGTATTTTTTTTTCTACTGGGCATAAATTGAGCTACAAAAAAAGTAAACTTCAGGGTACTTGTAGTACCCTTTACATATATAGAGAGAATAGGGAGCCATTTTGAGTTCAGCTGTAGGATAACAGTAATAGTTATGTCAGATTGTGTCAGAAGCCTGTGACTACACCAGACCATCATACATGCATGAAATAGCACTTGTGTCCTTGAGTAAAGTTAGGCAATAATTATGTGACAACACACTTGTCAGAGTCACTAATGGTTTGCTCCTTCCTGCTGACACTGATGTCCTCAGCATTCTTATCATGTTAGGTCTCAGTGCAGCTATTTATTTGGTAAATCATCATCTTTTTTTTTTTTTTTAAATATTAATATTTCTGCCATTGCCATGCTTCATATTTGGGGCTTTATCATAGCTCTTATTTCATATCGTGGAACATTTGTAGTCTACATTCTCCACTGTCTCACAAAAGGTGTCTGCCAGGGATCAGTCCTTGGTCCTCATATATATATATATATATATATATATACACACACACACACACACACACACACACTATATTACCAAAAGTATTCGGTCACCTGCCTTGACTCACATATGAACTTAAGTGCCATCCCATTCCTAACCCATAGGGTTCAATATGATGTCAGTCCACCTTTTGCAGCTATTACAGCTTCAACTCTTCTGGGAAGGCTGTCCACAAGGTTGAGGAGTGTGTTTATAGGAA
>CM041003.1:5868580-5880556 GCA_022985145.1 Pangasius djambal
CTCCCCCTTCTCTTCTTTCTCTCTCTCCCCCCTAAGCTTCGCTTCCTGTTTGACTGTAGTGGATAGGTATTGTTTGCTTTCCTGTAATTTGCATAGGCTATTTTTTTGTTGTTGCATATTTAACCTGATTGGCTCTTTCATATTCTATGATGCAATAACACTTACTTGTAAAGTGGGTACATTTTTCTACATTTTATCTGTACATTTAATTCCCGTTCAGAATTTGATGTTGCTCAGAATAAAAGACAAACAGAAAGCTGCACCAAGCCTACTCAAACATGCTGTAGGTGTGTTTATCATGCTTGGTTGGCTAACGCCAAATTCCTGTGCATGTTTCAGCAGGTTCTGATTAGCTCTAGTTTCTCTAATGATTGAGCTCCATAACAATGTATCGTCTGAAAAGCTGAACTCCAGTGAACGGTATAAATGTGTATTAAATACATTGAACTCAACAGGGTGCACTGAGAGAAGTTTTTGTGTAATGCAATCATGCTAATGGAAACAAAGATTGACCTTCGCATAGCAGAGTGTGAGATCAAGTGAAGCAATAAATTTAATAATTTAGTGATCGTATTATGTGTTAGTAGTTTCTTCTTGGATGTCTAATTCCCAATACATAAGGTCATATTGGTAAACAGAGGACTGAAAAAATGTACTTTCCTGGTTGTTCTGTAAAAACTAATTAGAAACGTGTAATGTTTCAGCTCAATTAGTGATGTCTCAGTTGTTCAGTGCTACAGAGCACAGCTTGTCTGATATTAGAGGATGACCTGGAGACAGCTAGCTGTCCAACTATGCTAAAACTGGCGATGCACAAATTAGTTGAGACTCGTGTCTGTGACAAATGTGAGCTAATTTTGGCTGTCCTGGGGTAGACAAATCATACTTTCATTAGCTAGCTTACCTGATGAGTAAATGCTCCTGTGCGTAGCCCAGTCTCATGTTTTAGTTGCACAGAAATCCTATTGAATAGGCATGCTCTAAAACCATGAGGAAATGGCAAATTGTGCTAGATGATAGCTTTGCACTGGACTGTATTTTGTTTGGTTTCATCAGTGTTTCCACACACCTGCATGTTCCTGATACTGAAAACATTGTTTATCTGTGCACGCTAATCAAACCGTTGTACCGTCCTTCAGGTTGTGCCTCGGCCCGATGTGCGTAGTGCAGCAGGCTTCATCGCGCCACTGTGAATCACGCTACATACTAAATGAGAATGTTTGTTTTGTGAAAGTCAATAGGTTTTAGTTTCTTTTTCTGGTTGTTGAACCTACTTATCCTGCTTAACTTGAATGAACACTAATGGCCTGGATTCAAAATCTGATTGTCCTGGACATCAAAGCTACTGGTTTGTCCAAACCCATGTTAACTACCCAGCTAGCTGCTTGGCATGTTTTAAAATTGTCTGTTAAAAATACCAGATCTGTGAAATTATGTAAAAGTGTAGTTTGTTTTTAGTAGATTCTTGTGCTTCAGTGAACAGCAGACCTGCCAACGTGTATGCCCTTTGCATAGGTACACTGCATTTTGACAGAGTTTGTATGTAAAATGTGCAAAGGTTGGCAAGTCTGCTGTTGTTTGAAGCCCAAGAATCAACTAAAATGATCTACAAGGCAAGCGGCAACTGGTGCCTGGTGATCGCCATAAACTAGAGTTTATACCTTTTATACAAGGGATTTGTGAAAGGACTATTTCAAAAATTTGAGTTTTTACACCCATATCTAGAAATGTACATTGTGCCTCATCAGGGTTGGCAGGTCTGGAACAGTTTTATTCTATACAGATTACTTTCCTGGCTTATATCAGGTGGAGAGGAGCTGTCCGTGACGGCGTGATGAGCCACAGCAGTGCCATCATGCCCTCTACTGTCCTCCTCTTTGTTCATTTGGCTCCATGCCACTGGTTGCACTTCTTAATTTTTTTTCTCTTCCCTTCATGCCTCTTTCACGTGTCTTTGTCCCAGTGATCATTAATGCCCCTCATTCATTTTTGCTCCTTCCTTTAGTAACCTGTCCATTTCTTTCTCTCTCTCTCTCTCTCACACCCACACCCACAGTCACCCCTGGATCATTTCTCCTTTAACTTGATGTTCTGTCTTCTTAATCTCCCTCCTCTCAGTGATCCCAGTGCTCCTCAGTGCCCCATAGATCTGTGTGGTTGGAGAGGAAAGACCTCCATCAGGGCTTTCGTGGCCCGGAATGAGCGTTTCCACTACCTGCGCATGGTGGGCGTGGAGGTCTTCCATAACAAGCAGGGCAAGAAGGATGAAGGTGCAGCAGAAGCTCAAGAAGGAGGTGCAGCAGAAGCTCAAGAAGGAGGTGCAATAGAGGAGGTGGAGACAGGACAAGAAGAAGGAGGCATGCAGAAAGAGAACTCGGACACGGAACAGAACGGGTCCTCAGAATCCAAGAGTAATGGAGCGGAGGAAGTGAGCAGCACTTGAGACTGGGTATTCTTGAGTCAGACTGAACCAAACTGGAACAACTGGGGGGTGGAGGTACTCTTGCTGTCACATCACCCCCCCCCTTTTTTTTTTAAAGAAACATGCATCAGGCTGTAATTTAACTGAGCAGCAAGTCCCTGTGGATTTGACATTTTTTCTAAGTGTTTAATGGGTCTGTTTTATTTTAAGATCTTTTGTGCATCTAATTGGACTGTTGAGATGTTCCTCTACCAATGGCTAAATCTCAAACGACAAGCCGATACTCACCCAAGGCCTGTGACCCAGTGTTTTACTTTGTTTTCGAAATAAAAATGCATTTATTTCGTTTTGAAAGTCAAAATGCATTTCATTTAACACCTATGTAAGGATTATATAGAATGTAAATACAACTTTTATTAAAAGCTTTAACTGTAATTTCCTGTGTTTTAATGAGTGATATCGTATCTGCAGCCCAACACTGATATTTCCTGCATAAGCATTTTCTTTTTAATCACCGTCTCAAATATCTTTCCAGCGTGGTTCAGAAACGGTGCTTGCTGCTCACTTGATTTGGCTGGCGTTTAGCTTGGCATGGCTGTCCTTCCCCAGCGCCGTGACCATAGTAACAAACTCCTCGGTGTGCCGATCTATTCTGTGTTCAACAAGCCAAATCACAGCAGCAGAGAGCGGGACAAAGACGAGACAGCGGCAGGCAGGCCAGGAAACACGCATACGCTCTCTGTCGGGTCATGAAGGGGTTATGGAGGTGTCACGTAGTTCAACGAACACCATATATTTATATATACTGTTACTGAAGAAGGTGTGATAATTAGCTAACGAGGCAATGGATGTTATTTATCATCATTTTTATTATTCTGTCTCTGGTTTTCTCTCTAAATAGACCAAAAAAAAAAAAAAACAGGCATGAGTGTAATTTATTTTTCTTCCACTGTGACAACAGTGCTAATTAAATCTTTCATAAAATCTCTCTTCACTCCATCTCGCCTCCTTTTCATGAAATGTCATTCTGGTGTTCTCTCACTGCTGTCTACACCCTCACTTTTCTTTACCATTTCTAACGACTAAGATGTGGGCAGAATGATGGCAAAAACGCAACATATTATTCATCAGTGAAAAGTCTCGCCCCCATATGCACTGTCTAAGAATTTTTGTTTCCTTTAATAAACACTATGCACAGTTTTATCATGTTCTTATTTCTGGTACATAACAAAACCCCCACGTAGGAGAGAGTTCAGTTCATCAAGAGGATGGAACATATAAGCTGGACCTTTTCCTCCTCCTTGGCTTCATGCACTAGACTGTGCTAAGCTAGGCTAAGCCTGTTGGACATGAATACACATTAGGGATTATCTAATAAAAAGGTTACGCAATGAGCGCAAGCAGAAACAGAGAGAACGTCTGCTAGGGATGATCTAGGGTTTCATAGGGATTAGATCGCTTCTGTGTCTCTGGCCTGGGATGCTTAGGAGGGATGTCCATCCAAAATCTTCCCTTCTCTCTCTCTTGGGCTCTAATTATAATATTTAATCTTACTGAGATCAGGAACAACCTACTACACAAATTTCTGCTCACTCCTATTAAGCTTAGCTGCAGTAAGCACTTTTGGTTGGAACACAACCCATTAACGTCATTTCTCTGTCTCTGAAGTCTCTGAACAGTAAGGCCTGTTTTATACCTCTGCATCTGTGTATTTATGAACACACGAGGGGGTCGTGCATGGGCAGTATAGGTGTCTGCCATGTAACATGAATGTGTCCACTAGGGGGCAGAAAATGGAAAAAGAAAAAATGTATAAAGTCGTAGTGGCTGCCATAACAAAAAAAATGAAAATCTCTTAGTGTATACCATAACGAGAAAATCTAGTAGTGGAATGTGGTTACAAGAAAATAGAAATCTAGTAGTGGATGCTATAACGAGAAAACTAATTCGTAGTGGATGCCATAATTTTACGTAAAACAGATTTTTTGGAAGATTTTTATAGATTTAAAATATATATAACTATATAATACAACATTTTTTGATTGAATTCAGCAATGACCCTTAGACTTCTGTTGTAAGTGATTTTTTTTGAGTAAAAGTGTTCTCTGGATTTTTTCTCAATACAGGAAAATGTGTAATTCCTGTAATCACACACATGTACACTGCAGATGCCCTGGATAGAGATTAGACTGAAAAATGCTGGAGTATTCCTTTAAGATGAAGTACTTCGGATGTAAGCTCATGCAATGATGACGCTCTGAAAAGTCCCTGAAAATAACGGAGGAGACAAGCATCACATCTCTGCTCTCCACCTCTCCTTTACCTCAAGAAACCCCTCCTCCTCTCCCGCATTCAATTTCTCTCTCTCTCTCTCTCTCTCTCTCTCTCTCTCTCTCTCTCTCTCTCTCTCTCTCTCTCTCTCAGCCTCGCTCTGTGCGTCACAGCTCGGTCTCCAGAGAGCCTCTGCAGTGTGTACTTCTGGGTCACGGTTAGCGCAACTGCACCTCCAGGTGACTGCTGATAGTGTGTGTCGATGATTGAGGGTTTGTTCCTCAAGGCCAGCTCACTGTGTCGTCTGTAAATTCAGTGGATTTCTCTAGCTGCCTGGCCTGAAGGTCTGGAGCATGAGTACAGTGTGTGGATCAATCATTTTTCCAGGTTTGCCAGTTAACCTGTGGTGGTACTATAGTCCTTCTCACTGTCCAAACTGGGGGATTATGGGAAGGAATGAGGTGGGCTCAGGCTCTGAGAGCCGGGTGCTAATCTTTATTTAGCACATGCCTGTAGGTGTTGCCTAGTAACAAAAGCGAAGCACTATGATGAGGGGAGGAGGTGTGGATCTCTCTCTCTCTCCTGCTTTATGACTCCCTCTCTGTCTCCTCCTTCCTCTCTTTCTAAAAACTCCCCTTCCTCATCCAGACTTCTCTTAGACTCCAACACACACACACATACATATTGTTCATATACTATATATAAAAAATACACCCACTGGCCACTTTATTAGGAACCATGTAACGTCCATGCAACGTTAAAAAAACAAAACAAAAAAAACCATGCAGTTACAGGTCAAGAGCTTCAGCTCATGTTTGGATAGAAACATCAGAATAAGTGGGGAAAAAAGTGAACTCAGTGACTTTGACTGTGTCACGTTATTGGTGCCAGATGGATTGGCTTTGACCAATCATCTCAGAAATTGCTGATCTCCTGGATTTTTTTTTTTTTTTAACATACAACAGTCTCTAGAGTTTACACAGAACTGTGCTAAAAAAAATCCAGGCCAGACTGGATTGAGTTGAAAGGATGGGTTTGGCAACTCAAATAACTACTCTTTACAACCGTGGTGAGCAGAAAAGCATCTCAGAATGCACAACATGTCAAACCTTGAGGTGGGTGGGCTACAACAGTAGGAGGCTACACATGGGGAAACTGGACAGTACGTGATTGGAAAAATATCTTTGAAGACATTGTGGTGGTGTTGCCCCATAGCTCCAAGGTCCCCAGTTTGATCTTGACCTCAGGTTACTGCCGTATGAAGGTTTTTTTTTTTACTCTCTCTTGAAGTTAATAAGAAAAAAAATTCAGCTTGTCATATTACTGAAAAAGAAAAAAGCCCTCAATCCTGAAGATTTTCCCATGTTGGAAAACTTAAAGACTTCTTTCCAAAAAAAAAAAAAAAAAGAGTCCCTGATTACACACAGTTTTGCCATACAGGTCCCTGTGTAAATCGTTACTATAGAAACTATTAACATATGAAAACGAAACCTTGCAGATGAAATTACTGTCAGAGCCTTGCTGTTATAAAAAAGCATCAACACCTTCTGAGCAATCAGAGTCAAGAATTCAAGAGCAGTGTAGAGCTCTAAATAAAATATAGAGCTAATAGTATTATTACATTTATACTAATGTTAAAAGAGTAGAACTATAAATAGAACAGAGCTAACAAGAACCCTCTCTCTTATATATCCATCATATATGAGTAAAAGTGATAAACAAATTAATTATCTTTGCTAATGGAGGTCATTACTGCAGGCAGTAAAGAAGCTTCACCACAAGGTCCTTGTTCAGTGACAGAAAGAGAGAGAGAGAAGAAGAATTCCTCCATTTTAATCTGGGCTAAGGGTCACAGTGTTGCCATGGTTTTCTCTCTTGGCTTCTGCTCTTACTCTGATTAGCATGTCACCATGTACTAATGAATGTTCTGGCACTTTCTCTCTTGTGAATTATATCTTAAGGTATCTACAGTGAAAACCTAAAACTGGGCTAATGTTACTTTTTTTTTTAAAAATTATTTTACAAATGCATTAAGAACAATCTGGACATTTGAGCATTTTTGTTTGTTTATTGAAGTTGCTAGCATGCTAGGAGGTTTCCTCGTGTCATTAAAGGAGCGCTTGTAAAAAGCAGTCACTTGTGGAACATCTTCCTTTGAAACCTGAGTATATTGACAGCTTTGCACCAGTTACTTGTATTAAAAATGTAGCAGGTCACTTCAGTGCGATGGTAATGGATAGGCTTAATGTTTCCTATCAGTTCCAGACTAGAGAATCCCTCACAATACCATCACTAGTAGGTGGTTGGCTCTAGTTCTGATTGACTTTCCTCCCCTTGGAAACAGTAAAGTTTTAAAATTAGTTTCATATAGTTTCCATATATGGATTTTTAGTTGTCCTCTTGACATTTTCCACAGTTTTTGGCAGCCAGGAGAAGTACGGTATATGGAAATTGGATCTTAGTGACAACAGCTTGACCTTACATTTGTTCTCTCTCTACTTCTTCTCTCTCTCTCTCTCTCTCTCTCTCTCTGTCTGACGCTCATATCGCAGATTTTTCTCTGGTGTCATGGCCACTCGAATTACATTACGTAGGCCTATTCAGGATATTCATCACAAGTGCCACTTCCCACAGCATGTATCTTTGACTCTCCAAAAATCAAATCAGTTGAAGTGAAACATCTTAAATGCCAATGGCCTCTGATGCAAAATCCAAAAGATGGTGCTTGGAATTAGCATAGAGAAAATCATTTCAAAGAGGTTTGGTTACACTGTGTACCCATGTCAGATTACTGAGAGGAATCATGGCTTTCTGTTTGCTGTTCTCTAATATCAGAGCTGTAAATTGTTGTTCCATTAATTGTTGCTCATGCAGTTGATTCTATGCCCAAGATTTTGTGCCATATCCCAAAGGAAAGATCGCAAGAGTGATGAGCAGGCAGGGTAAGTAGCCTGTAGATTTTCTAGCTGTAGTGTTAACACACACACACACACACACACACACACACACACACACGTATATATTAATATATATATATATATATATATATATATATATATATATATATATATATGTACACCATATTAATACATATTCTAACAACCTAGGGTTATTCAATCAAATTACACACCAAAGGATGAATTTACAGTGTGATTTCATTAGAATAATCTCTGGTCCCTGTGGTACTGAATAATAGAAAATGTGTCTTTGGTGCTATGTATGTACATAATATTAATACTGTAATATTCTCGTGCTCTCTCAGGTCTTAGCCTGGGATCTGTAGTGAAGCCAGCAGCCTGGTGGTAATTCCCTGTCTGACTCTCTCTGCTCTGTCCTTTCCCCTCTAACAACGGACCATTACATAAATCACGCCATTCCTGCGGGAGAGGAAAGAGAGGAATCACCTTCAGTGTGATCTGCCTGCGAGAGACAGCAGGACAACGAGAGAGAGAGCGTGACACACACACACACACACACACACACACACAGAGAGAGGTTAAGAGTGTGTGTGCCTGCTTCCCTACTGAGCTTTCAAAAAAGGTGTCCAAAAATACATTTTGTCCTCATGTGTGCTGTGCCATAAAACATTTATAGTCAGCCACAATCTGCTACAGTCCGGTGTTGATGCAACAGCCCTGAAATATTCATGCTGCTTGTTGCAAGCTTGGCTGGAGCTGGCGAAATATGACAGAGAGAGACAGAGAGAGACAGAGAGAGAGAGAGAGAGATGCTTACCTAATCAGCCAGCCATGGACACAGGTTTATGCAGAACATTCATTCCTTCTCTCCCTCTCTGTCTCTGCTGCAGCACAATAGGACATTATACTGCTCTTCCTGTTTTCTCTCTGTTATTCATATGATTATATATATAAAATGTCTATGTTTAGATGTTTAGATATGTAATGACAGGATGTCGTTGACAGAATGTGATTCCCAAAAGTGTTTTATTTCTCTTATACCACAGCAATTTACCAGTGATTACAATTTTTATTAATTAAAAAGCATGTCATATTATTTATCCATTTATAGTTACATTTAATGTTGTAGAATTTCTGCAAAACTAGTTAGTTCCTTACCTTATAGCAGCCATAAACTATCCTTTCCTTTGCCTTCTCTTGAAGTGAATAAGAAGCAAAACTGCTGTTTTTTTTACAGAGAAACCACAAAACACAATCTTCCAAGACTTTCCTGTGGTGGAAGAATTCAACTTCCAGCTTTACCTATGACTGTTAGAAAAAAGGTGGTTTTTTTTCATATTGTTAATATTATTTTTAACAACAGGGAAAAGTGCCTTTAAGCATGAACTTAGCACATCATAAAGCACCAAATATTGATAATTCCATCCATTTCTATACACATTCACATTTTTCTTCCTATGTATTTGGGATGCAAATGCATATTTAACAGGTTTGCCATTATCGAAATGATAGAGGAACTGAGAGCCTTGGTGATGAAGTTATTGTTTATAAATGAAGATGCAGCTGACGATATATGAATATGTATCAGAGAGCATAATGCCTGAGATAAAGCAAGTCCTCTAGCTCTTTTTCATGCCGTGCCATCCTTCACGGCTTGGCCACAGCTGAAGGGTCAGCCAGAAATCAACCCTACGCTGCACGCCAAAGCTGCAAATCAAATCAGCACCACCCTGGCTATTCATACGCAAAACATGCCTGCTGCCTTATCAGTGCTGCTTTTGTTTGGCTTTGTCCTGTTTCGTTTCGTCTGGTTGGAGAAGAAATAACCTTCAGAGGATGAGCAGATAGGAGGGAAGTGCATTATTTACTGCCATCCTGGCGCCCAGCTTTGTTTGTTTACTGCTTTCTCTTGATGCTTCTTGGCATGATATCTGAGCACAAGATACAATATTCCCCAACAGTGCGGAAATTCACTTTACACACCACAGTAAACATACCTTTTTTCTCATCTTTAATGCTAAAATGACATTTTTATTTCCCATTTGTGTATGGAAACGTAAGCATGCACAGTGCACATTCTCTTTTATTTTAGACAAAGCTTGATGGTTGAACGGATAATGCTGTTGCTTCCAACCAACACACCCTTGTCTATTAAATTGCAATTTCCCCCTAGTACAGCAGAGTTCTTTTGGCAGCTAGCAAGTTAATGCCCATCCCTGACTCTCTCTCTCCTTGTGCAAGGCATCAACAGAACCAGGTTTGTGCTCTGCCATGAAGCTCAACTCATAGAGAAATCCTCAACATGGAGATACGGTGTGAATAAGACCTTATTTAAGATATGTGTGTTATATGATCTACATGACCTACACTCTAATCTCTACCCTTCCTGCCAACATGTTTCATCATAAGGCCTTATTCAGAGTCTAAAGGTTACGTCAAAATTTATGCGGATTAAGTTCTGTGTATTCAGACTCAGGTTACACACATGCTTAAGTGATTTTCTGGGTGTGCCATTCGGATTATTAAAATCACCTTTGTGTAATTGAGATTTTTCTTGAGTAGAGGCATCTGAGATGTTTTTTTTCCCCAAAAGATTTCTAGACCACAGGCTTTAAACACAAGCACAAATAGTGCTTTTCTTCTTTCCTGTCAAATGGAATACGATTAAAAGATATTTTTATATTTTTATTTAATATTGGAGGTCTGAATACCAAAGTGTGCAATTTCGCTATTAAAATCTGCACTATGTGCTCATGGTGAATAATAAGGTTACTTTATGTTATTCTTAGTCTTATACAAATCTTTCACAATGTTACTTAATAACTAGGAAGATCTCTGTGATTAATCACATAACTATTTTTAGCTAATTTTATAATCATCTAGCTAAAATATCTGTAAATATGTTGTGGCTTGTGATATGCTGGGTCAGGTGTTAAAGGAGTTCAAAACTTGTGCAGGGACAGTTTTTATTTCTTTGTCTTTAAGCAGTCCTGTGTGTCTTAATACGTAGCCACTTGTAATTGGACTCTGTGAACCAAGCAACATTTTTGTCCAGAAGCCCTTCTGTTGAGAGCTGAACAGGAACACACTGTACCAACAGCTCTCGTGATAAAACTAAGTAGAGCACCTGTGCCTCTGATATAAAAAGCAAACAAACAAAAAAAAAAACAACAGCCAAAAAACATGGCAAGAAAATAATTGAGGAGCTGCAGCACCTGGATAAAAGCAGGCAGGAGAATCAGCTTCAGGTCACTAGGAGTATATGGGTTTAAAAAAAAAAAAATCATTATTGCATAAGAAAAAGCACCGTACTACCCAAAAATTAATACAGTCAGTGGCATTATCTTTAATCTCATTAAATAGACTGGCCTTTTCAAAGTTGCTCCCACTGAAATATCAGTTTTGTGACTTGAATTTCATAATGATGCTCATTTTCTCCACATTAAATCTTAATATAAAGATGATTATCAGAAATAAGTTTTATACACAACATATCAATATATTGCCTCCCAATGAAATTACTATTTAAAAATTTTTTTATTTTTTTTTTTTTACCTCAATATGATTTTCATAGCTCTTGTAAAGAGTGGAGCTGAGTAGCATAGTTAGCTAACCAAGTTGCATACACTGCCCATGAGGAAATGTTATTAGAGCTCAACTACTGTCGAACAAAAACGTGACTGAAAATGATAGCTACAGCATTAGCAGCTATGAGTTAACGTATTCCTCTTTCAGGACAATATTCATTGAAGTGATGGTTTATGACATATTGTTTAATCTTTTCTAAAAGATTACCTCTTGTATTGAAGAATCAGCTGACTAATGTACCTTGCTAGCTAACTAACTAATGCTAGCTAGCAAGTGGCATACACAAACTCTTGGCTACAGGATTAGTCTGAGTGATGGTAATTAGAAATTATGGTTTACTATATGATATTTTAGCAAAAAAAAAAAGAAAGAAAGAAAGAAAGAAAGAAAGTGTTATTACAATGACCAATGTGTTTCAGAAAAGTGAACTGCATTAAAGAGTGATCTGACTAGCAAAGCTACATAGCAAGATGCATATGAAGTGTTAGCTTGTGTTAGTTTGGCCCATTAAATTTAACCATGGGAACTAAATGGCACTGGAATCATGGATCCACACAGTTACAAGACAACTAGTTAACCTTAAGTGACCATAAGAACAATACTGCACATTTTAAGTATTGTGTAAACGATTAGCAGCATAAGATCATACATGCAAGATCCATTTTGAAAGTTCTACTGGTATACTGACCAGTGCTGAATGACAGAGCGAAGATGAACACAAACAACACAAGCACAAACAGAGGTGCAGGTTTGAATAAGCCTACAGCATTTATTGCA
>CM041003.1:5880656-5933678 GCA_022985145.1 Pangasius djambal
TTTTTTTTTTTTTTTTTTTTTTTTTTTTTTTTTTTTTTTACTTTTTTTTTTTGGATCAACGTGACAATACCTGCAACATGCTTCCAAATCGTCATTTTGGCAAACCACAAATAAATTAAAACACAAAACATTCATATAACACAATTTGACATTTTAGACATTAATGAAAACAAAAAAGAAACGGACAATAACAGGGAAAAAAACATTTTTTTCATATTTTCTCCATATTTTTCTGGCTTTTCTCTAAAAAATGGCTAGCTAACAATCACAGACCACATGCAGATATAATACAATAGAGTCATCTCACTTGTTTGGACATTTAACTCGGTTAGTGTCTGCAATCTACCAGTCTAGGCTATATCACAAAAGTATGCTCTTAAAGCCGGCAAACATCCACGTTCGAGATTTCGTGATAATTAGTCGTTGTTTATAGTATCTCCTCTCGCTAAATCCATAAGGAATACACACATGAGCACTTTTTCAAAGGAATGTCCAAACGGAGACTGGAGAAGACCAAGAGCGTGATGAGATCTTGTTTTGTACCAGATGGAAAAGGCTGGAATAAGTCGTGACACAAGCAGCGTAATGATGCTTTTAATCCCTGCTGCGATACACACATCATCAAGTAAAATCCACAAAGGCTTGTGGTAACTGAGATTGGATTATAATAACTTAATTAAAGGCAGTTATAACTTACATTTGCCTTTTAGCACTTGTTGTACATCCCTTTTTTGTTTCATGTAAAACAAATGATGCTGAAAAAACTGTTTGGACAAAGTCATGAAAGGATGAATACATATTTCATCTCATTTAAAAACATGAGAAAGAACTGATCAACACAGGTGATCTTTCCTCTCTCAAACTTTTTTTCGCCACAAATAAGTATATCTGCTCTAAACGCTTCATTTCTGCTTCTGAATTCTCAACCTTTGCTGTGACACGAAGACACACGTCTAGGCTCGGATCATGCCTTGACATGACAGACCTGAATTCAGCAATTGAATCTTTTAGAGAGCCCGTTTGCACTCTGGGATCTTTTCGACGCATAGATGGTCTGAGTCACATGGCGAACCTGCATCATCCTGCCAGAAAGGGCATCGTCAAACTCTGAGGGTCTAGAATTTATTCACCGCTTTCCTTTTTTTGTCAAATGTCATGTTAATTAGCAGCTTCCCTTATGACATTTAATGTTCCCAGAGGCACCGGAGGCTATAATCAGGCTTTCTGCTGCGAAGCGTGCAGTCACATAAACCAGGAAGTGCGAGATGTAGAAGGCACAGACTGCTTCCATTTGTCATATGAAGCACTCAAGAACTTGTTATAAAGTAAAACTCCAGCCTCAAATATGTTAAATAGGTTTATATTGAAATATTTGTGATGTCTTAATTGATTCTGGTGCCAAGTTCTTGGTTGGTGCTGTATTTTCATCATTCCTGTAAGAAGCTGGTGTTAAATGGTGTTAAATTGGAGAAAAATATTCATAAGCTCAGATATGAGGTAATGCTCAGGTTTGCTGTTAGCTCCTAAAAAAAGAACAAAAGCTTTGTTTCTCAGTCACCATTCTCAGTCATATTAATAAGAACTCCAACATGGAAGTAGTGAAGACGTTAGCACAGCTATACAAAGCAGTTGGTCAGCTCAATTAGTTCAATTAGCAATCTACAAGATGTCAAGTGTGATTAGCATGGAAGCTTTGGAAGCTGATAGTGTTTGAGCACAGTGTACAGATGAATAGATGAGAGAGTTGGACAGACCATCACTCTCTTTAGGTAGAGATGAAGTGAGGACTAATGCTGCCTTTGACTAAAGCTTGTACCTTGGAGTTTCCAACCTCCAACTAGGAAAAACCAAAGAAAACCCCCCTCAACCCAGGAAACCCAGGAAAGTCAGGAAGGTGTCCTCAACCCCGTGTTCAACACATGACATCATATCAACATGGCTGCTTACAGCATCACCAGTAAACAATGTAGCATTTCATTACATTTAAATGAGTTAAACAGTATATACAAGTATTTGCTTTAGGTCAATCAACCTACAGATATATTAGTTGTTAAATCTATAAAATTTACTATAGAGTTCACTGTTTTGTGGAGGTAAATATACATCACTCATATCGCTAATGTTAGCTGGCTAGATTGTTGCTAACAGAAGACTAACACCGACCCCCACTTTGTAGCTTGAATGCACTGAGGTAAAAACGCAATTCTGAGTTCCAACTTCCCACTTCCGAGTTAAATTGAATGCACCATAATTCCCCAAGGTACCACTATTAGCAGGTAGCTGAACAGCATTGTGGGTAATGAAGAAAATCTTTAACCTGGGGGCAGTTGTGGCCTAATGGTTAGAGAGTTGGACTTGTAACCTGAAGGTGAACCTGAAAGTCATGGGTTCAAGTCTCAGGTCTGGCAGGGATTGTAGGTGGGGAGAGTGAATGACCAGCGCTCTCTTCCACCCTCAATACCACAACTGAGGTGAGACCCTTGAGCAAGGCACCGAACCCCCCACTGCTCCCCAGGGGGCCACAGCAAAAAAAAAGGCTGCCCACAGCTCCGGGTGTGCGTGCGTGCGTGCGCACTTGGATGGGTTAAATGCAGAGCACAAATTCTGAGTATGGGTCACCATACTAGGCTACACGTCACTTCACTTCAATTCAAAGTGAAAATTGACCAACATGTCGAAGAAAGGGTTGGGTTGATATTTAAACTAAAAAAACAAAACCTGTGGTTTCCGTTGAAGATCAATGTTAATTATAAATATTAATATGCAAGGGTGGAGTTTTCCTTTAAATCGCGTACTTAAAGGTGCTTACTAAAGACATCATGTCTCATTGCATTCAGGATTAATGCTGATATTTGGAGAGGCAGTCAATAAATACTAATATACACTGCTAAACAAACAACCCATCCCTTTCAGTCCATTTTAATTAGCCTTTTATTATCAGTCTGTAGTTATAAAAAAAAGTCAAAGCAGACTGAGGATTTTAATGTGATTGAAGCTGAGGCCTGAGTTGTTAGACATTTCACTGCCTGTGCACTGAGAAATGGACGTAGTCATTAGATAGGAACTGGGGCATGTCTCACTGTAAGCATGACAGGGGCAGGTACATTCAGTCTCCAATTGTATTTTTCATCTCACAGAGAAATCCAAAAAAAAAAAAAAAGATGCTAATCAGATTCTGGCTTCTCTGAGGCCACTAAATATATCACAAAAGGCTCATGCACATTTCTAAAAAGCATCATGGATGTGAATCTGCTCCTACTGTGTACACACCACACGCACACTCATGCTCTGAGACTCTGACATTCAGTTCTGCCATCTGGTATCAACATCATCGAAATTCAATGCTTTTGGTCTTCTCCAAGAAAAAAATGTAATAATACTAATGATAATGATTCGCAAGAATGGCTCACTACCACTCTTTAATCTTTACAGTACCTCTGCATAAGCAACGAGTGTTTTTTTTTTAATCATCTCCACGAGAAATCAATCACCAGCTATGCAACACAGTGTTGTCTAAATTTAGCCACACGCACAGAGAGAGAGAGCGAGAGAGAGAGAGAAAGAGAGAGAGAGAGAGAGAGAGAGAGAGAGAGAGAGAGAGAGAGCACAGCTCCACATAAATTACAATCTTCATGTTGCATTGAAACCATGAAAAAAATAGCACAGTTGAAGAAGAACAGGCAAAACTGAACCTCAAATGTACTGCACCCATCTGCCTTGCCATTAAATATCGTTACAATGCATGTAAATGAAAGAAAGTCTAATGGCGTTCAGTGCAATGTGTCGTCACCTCTAAAACAGTAAAGAGAAAACAGAATAAGAGGAGGAGGAAGAAGAGATGGAGGAGGAAGGGATTGACATGAACACACTGAGAAATACAGAGAGGTATCGAGTGATCGAGAGGTACAGAGTCAGCGTGAGGGTTGGGGTCTGTCCCAATTACTTTCCCCAGGGCTTCGTTCACTGCCTTTAGCCAAACATGTTAGTAGTATCCATTCATCGTTTAGAAATGTGATGTCACGGCGAGCGAGTGGTCCATGGCACCTTAGTGAGGAATGGCAGACGACCGAATGAAGAGTCATCGACATACAGTGTGAGATGATACCTCTTTTTTTTAAACAAAAGAATGTTTGGAGGTGAGAAACTGGAGAAAGCTGCGTGGAGAGGGAAAGGGGATAATGTGGAGACAGCAAGCTCCTCAGCCGTCAGAAACGGGAGGAGAAACCCAGCCGTACTTCTCATGGGTCTTCACGAGGCTCTTGAACGTGGCTTCGGCTTCCTTGCGACTGAAGGCCTTCTTGGACTTTCCTGCTTTCCTGCAGATCCGGCCCTATGTAGGGGACAAAAAAAGAAACAACAAGCTGGTTATAAACCACAAATTTAATAATGAAACTGGACAGTAACAGAATATTGACTGACTTTCAGAAAGTGTAAAGATATCTTTGCTGGAAAGGTGATTTGAGGAACACAGGTGGGATTTAGAGAACGAGAAACCACACTCGTTTTATTAATTAATGTTCATTCTATTACAAGATCAATCCAAAACAAACATTTCTCCACCCACCAGCCAGCTCACCCCTATCATACGACAGCTATCAGCAGGTGAGGGTGAAGCTAACACATGCCTCCTCCAAGACGTGAAGCTAACCATCACACCTTGCAGTCAAAGGGCAGTGTAACACACTCTGAGGAAAGAGCTATCCACCCCCTTCCACATACCTGAATTCACAGATGTCCACGATTATTTGGTGTTGCTCTGACTGGCAGGGGAGAGAGGGTATGCCATCTTTCCCACCCAGAGGGCACAGCCAGTTTTGCTCTATTGGCTCTTTGCCACGGATTGCTGTGGCAAAGTAAAGATTTGAATGTGATTTCCCAATGATAGGATGGCCGACTTTTCTGTTGTGCCAATCGAGAGCCAAAAAAATGACATTTAAGAGGACTTTTGCTCTTCAACTTCTATTAGATAGTTCTCATTGCAGAACCAAAAGACTCAGGAGTGGTCTAACTCCTCCTATAAGCCTAACCCCTAACCTTAACACACGAGATGCTGTACAACGCAAGAACAACACATTGAGTTGTCTCCATCCCCTGGACTTTTAGTTTGACTCTGCCCAGGTAGGAGGAGCTGGATCAGGTCCACCCAAAAATATTGTCAGGATACTTGCCATTTCTATGATACATAAAATGCCATTTATATGATATACATTATATAGCTTTGCTGTCAAATCACTAGCAATACATTAGTGTTGCATTCGTTAAAAAAAACGAAGTGTTAAAAAACATTTTTTCTTCTCAAAATAGCTGCTTTCAGGGCTTGTAGTTGTTATTATACTACGGCACTGCTGAATTCTCGATTCTGATTATACAAAAGGTGTTGATTCATTTTCAAAGGTTTTTATTAATGTACTCATTCTAATACATTATTGTTTCTATAGTAACAACTTACACAGGGACTTGTACGGTGGACGCTAAACATATGGGTTTTTTGTGTTTTTTTTTTTTTTTTTTTTAAATCTGTGTAATTGTTGATATGGTGAAATTTTCTAAGTAGTAGCCTAATTTCCTGTAACTAATAACAGGAACTAATTTGTTTCACAGACGTTCCACAACATTAAATGGAGCTAGAAACTGATAAAAAAAAGAAACTGATAAAGAGGAATAAAACATATCTGGACATGCTGTTAATAGAAAATAATCATTGCCTGCTTCACTACCTCATTGCTGATTATGTTCCTATAACAGCGTACCCTGCCGTATCTTATTCCTTACTTAAAAACATTTAAAAAAAACAATATATTATGACATAATTTATTGCAATATTAATATTATATCATCACATTGCCCAATGCTACTGATCTCTTCTCTGTTTGGACAAGCTTCTGCTTCACGTTTACATCTCTTTGGATAAAATAAATATCCACAAATGTAGCACCGTCATGGAGAAGAGCTAATGATCCTGAGTAAACTAATCTTCAGGCACTGGCCCATTTTAACACCTGACTTGAATGAGCGCTGAAGCAAAACACCACTCTCGGCTTACAGCTGCTACACTCACGGTCACTTAGAGTACCTTTAAAAGTCTGTTTCATATCCCATTCTTCCCTTTGCTCACTGAGCGCAATCAGATTCAGAAACATACTGAGGAGAATCTGAATGTGTTTGACCACCTCAGAGAAGTCTACCTAAGTAGTACACAGTGCCTCACAGGTCATTCTGATCATTAGGAGAGTTTTGTGTTGAAAGCAGCGGCGTAATTCTATGCGCTGCCATATCACGTTAATCTGATCCTGATGTGTAATAGAGACAAAGTGGTTTAAGAGCAATGCCAGTGGAAAATGTGACCCTGTTCTTGATCATTTATCAAGAAAAGGCAACATAATGAACAGTAATGATTTCACTCGGAGTGTATGCACCTTGAAGTGTATACTCACTTGAGAGTGTATGCACCTTCTGGTGTGTAAAATATTTAATACATGCGACTGCTCTGACCCACGTACTGTACAGACATATGGAGAATATGGATGAGGCTTATGGATTTTTACAGCAATCATTTTGGGCAGTTCTAGAGATGGCACAGATCCTATATCCAGTATTGATATTGGTTAAGTTACAGCAAAAAATACTGGATGAACAAATTCGATCCAATATTGCGACAAATCTTGCAAGAAACATCACTGAATTGCTTGAATTGCTAGATCTGATACCACATTCCTTTTGACCAGTCACTGCCCTGTGATGTCATCACTGTGCGCCCTGATCCTCTAACAGCAATCGAGCTCTTTTAGTAGTTTGTGTTCATAGCTAGCTTTAAACATTCCCTTCAAAAAAGGCTGATAAAGCATTGGACAGAATTTATTGAAAATATTGTAGCTGTTTCACCGTTAATGTAAATAAAGTTTGACTTTGTGTTTGTAGCTATCTAACCTGCTGTATTTTCATTAGCTAGCTAAGCATACAACCTACCAAGTGTTTGAACTTAAACTGCAGCTAAATATAGTTAAGATTTCATTATTTTGCTTTATGTTTCCAGACTTGTCCTTATAAACTGAACTGCATAGCTACACAATTTCTCGTCTCAACTGGATTAAGGAAAGATCATCACTGATGACATTAGACGAATGTTGATCCAAGAACATGTTCAACTTGATGACAGGCCAACAATATGGCAGCAATGTTAATAACAGTCTTATCAATCCAGCAGAAGTATGTGAAATATACACTATGCAGCCGAATCCGTCTATGTGGGACAAAAAGACTTGATTTATTAGACGCACACAAACACACATTCCACTCAGGGTGTTTGACAGTGACATGGCAGAGATGAGATGCACGAGGCCCGGGGTTGGATCCATGCCAGCGCTAATGCAGGAGACTACATTGCTATTTCTATGAGCTGTCTATGTGCAATAGCCCAGACGTCTTGTACAGAACAGAGTCATGGTTCCACTGCCTTGGTACGTCTACAAGTTTAACTGATTGTTCAACTGAATTGAATGGATTAAATCTAAAGTTATGACAAGTTAAAAACAAGTAGAAAAGATGCTAAATTGGGAAGGAAATGTTTTGCTAATATGACACAAAATCTACACTTTGACACTGTTTTGGGGTTTGGGGTGTGTGAAAAGATCAGGAATTTAAAATCTCTTGTGGTTCCAGTAAATAAATATAATGTAAGAGAAAGTAGCCTATATAGCAAGGATATTCAGCTAAAATTTGTGAAACTACAGTTTACTACAGTAAAATTTCTTGCTTAGAAATCCTGATAATCCAGAATCCAGATAATCGACTAACATGACTGAATGACAAGAACTGTTCCCTTGTAATGCTTAACCATTAATGAGCAGTTTATGTCTATAAACAAGATGATGTGAAGTGGTTACTTTTTGACTAGTGCCATGTACCCTGAACAGATCTGCTTTGAATTTTAAGTGGAAAATACACATATACTTCTGTATCCAATCATCTTTAAACATTCAGGAATCAGGAAAGTGAATTGAACATCTAGAATCTAGACGTACTCTAATCGGAAAAAGTCCAACTTTTTTAGTCACTCTAATTAGGCAATCCACATATTTATGTTTTACTGTTAATCCTAGCACCATGTATGAGTTTTTATCTATAAGCTTGTACCCTCCAAGTGCACCTGCCTTTAATAACACACTCATTTCGAGTCTCATTATTATCTGAGAGTGACCAGTTAATAAGTTCCACAAAGATTTAGGTTTCATTATTTAACTGCTATTCTGTATCGTTTAGTTTGGTCAGTGGCAATAATGATTAAACTATAATTAAAAACATAAACAGCTTAATCTTCAGTTGTTGAAGTGTTTGTTATTCTTATAACTGCAAAAGGTGTCCGCTTTGTAATAGGAACCTGGCGGATGACATATTGCAACAGGATAAGTATGAAATGCTTCCGTAATTTTGCTTCATAAACGACTCAGAATATGATACTCATCATAAAAATGAATAGCAGTTATATTAAGCAGTACTCTGCAGCCAGTATTAATCGATGTGCTCAGCTCATGAGCTAATAGACCGACCGGATGTGTGTGTGTGTGTGTGTGTGTGTGTGTGGCAGTGTGTGATGCCCGAGTCTCAGGGTCGTACCCATGCCAGCTCTGATATAAGAGACAGAAATAGCTCACTCTCGCTACAGGCTCTCAGAGTGTAATGGCCCAGAAGTAACTCAGCGCACTCACTTGAGAGGAGAGGATCCCGATTCAGCTCACAAAAGCCTGTGATTTTTGGATTAAAGGGGTCTAACTAAACCCTAATTAAGCCACATAGCACTCCATCTTGCCAAGGAAGTGGAGAGAGAGGATGGTGGGAATGGATCTTTTTAAGGTCTGTCCATGGGTTATGTCCTGCAGCACCACCAGTGTCGGTTCAGTGTTAGTTCAGTTTGTATCGAGCGCCTCTGAGTAAACCCAGACGGGTAATCCTCTGAATGAAGATCAGTCAATGCATGGAGTTGCATTGTGGGAAGCTGCAGTTGTTATATAAGCTACATGAGGCAGAGGGATTTCAGTAATGCTGCTTATGCCACAGCTCTGCTGAATTCTCAAATCTGATTGGTCAGAATTCAGCTCTGACGGTAGTTCAGGCTGCAAGGTTTATATCAATGCACTTGTATTAACACGTTATTGTTTCTATAATAACAGCTAACACAGGGAGTTTGTGTAGTGGACGTGCCACATAATCTAAACCTAACAACAGATTTTCAAATGTTTTATTTAAGAAAGATGTATAATCGTTGACATAGTGCAGTTTTCTGTAAGGAGCCATTTATTTAAGTTTTATGGAAGGAGTCTCCAGTGCCAGCGCTGTGTAACAGTTTTCAACCATGGGAAAGTCTTCAAGAAGGGTTTGTGCCTTCCACTTTCTTGGTTACGTGACAATTTTTGTCTTAACTTCAAGAGAGAGAAAAAGAGAGGCTGGTGAGGGAATGACTGTTTATAGCTGCTATGATGTAAGTGATAACAGGAAGGGACTTGTCTAAAGGACGTTCAACAACGTTAAGGCATTTGTCAATCACTCAATCCACAAGAGACATCCACAAGATGGCATGTCAGAGTCAAAACATCCCTGTTCATCTGGTTTCCAAGTTGAGCTGTAACGTTCAGCAATTTCATGCCCATCAAAGTTAACAACACTGAAACATTTCTGCCGTCATTGTGATTGTTGTCATGAGCTGTGTCTCAAATTGAACGCATTTACTAATCTAGAAAATCCAGAAGACTGGTACGTAAAACAGACCTTTCGGTAGGTTGGAAGGCTAGGTGAGGGGTTTTTAAAATTGAAACACTAACTGTAATGAAACCTGGTTAGTGTTAGTACTTAATAACGGTCTAGAATAGTACGTGAGTTTGCGATTTGAGACACAATACTAGTTTAGTCAGTTCTGGACATGGTGTCACATGGTGCTACACTGACCCCACTATATACGCTGGTGTTGCACCATGTGGATGCATAGCGTTAATTTCTGAGAACGTGCACAAGCTGCGCTCCAAATGACCACAGAATATGAGTGGCAGCCATCTTGCGTGTGCACACACGTAGTTGAAAGCAAATAAAAATTGTAATTGTTGACGACTTCTTATTCTTCTTACTTAAATAACACATCATCAAGATGTTGAGTGTACGTCCGCTCTTGATGTGATGCTGACAGGACTGTGTCATCAATAAACCGGACCAAGAAACACACACAGCAGACCTTTCTGATGGAGGAGATCTCAATTTGTTTTCCTAAAACAACATAGAAAAAAACCCCAGTATTTTTGGCTTTTCAGCCAAAAAATCCCATGCCGTGATTTTTCAAGTTCCATCCGGGCTAAACTACACAAAGGAAATCAAAGCAACAGTGCTGTCTTTCAAGTGAACATAAGATCAATGACGACTTTCTGTTCCGGAATTCTATCACTGCTTTTTTCTCTGAACATCAAAGAACCTCGTTTGTGCAGCACAGAAATTCACTATTAAATCTTCAGCCTCTAGAGCAACCAATCAGATTCATCAAATTGTACCCCAAAGCCTTAAAGCCACAGACGACTCTAGCCAAATAATCATATTTACAAGCTCGGATACCACAGCAGCATTTCATGATTATTTTAGAATAATAAAGCAATTTATACAAGAAACAAAAGCCTACAAATAAAGGGTAAGCTCTAATCTAGAGCACTATTGTATAATTATTGTAAATAATGTCTGCAGAAGAAGGTCATTAAAAAAAAAGCTCATTATTAACCCTCGTGATAAAAAGTCAGAGCCATATCTCTGTTTTAGCTCCTCCGGGACTCTGTTGTGTCAGCACTGTCTAGATTGGTAATTGCCCTTGAATGCTTCGGGCAATAAAGGCGAGAGGCCGTGTGCTGTAAATTTGGCATGCTAAAGCATTTTTAGACACCTTGAAAGAAAGACACTGGCGAGGTTACTCAGCGTCTTTCCCCTGCTGCTATTTTTCGTGTACCTTCCAAACTGCCAGTCACATTCTTTACAAATGTCAGTGCAGCACAAATCCTCCATCTGCAGGCTATACTATAGTATTAAAGCTGCAGTATGTAACGTTCTGAGGTCTTTCTGGTAGAAATGTTATTGCAAGCAACGTGTGGAAGGACATAACACAGCATCAGTTCTGTTACACATCCCTAATGTGAAGTTTGCTAATACACACTCATGGCATACTCAAGCACCAAGGTTGTGGCAGCAATATGTTTTGGCATATGCCATATCTGTGATTATGTTTGATGTATGAGTATATAACAAAAAGCCTCTAAATTCATCTCGATCGCTCTCTCTTTCAATGAACATTTTAAACTTTCCACACACAAGGCGCTCAATAATTTGACTCAACAATGCTAGTTCTTTAATATTGTAACAGAAAAGTTACATACTGCAGCTTTAAGTCCATTGGATGTGCATTCACCTTCATGTGAAGAAAACAAAAGATGCTTATAATGCAAGGAAATAGGGATAACTTTATGCTGTTACACTGTAACAACAAATTTGTACATTTTCGTATTGTTGTTCATTCCTTTGTAGTTTATTGCCTACCTGCTGGGACTAAAGGAACCTTTTGTGAGACACACAGCATAAACAATACAATGCATGTCTATCAAGGTCATTCAGGTCACTCAGCACTAGACTTGTGGTTTGATCATGAAGATGTTTCATCACTCATTTGGGTTAAACTGATGAAGGGTTGAAAGGAAGTTGTGAAACGTCTAAACCTGTGAATCTGCAATATAGTTTCTCTTTGTCCACTTAAGTAAGATAGGTGGCGTAAATAAGCTTGTGGTCTCTACACCCATAAAATGTGGAGCTTTCACCTTCGAGAAACAATCTACGCTTTTCCTTGTCTCTGAGGTGGTACCATCAAAGGGACCTCTTTTGGAAGGTTTATGTGGTGCATCCTACTTTAAAAGACACATCAGTGGTCCAATTATGTACCTTAAATTATTTTTTATAGATGTACCCTTGATATTGCCACGCCAGCAGCTTGGTGCCTTTATCTTGTAAGTTCTAATGTACATGTACAAATCAGAAGTACGGTCACACCTGTACACAAAAAAACCCTTTAAAGCAGATGGCATAAACAATGCAATGCAGACTCTATCCGGATGAAGCCAAAGCACGCTCTGTCCTCCTCTTAGAGACAGATGGCATAAACAATACAATTCTGTCTATACTCCCATGAATGCAAAGCAACAAATCATGTGACAGAGGGCAAAAACACAACGGTATGATCTACACTCATTAACCTGGAACATCTTTTCTTTAGTGTTGCCAATGACTTTTTCAGTAGATATGGTGACTTTTTAGACCCCTCTAACCGGATTATTTTAAAAAAGAGCCTAGTGACTTTTCAAGCAGACATTAGACATTGTCCTGCACTCGATACGGCTCTCCAGCTCACATCACAGCTTCTCTGTTATACTAGAGAAGGTTTACTTGACTCACCACAACTCACCATTTTCCCAACAACCAATCACTGATCACCATTGTTACTAACAACCAATCACTGATTGCTGTTGAATGTCACACACACACACACACACACACACAGTTTTTTTCTGTTTTAAACTCTCTTCTCGATGATACTTAGTAAAGTATCTTTTTATTTTTATCTTGGCGATATTTAGTAATAAAGTAATAAATGCAAGTTATTCCATCTGCTCCTGTTTCCTTCACGTCTATCTCTGGACTATTCACTGCTTCTTCTGGTCAGCATTCTTGACATTTTTATATTAAAATATTCTTTATTTTGTAAATACGTAAATAGTTGGTTTGTAGTGCCATGACCAAAGAGCACTTATCTCTACAGGAAATAAACTGTCTATTATTTTCTATTCTGATAAAACTATCTGTTCTATCTGTCTTCAGAAAATCTTCCTTCTCTCTTTTAACGTTTCAACATGCAAATGATCATAACGGCCACTATATATGCAAATTAGACCACTGCTTCATCTGAGGACTTTTTTTGAGCATGCATTAGTGACTTTCCCCTGAAAGGTCTTGTACAAGCCTGCTTCTCACCTGTCCTTTGACGAGGCTGGCAGCGAACTGCCTCATCACGGCCTCCACGGTGTAGGCGCTGGACCAGCCGCGCGGCGTCAGCAGCTCCATGCATATGGCTCCTCCGTCCAGCACGTAGCCGTTCTCCAGCCTCGGCGTGAGAACGCGCACGAACGGCGGCGAGAACGGGAAGTTGTCGGGGAAGGAGATGTTGAGCAGGATGTACTCGGTGTTGGTCTCCTTCATGTCCTGCCACAGCGCCGAGTCCTTGTCCACCTGGTGCAGCTTGACGTTCCAGTCGTACAGGTTGTCGTCGGCGAGCTCCACCGTGATGAAGTCGTCTCCCAGGCGCCGGATCTCCTGCAGCTCCTTCATGAGGCGCCGCGTCCTCACCTGCGCGCAGTGCTGCCTGTTGGGCGCCAGCGGTGGCACGGAGCTCGCGCTCGACTTCGCGCTTCCCGTCTGCTGCTTCTCCTTCGTCTCCTTGCTTGGCTTGTCCTTCGCAGGAGCTTTGTCTTTGGCGGAGACGTCCGAGCGCTTGGCCTTGATTTCTGGGGTACTCAGGATGTTCGTCTCGTTTTGGTGACAGTGCTTGGTGCTGTTTTTCTGATTCCCTTGCTTAGTCCCTTTCGGATGGTGCTTGGGGTCTTCTGTGTCTCGGTCGTGCAAGCGGATCAGACCGATCTTTCGCAGAAGAGTGGCCATCACGCCGTCCTTTCTGGGGGGAGAAAAAGGAAAGGGGGGGATTCCGCAGCTCTCCCGATGGTTACGTGATGGTGACCACAATGCACCAGGATCTGTTCTCACTGCAGGCGCAGGAGATGATGATGAGGAGGAGGAGGATGGAGATGAGGATGAGGATGATGACCGCTGGGCGCCTGAGAGCAGCCCGCTTTCAGTGCATCATCCCACAGAGCTGAAATCAAACACAACACCAGTGAATACAGGAGTGGATTTTAGATCTGAACATTTAAACTCAGTGCGCCAGAGAGTGCGCGGTCATTATGGCTGCAGCAGCCTGCGGATCTCCTCATTGTCTATTACAGCTCACAACACCAGCATTAATCAAAGCGTCCATTACTTACCCTGTTCGTATTATCTCGATGCCTCACGCTTCGAAATAGATCCAATCTCCCCTTGCTTAATCCAGATCTGCTCTGCTCTGATCGAGCTTAAGCCCTTAACGCAGCCCTGTAATGTCGCTTGCAGTAAACCAATCCGACAAGCTCTCTCTCTCGCTCACTCTCTCTCCCACACACACACACACATACACACACATACACTCGTAAACGCACCAGCACTGCCCGACTGCTCGTTTGTACCTGGACGGAATGAATAATCAAGTGTGGGGTACGAAATGTGAAGGCTGGGAGGAGGGTCGGGCTTCCAGTGCATCAGCTGTCCTGGCTGCATCCCAGTCCACTTCCGACTCGACACCTAGTGCACTATGTAGGGTGTACCTAGTGCCCTTACGTCGTGTACTACGTAGTGCACTTGTGTAGGGAGTAGGGTTGCATTTGGACTTCAGTCCTAGCCGACCCCCCTCACCCCTTTTCTTCTATTCTTGGTGGAATTTGGCGAGTAATTGGAGTCATTTAAATTCCTAAATCCCGGAGTTAGGTTTCATTTAAACTTTCGGTTATATCAGGGTTCATGTATGAAATTATTAATGTGGCGTAAATGTAAATATAGACCGTTTTAGATAAAGGCAGATTAATTAATTGCGATGAATGGTGGTTTCATGGATTTAAAACAAATTTCACTCCACTCTTCTGTCCTGTGTTGTTTACAAATGATAAATTACTAACAAAAAGAGACTTTTTCTCTATATCAGCGCTCATTGTTTGCCTTTTTCCCTTCTGACGACACTTTGCAGCAATTCGAAACGCTTTACGTGATCTCTGTTGCCTTTACCATGACAACTCACAGCTTCAGTCCCCGATTGGCTCGTACATTGCCGGAAAGTGCACCACCGAGAAGCTAACAGGCCATTTTTTAACTACTCCGATTTTTGTGGACGTTTTATTGTAATTTCTTCTTCATGTGTATTTTTTCTCAATATGGCTGAGAAGTTTGACAATCTTGAAGAGCATCTGGAGAAATTTATCGAAAATATACGACAGCTGGGAATCATCGTCAGCGATTTTCAACCGAGCAGCCAAACAGGACTCAATCAGAAACTGTAAGCTGTGATGTAGCGCTTTTAAAGGCTGGATCACAAATATATCTCTGTATTCCTGATATAAATGCATTAATGTTAAATATAATATAAACTAAAGACATCTACTTTCTTCCTATTGCAGTATATTAACCATAAGAAGTTGTATTTGTGTAAAATCGCTAGCTATTGTCAGCTAATTTTCCCTGTAAAATGAGGAACAGTAACATCATGTAACACTGTGACAGTGATGCCAACACTTTTCAGGGGGAAGTAGCTAATACATGCTCAAAAAGGCGTTAGAAGTCGACAGATGACGTAATAAACAAATTTGCATATTCATTAACTCGCTGTGATCATTTGCATATCAAACCCCGAAGACAATTTTTCTGAAGACAATTAGAATAGTTTAATCTTATAGGAACAAAATTAGGGTGAGTCTCAATCAGCTCCCCAGGTGGTGAATCAGTATATCGTGTACATGAGTTCGGGCGCTGGTAAGGACCCTGGCTCACTAATCATTGGGACACTGATGACTCAATTTCTGGCGACATGACTACGTATTCACGTTGTAAAACATCACCACTGGCATTTATCAGCAACAAGCAGGACCGATATCTTTCTGACATTATATAGTATATAAATTTGTTATCTTAATCACATGCGTTTCTGTCATGGTACTTCATGCAGGATCGAAAATCATTAGAAACGCTTAAAAATTGTTAGACTCAAACAAACTGTATATAGAACTTCAAATAAAGTTAAAAATCTCAAACATAAGTAATCATATGAGAGCTACAACATGCTTACATTTGTAGATGAAGTTGGCTGAAAGTTTGTCTGCCAGTTAGTTTTTTTTTCGAGCTTCAATATGACGTCATTTCCAGTAAGGGAACATAGTGAGCATCGATGCTCCCTGGTTTTTGCAGTGCATTGTGGGATTTTTTTTAAGGGTCATGGCACCACTATTTATGTATTTACAAAACTGTGTAATTTCTGTCAAGAACACAGGCAAAATGAAGCATGAATCATGAAGTAACTGGCGTTTATTGTTTGTTAGTTTAGACAAGGAGAGAGTTTAAAATGAAGAGCAAAGTATGTGTGAGTGGGAAATACAGTGGTGATCAGGGATTGGTCGTTGAGAAGAAGGGGCGTTAGTGATTGGTCCGTGGGAACAGTGGTGATCAGTGATTAGTGCTGAGAACTCATAGGACATTCGCTAACATCTGCTCAAAAAGTCGCTAGATTTGTCTCTAAGCACTTTGTAAAATAAAGTCATTAAAAAAGCTGCCAGATATGTTACCACAAACTCACATTTATGAATTAATTCCAGTCAGCATGAATAGATAACTGTAGGTCTACTGTTTAATCCCATTTAAAATACAGCTGTTATGTTGCTTGTTTTTCAGGAATCTGATGATCACAGGACTGCAAGATATTGAGAAGTGCCGGCAACAGCTTAACGACATCCACGTACCTTTGGAGGCATTTGAGTGAGTAACACTTAACTTACCCTGGGAAATATCTCTCTTGTCAGCTTTGTACATCTGGATTTTTCTTGGAAAATTTGCTCTGTCTGTTTGGATGGACACTGTTGGTGAACAGAAGTTTTCAGGTCTTTCTACAGATTCTCAATCAGATTGAGGTCTGGGCTTTGACTGGGTCATTCTGACCCATTTATGTCCTTGGTGTTGAAACACTCCAGTGTAGCACTAGTAGTATGCTTATGGTTATCGACCTGTTGGAAGGTGAACCTTCGCCCTGGTCTCAAGTCTCTTGCGACTTGATTGGAACAGATTTGCTTCTAGGATTACCCTGTATTTGACTCCATACCCTCAACCCCGACCAGTTTCTCCCTCCCTGCTGATAATAATAAAAAAACTTCCCCACAACTTGATGCTACCGCCACCATGCTTCACATTAGGGATGGGTACTCTCAGGGTGATGAGCAGTGTTGGGTTTCTGTTGAACATAGCACTTTGTATCATGGCCAAATAGTTCAGTGTTTGTCTCATCAGACCAGAGAACCTTTTCGTGCATGTTTGCTGAGCTTTCTACATGCGTTTTGGAAAACTTGTATGACTTTTTTTGCACTTGATTAATCCAGTAACTAAAATCAGACATCTTTGAATTATGCTGTTCCTTAATTTTTTACGAGTATCATTTTAATATTTCTCCACAGATACATTGATCAGGGCCGCAATCCTCAGCTTTACACGAAAGAGTGTTTGGAGCGGGCCTTGGCAAAAAATGAACAGGTGAAAGGGAAGATTGACACCATGACGGTGAGGCAACCCTTTAACATCATATTTCACTTCACTTTCATTTCAAACCGAATGATTATATTCTCTAGCGAGATATAATGTACACAGGTGGAGCACTGATGTATCCTTTAAAACTGCCCTCTTAAAACATCTCTTCACATTTCTTTACAGAAGTTTAAAAGTCTCCTCATCTCTGAGCTGGGGAAAGTTTTTCCTGAAGAAATGGCCAAATATAAGGCGATTCACGGAGACGACCCTCCATCATAGTCACCAGAAAAGCAGTGAAGCCAATTTGTACATATTTCCATATTCACACATTTTCTACAGTTCAGAGCATCGATCATGCTTTACATTTCTACAGCTTTTTCAATGTTTATATTTGCATTTGTATTTCTCAGAGATATTGCGTCTGTGTAACGGAACAATTTGAACAATTTGTGTGTAATGGATTGTAATTTACTTTTGCCTTTGTATTATTAAAGAAATAATTATTGTAATATACTATAAAGCTGTGTTATTATTTCTCAGCAATTCAAAAAGCTGTTTAGAGAACTGATACCATGCGTAAAAAAATACCACACATAAGGAAGCATATTTGAAAATTTTGCCTGCAGCATTGGTTGAAACCATATCTCACTAAATTTCGAACAATTTCTCGCTTAAATCCTTGGGCCATGCGTTCAGTGGCAGTAGTGCTTAGTTATTATTCTGGACTGAAGAGCTGCTCTCTTACACACAGACGACACGGTGTGATGATGCAAGCAGTAAGACTATCAAAGGAGGATTTCTGTTGAGTGTCCTTCGTTAACATTTCTCTCATTCATACAGGAATGCGTAGTTGCAAAGCAGAGATGTTCAACTGCTCAGTGTCTTTTTTTTTTTTTTTTTTTTTAAAGTATTAAATTAGTGTGTCACTTTGTTAGACGATGGTGGGCGAACTGTTAAAAGACTTTATACCAGTTGTGTATACACAGTATTTCCTGCCACAAGGCAAATCACAGGTTTATATTAATGCCCTCGTTCTAATACATCATTTCTATAGTAACAGCTTACACATGCATTCATATGGTGGACGTTACGCGCAAATGGATTTAAAAACGTGTGTAATAGTTGATATGGTGACGTTTTCTGCGAGGATTTTTAGAAGGAGTCTCCAGTGTCAGCACTTTGGAACATTCAGGAGTAAAGCTGTAATGTTTTCAGACACAGGAAGGTTTTTTTTTTTTTAAGAGAAAAGAGTCTGGTGAGGCAACGACTGAATATAACTATAGACTGTTAAATGTTTCTGCTTCATGTCGGCCACATCACACTAACCCACTGTTAATTATTTTCCTAAAACAGCATGCCCCGTCATGTTTTATTTCTGCTGTCCACTGAGGCAGTGTTACTGCCTTCTTTGAATCTTACGTATGTGAACAGGAGCTTTATTTGCTCATCGGATCTGTATGAGATGATTTGCCCCTGCCCAATTTCATTCCAGTGAGTTTTAAAGTCCACTCCAGTTGCTCATGATTACAGATCTCCACTTAGGGTATAGTCCTGGTTATACTGCACTGAGTCTTTGTCATGTAGGTCATTTATTTTTTTTTAGAAATCAAATACAGATAAGTATTAACCAATTTAGATGAACGTACAATTAGTGAGGAATAAAACACTTGTTACGGGGAGTGCTGTTAAAGGAAAATAATCAGTTTTGGTGTGGTGTGACCTGATGTGAAGTTTCTTTACTATTCCTACCCCAACTTTGATTATTTTCCTATAAAAGCATGTCCTGAACTGTTTTATTCGTCTTATCCAACAGCAATTTGTTAACAAATATTTTTTTATTTATTCAAGAACAGCACATAGTTTTGGTTGGTTTAACGTTACTGAGAAAGCACAAAACCCTGAAGACTTAGGAAAATGTTACCTCTGACTGTTACACTAGAAACTCCTTCCAAAAATATTTAATGTCTCTTCACAGAAAATATTACCATATCAGAAATTTTTTAAAAATATTTTTCGTTGTTTTTGAAAAGCAAACTCTTTAATCAGTTTATTATTATTCTTAAAGCATCTGCCATATAAGTGAATTAGCTGTTATTATAGAAGCAAAAACATACTAGAATGAGCCCATTAATATAAACCTGTGATTTGTCTTGTGGCCGTGCTGTTACAGAAAATGAATCAACACCTCAGAGTGAATCAGATTCGAGAATTCAGCAGCGCTGTGGTATGAGTACAAATATCAACATAGAAAGAGAGTGAAAGATGAGATGCATCCAAAGGCTGTTCATTTATTGTCAGAAGATTATTAATATGCATAAATATTATATAACATTCTGCTCTGTTGTATCTTTCTGTAGAGGAAAAATACAATCTGCCTTACTATTCTGGCATCCAGTATTTAAGTGCAGTGTGTAGCGTTGCTGCCTCACAGGTGCAGGGTCCCTGGTTCAATCCTGAGCTCAGGTAACTGTCTGTATGGAGTTCTCTTCATGTC
The DNA here is from genome assembly GCA_022985145.1 of Pangasius djambal. Lineage (NCBI taxonomy): Eukaryota > Metazoa > Chordata > Actinopteri > Siluriformes > Pangasiidae > Pangasius > Pangasius djambal. Next base: position 5,900,578 of record CM041003.1, read on the forward strand.
TATGTGATCCTCTCACCTCCCAAAAACAACTCAGAATTGCCCCTAAGGAGTGTGCAAATCTATGTGCATGTGATGCCATAAGATTAGGACTAGCTTTCCTTTCAGGGTATATTCCTACTCTGCAAAAATTAACATCTTACTAAGTGAAAATATCTTGAATATGGTCACATTTATCTAATAATTCCTGTTATAAGGTTACAATAAACCAAATAATAGATAATTAAACCTATTTTAAGTTTTACATTTTCTTATTCTATTGGCAGATAATTTTGCTTCCTTATTATTCAGATATTTTCACTTGCTAAGATGTCATTTTCTGCAGTGTATCATGTAGGTGGGAAAAAAGTATTGGAACCCTATTATGTTTCAGCCCTGATTTCTACTTGTGTCCAGAGTTCCCAGGACAAAGCAGGAAAATGAATGAATGTATATTCTTAGGAATACTCCAAGTAGTTTTTAAATGGTTTTCTGTCTTTGTCACTGAATACAGGTTATTGCACAATTTCCAATGTGAATGTAATGTATTATGTATTATACTATATGAAGGGAAAAGAGGATTTGCGATTCAATCGTTTGGTTTTTGTGCTGCTGATTATTTTCTGAATTCAGCAATTTATGTATGTAATCACAATGGTGACAGCAGCAGGTTCCTCTCCTTATTGTTCTCATTCTTTTGGATTTTAAATGTGAAGCCAATATGAATGAACTCATGCGTATATTAACTGCATAATGCTAGCTTTTATTTTATTAGCATCTTGTAACGCTAAGGGAAGGGACTTGTGACTCACCATGAACACACAATACAGAGGAGCGTTTTAATGAGGTATTTATCAGTAATTTGGCAATTTTCATGTAAAGGTACAGATCTCTCTGATTCAGGAAAGAATCATTTTCTCTGTGAAGGTCACAAGAAAGCAAAACCTTTTGGCCTTCTGCTGCTACGGAAACACCTCCTCCTTCCCCTGAGATGGACAAAGGCTTGTGCCGAGGGGGAGGTGTGTGTGTGTGTGAGATACATATTCACTGTGCACACACAGGCATCATTTGAGGGTCTAGGCACTGCTAACCCAAGCCTGCATGATTTTTTTGTATATCTGCAGCCACGGGTGAAAAATGCATGAATAAGCCTAAAGTAGATTTTAATGAAACAGGCATAGTGTCATCATTTTTTGCTCTTTATACGGACGTTTTTGAATCCAACACTGTGAATATGATTATGTACGACACAATAACAGGTCTGTATGAGTCAGAGTCCATTATGAAAAACACTATAGTGATGTCGTGTATGACTCAAACTCTCAGTGGACCCTGATCCTGCATTAACTGGTGACAGGATTGTGTGTCATGGAAGTGGCTGTGTGTGTGTGTGTGTGTGTGTGTGTGTGTGTGTGTGTGTGTGTGTGTGTGTGTGTTATAGGCTGTATGGGATTGTGATGAGAGTGTATATGGAGGTGGAACGTGTAGCACTCACAGAGAAGATGATGCTGGGATACTGCTGGTCTCCATGGAGATGGGTGACTCGCTTTCTCCATCTTTTCCTTGTTAAAAAAAGACGTCGCAAAGAGTCGCAGGTTCTGCTGCTTTTTTCAAGGAAATGTGAGCTCAGTGAGGCAAACAAATGCAAATATAAATATAAGAGACAATATAAAGATAAATAAAAGATTAATGCACATAATGTCTTTGGCTTGTAAGAAAAATATAAGATGATTTTTTAACCTCTGATTTTTTAACCTTTAAGCAAATCCTCACATTTATGCTATCGCAATGTTGTCTGTTTAAAATGGCATACTATATAAACTACTCAAACTAAACTCTAAATGAAAAGCAGTATACTTATAAAAAATATTATAGTTGCAATATTTTTCATCTAAATGTTGCAGGTAACCAAAAAATCTACCTCAGGCATTGTAAACAAGCTAAAGCTAACCAACAGCTACAGCTCTAGCTTGTCAGTATGTTAGTTTTTTATTCATTGTTATTATAAATTATTATTTAATAATTATTTTATGTTATTAATATTATTTCCTTGAAACCTGTGTAATTCTTAGCTTTCTGTCACAGCTTACTTGATACAGAACAGAAAGCTAGTCATTTATGCTAGCTGCTAGCTGTGTTACTACTGTATTTACATTGCTTCAAAATGAAGTGTTTTCTTTTTATTTTATTTTAATTCCTTAAAACTTTACCCTACTCTCTAATTACATTCTTTTTTTGCTGTAACTAATAAAAGTTAACACATTTTGGTTCAGATTAACCGCAAAGGTTACATTAGCAGTAAATAATAATTCTTTTAGCATGCTATACCATAAGCAATAGCATGTAGTTCAAAATATACAAGCCATTTCGAACAAATTTGCACTCAGTACATTATTCTATACTGTTAGTTTCTAATAGTTTCAGCAGGTAGCAGAAAGATTAAAAGTATTGGCACCCCACTAAGTTTTAAATCTGATTTCTCCTTTTTAATCCCTGCATATATTCATTGATTAATCTTCGGCAATCACTTTATCCTGATCAGGGTTCCAGTGGATCCAGAGACCATCCCAGGGACACTGGGAGTGAGGCGGGAATTCACCCTGGATGGGATGCCATTCCATGCACTCACAAATAGGGAGGGTTTAGCATAGCCAGTCTACCTAGCGGTATGTTCTTGAGAGTTGGGAAGAAACTGAAGAACCTACATTGGCTTGTGGAGAACATGTGAAACTCCACACAGAGAGTAAACGAAACTCAGGACAGAATGAGGGACCCTGGAAATGTAAGCTGGCAATGCTACCAATTGCACCACCATGTCACGCCTGTATATTCCTTCTTCTAAATGGGTGAATATTTTTCCAGAATAATTTGCTCAGGATCAGCAAGCATTGTAAGTAATAGAAACAAACCAAGCATGGCTATTTGGGTTCCCAAAGGCTTAATTAACACTGTCTGAGTGCATGTCTCCTTTTTTGCACTTACTGCCTGTTAAACTACAAACACACGCAAGAAAAAAAAAAGCTGCCACTGCTAGGCCCTTGAACAAGGCCCTTGACCCTCAACCCTAATGTGTACTTGTAATGGAAAGTTCGGGGATAAAATGGTCTATATCTCCAATAAACAGCTAGAATAATATTGAACACATTCAAATAATGAGCCTAATATTTGAATAGTTGGATTATGTTAAAATTAAAAATAAATCTGTACTGAGGATCTCCATGGAATTAAAAAAAAAAAAAGTTCCAAAAAGTTTCACAGTTCCTGTCTTATCTGATCTTTATTAGGGAAAAATTGTGTACATTACATTACATACAATCACTTTAATAATACTATTGAAGAATCCTAAAAATTACAGGAAGAATACTTCAGAATGTGTATGTTCAGCTTAATCTTATATATGCTGGATGGCAGAAAGTGGTTTATAATCATGTATTTAAATCTAGGTTGAACATTACCATGCGAATCTCTCCTGCTGATTAAAATGTTAATTAGCATTACCCATAATCCCATATTGTCATACGGGAGAAAGGCACTCTTTTGTGATCAAAGTGCTCTCCCGAACCCTTGAAGACAATACAAGGCATACGTCAGTCCCCATAAAACTGCCTGTCTTTGTGTTGCCATTTGCTCTGAGCTTCTGTGTTCTTTGTGGAGGTGTGGATGGATGTCTCTGGCTTCACCTCAATGCCTCTTACTCCACCCATCACCCTATTCTGGAAAAAGAAGTTAAAGACTTTTAGTAATAATACCATTTGACTTTTGTACAGGAGTTTGTGTGAAGGTTAGTATGGAACACGGAGGAGGTTTTTACAGGTCTTGGTGTTTGGTGAGCATTTAAATAAGAATATCTAGCTGTCCAGTGATCATTAGTGTGGAGCAGTTGGTTTGGGGGTTGGGGGTTAGTCTGTGGGAGTGTGTGGGGGAGTCAGGGACTATTAGGTGGGGATTTGAATAGACACTAGGGAGGACACGTTCACCCTCTGCTTAATAATCTGGAAAGAGGGACATTGTTTGTGACTCATGCTCCAGGTTTCTCCATGGCAGCAGATGCTGTCTTACAGACGGTGTGTATGGGGGTCATGTGCTCATGCACGTGTCCCAAAGGGAGGGGGTGTGTGGTGGAGCCTCAGCCTCAGCAGACTAATTCTGAGCAAATCTAAGGGGCATTAAGTCATTAAGTCAAGCTCTTTATAGGTTTGAAAAGGAGGAGGATATCATTTGCTCTTTAAACGTTGCAAAAGAGGTGGCCATCTGCTGTCTCTTTTCACAACTCATCCTATTAGCCCTTGTTTAAACAGTCTTCACAGCAGTAAAGTGTTGCAACTGATGACATTTGACACACGGATTACAGTACAAACTGGAATTGAACCGAGTTTCAAAGCGATTAGGCCCACTGCAACCCACAATGTGTGATTCACACCTGCATCTCAAGGTCTTTCATCCACACATGTAGCCTACACTGCTGGAGGTGTTCATGGCAGATTCATCTATTTAATCTCCTTTTTTCCACAGCAAGGAAAATAATCATGTAGTATGAGGTCTCATACTGTGAATATCAGCTTAATTATTTAATGGTTAAGTTTTCTCTCAGCATGTTTAACTGACTCCCTATTGTTGTCCTTCTGCTGATTGAGATAAGAGAAATTATTTTGTCTTATTATACTTTTGTATTTTTATGCTTTGTAAGAAAAGCCAAGTGCCTCCTTATTTGGATTAACACTTGCTTCAAACCACAAAGAGACACTTTTTAATTTTTCATTACTGTCCTGGGGAAATTCAAATCAATTCGAAGTCTGAGTGAAAAGTTTCACGTTAATTAGTGGATTTACATTCACTGTCCACTTTATTAGGAACACCTGTATACCTGCACATTCATGCAGCTATCTAATCACCCAATCATGTGGCAGCAGCGCAATGCAAAAAAAAAAAAAAAAAAAGGTCAAGCACTTAAGTTAATATTCACATGGAACATCAGAATGAAGAGAAAGTATGATCTCTGCAACTTCGATTTTGTGGCACAGATATTGGTACCAGAGTATTTGCTGATCTCCTTGGATTTTCACACACAACAGTCTCTAGAGTTTACACAAAATGGTGCGAAAAACAAAAAACATTCAGTGAATGACATTACTGTGGGTGGAAATGGCTTGTTAATAGGAGAAGTCAGAGGAAAATGGCCAGATTGGTTCAAGTTGCCGGGAAGGATATAGTAACTCAAATAATCATTCTTTACAACTGTGGTGAGCAGAAAAGCATCTCTGCATGCACAAAACATCAAAATTTGAGGTGGATGGACTACAACAGCAGAAGACCACACTGCGTTCCACTCCTGCCATCCAAGAACAGGAATCTGAGGCTATCATGGGCACCACAGACTCACCCAATTGAAGATCAAGTGATTCCCCCCCCAAATCTTCAACTCATTTTCAGTTTCTACCCAGGCTTGACAGGTCATTAACCTGGAAAAACCTCCCAGGTTCCTGTAGACATACCATCCATGCAGGGAAGGCTGATCACTGAGCTATAAAGAGGGCTCTGTTGACAGACATGAGCTTCCCCGCTGCGTGAGCTCAGTTCCAGAAGCAATCATTTCAGCTGCACGTGGGTGCATTTTAAGAAAAACGTAATGTGTTAGATTTATTATTTTGCTAATTTATTGAACTGATTTATTTACTTTTGTCATTAATAGTGTAACTTAAAAAGCATTAAAGCTAGAAATGGCATTTGTAATGTGTGTATGGCTGTCAATTGAAGAGCAGTTTGATGCATTCTTTGCTCTTATCAGCATTGAATTATACTAATGAAATAGCCTAAAATAATGACTTCCTGAATTTTTAATTTTTTTTGGAAAAGCTTACCCTAAACCCTAGTCAACTATTTTTTAAATTACTGGTCAACTAGTAAAAATTAATAGTCTCACATTCCTCATCTATTTGGATGTGTCCTATTCAAGCCACTAATTCTTATGAATGATGGATTTTTCTAATCAGCATTAATTCAGTTGTCAGGCAGGATGTCCTAATGAGATTTGGCTCATTTGGGGCTGGTGTTCCCAGAAAGTCTCTTCTTCAGTGGCACCCATTAATAACTCACTGCAAACTACATATGTCTGTTGATGTGGAGCATGTATAGTATGATCAGTAAAGAAGTGTAAGAGAGCACTTCAAGCAAAAGTAGGCTATTTAAAAGGCTCTTGTGCAAAAAAGGACTGTCCCTTTGAGGAACTGTTGGCTAATCACTACACTAGCCAACCTAGTTGCTAAATCTGCCTTTTGGTACATGCTGCACATTTTAAGTCAAATTAATTGGAGCAGTAATTCAGCACTTAATTGTGCGTTGCTGCTTTCAGGGGGTCAGTGCAGCTGTATATATCATTGCATAACGTTATGTAACTGTTAGCTTAGTCTGCAGTGGAGACAAAAATAGCAGGCCTAATAATTTCCCGCTTTCAGAGTTAAGTACAGTAATCCAATTAATCCCTATTATGTTTGCAGAACCATTCTATTTGCATGCAAAATAATTTAGCCCATATCCACATGTGCACTATCGCAGCCCAGCATTCTTATTTGGATGTCATATTCAAATGATGTAGACTCTTTTAAAAAGGGAAAAAAGTGCTAGCAATTGATAAGATGTACTAGAGAAATATAATTATCTGGAACAAGGAAAAGTTGGGGTATAGATATTTATTCAAACTTTTTTTTAAGGTGGTCAGAAGAAACCAAGCATGAATAACTCATGGCACAGCGGTGCAGAGGCCATGTGATTCGGCCTAATGAAAAGCAAAAAGCAATGCATCAAGAATTTCCTCCACAAGCAGAAGAGTACAGCCGTGCTTGTGAGAAAGCTTCCCAAAGGGCTGAGAGAAGTGATGACTCTAAATTATTGAGTGAGCGAGACTAAAACAACACCTGCCGAAGGTAACGAAGCAAGCTGCACAACCTTGGCCATGCATTCAAGCTCAAATCAAGATTTCTTGCCTCTTTTCTGGGACCTTTTTTCATATACTGCGGAAAAAATACAATTTTCTGAATTCTGATCTGACCATTTTGAAAGGTTTTATTTATCCCTCATGGGAAATGTATGCATCTCAACAAATCACACATGTACAGTATATTACTGAATACATTACATTAGTGTACTCGACCAAATAGGAGTTAATAACGCCTCGTCTCTCTGCTTGTCCCAGGAGACTTTCATGCAGCTTTTGTAAATGCACTGAAGTTGGTTAAATTTGGATTTGCTATAAGTGTGAACTCAACAGCCAATCCCAAGTCAGCGAAATGTCTTCTACTCAACGTGAATGGGAATACTTCGCAGCAGTAAGTCTCTTTTTGGCTCTGGTTCAAGCTCTAGCACAGATGGACCCATCAAACCCATGAAAGATCACATGACCTGGGACAGCATCTTAGAATATAGCTTTGTACAAGACACAAAAAATACACTTTAAGAAACAAAACACTTAGGGGTGTGTTAGGGAAATAATCAACGATGGGGTGGTGGGATGTGGCATGACAGGAAGTCGAGTTACTGTTATGAAGTGTATTTATACATTTTTTTAAATAATACATTCTAATTTTTATCCATTTATAGTTACATTTAAAGTTCTGGAACAGTCTTAGTACAACTTAGTGACATTAATAAGAAAAAAAAAAATATATATATATATATATATACACACAATGCAGCTTGTCCTGTTACAGAGAAACCACAAGGTTTGTTCTGAATACTTTCCCAAGTTGAAAAATTTAGTTACAGCTTTACCTCTGGCTATTTGTTACAAAGCTCTGACACTAGAGACTCCTTCCAAAAATGCTAATTTCCTCACAGAATACATCATCATATCAACAATTACACGTTTTAATCTGTTTATGTGGAATGTTCCTGTGAACAATTTGCTGTGAATGTGCTGTTACTGAAGAAACGTTAATGTATTAGAACAATACATTGCATTAATGTACACTTGTGATTTGCCTTGCAACTGGAACTACTGTCAAAGCTGATTTTATAGGAAATTAACCACCTTCTGACCAATCAAAATTGAGAATTCAACAGTGCTGTGGTATTCATGTATTTATGTAAGTCTGGTTAAGAGTGGTGCAAGAAAGAATAGCTTTCACTTTCTTGAGCTTGAGTTATCCATTACCAGGAGTCCCAGAAATTTCTGAATTTATTCTGTCTTTCCCTTGTTAATCAGAGTGACACTAACCAAATGTGGGAATCTGTGAGCTCGTGTATATGGAAGAAAGCCGTTGGCTCTCACTTCCATGCGAGCTCAGATGCCCTGTGATGCTACATAAGCGGCAGTTTGGAAAGAAACGCTGACAGAGCTGCACATGTCTCAGAGGAGGCATGTCTTAGTCCTCACCCTCCCTGGTTAATAGCTGTCATGTGACGGGGTGAACTAGCTGACAGTGACAATGAGTAGAAAATGGAGGGAAAAAAAGAAATTTAAAAGGCTAAGAAACACCAACACAAATGACACAGATACACAAATGTTTACTTCCTAGTTCCAATAAGATGAATTTAATGGCACAAAGGTGGACCACCATTTCTCACACTCTGCCAGGAACCATTATATCATTACACCTAACGGTTCTCCAGAGAATCTCCAGAGCACAGCATAGATTAAATTAGAGCATGTGGGTCAGGATGGAGTATACCTCCAGGAGGTAACTGCTGTTAAAGATCTGTGTTCACACCATCACCTGTGTGAGTCCACATTCTTCGTCACTGTATATGTATGTGTGAGCTTGTGTGAGAGGTATTTATATATGTGCTATATCTCCATGAATGTTCAATAGTAGGAAAGACGGGGTCTGGTAGAAGGAGAGGGCAGAGTTAATCAGTGACAGAGGAAATTAAATGAAGTCATTGGCAGCACTGTGGCAACAAATCGACTCATTAGTAGGCCAGACGCTCACAATGCCTCACTTCGTGTGCATGTGTGTGTGTGTGTGTGTGTGTGTGAGTGTGCATGTGGGTGGGTGGGTGACATAGGGAGCAAAAGAAAAGCATATAAGATTAAATGGAAGCTAAAAATACTCTTGTGATGCTGCCTGGGATATTAAATTATACAGCAAAGCAATGACCTTTTTCACTCCTTGACCAGTGGCCAGGAATGGAAATGACCACGGGGCAAGTCTGAACATTGTCCCTTTAAAAAATGTCCCCTCTGAGATGTGGGCAGAGGACAGTCGAAGAAGACGACCTTGTCAAACAGGAAACTTCACATTCTCACAAATATCTGTAACATCCCACCTTCCATGCTGTTAGCTCATATTAATACCATGCTTACACTGTGTGTGTGTGTGTGTGTGTGTGTGTAGATGTGATATGTGTAACCTGTACCTTGCATCACAACATTCCAAGTCTCCAGCTGTGCACTGCAGTAACCTACAAACATCGCAGAACTCTTCGTCTCTAACATCAGTCCTGGATCATTTTTTTTTAGAGAAAGGAAGATAAGGTCAACCTTTTCCTCTCTGGAGAAAAATGAAGCCTGCTCTATATTTTACATTCTATCTATATCTTAGAGAGGAAGATAGTGTACAGGACCCATTTAAGACTGTGGAAATAGTGTGATTAATTGCTGACATGTGAAGAATGTGAACAGTTGCTTACTGTAGACCATTTACAAGAAAAAAAAAAAAAAAGAAAACAAGCTGCCGTTTAGCAAAGAGAAAGAGTCAAACATGGATCCTGCATCGATTAGTTGAAAGGTACTATTAGATTTAAGATGGTAATAAATCAGAGGCATAGACAGGTGATTATGGTTCAGGTTTTTAAATCACTCTTAACCACAATGTTCACTAAGGAAAATGGCACAGAGGCATATTTCATATTCTGTATGTAAGTCTGATTTATGGTTATTGAATATCACATTCTTCAATTAAGTAATGATGTCTAAAATCGTTAGTTTGACCATAAATGATCCCATTTAGCATTAGATATTGGGTTATCCACATCACTGTGATTAAAATATAATCGGAGACAGCTACCCTATTCATTACAACCAGTGATGGCTAGTCATGACACTGAATTCTACTACCAACAGTAACTATTATGAAATCCTTATGATTTAGCCTTATATCATGGGGTCTCAGTGTGGGCACAGAGCATATAACAAGTCTACACATCCTTTTTTGCAGGTTTTTTTTTAAATATTGTCATATAAAAAAAATTAAACCAAGATAAGTCATATATCAGGTCTTTTTTTTTTCCACCTTATATAGTGTTGTATCAGCCAACAAAATGTAAGTGCAAAACAAATATTATTTATTATTAAAAGTGGAAGAGAAGCAGCCCCATAGATTTGATGCTGCCACCACCATGCTTTACCATGCTTATGGTGTTTCTGGGTGTTAAGCTGTCTTGGTTTTGCATATATCTTTTAAATTTTGCCCAAAAAGTTCTTCCTTGGCCTCACCAATCCATAACACATTTTGCCACATGTTTTGGGGTGATTTACCTGAGCTCGTATGTTCTACCCTGAAGTATATTCCATTAACAGTACATCCTGAAATTTGTTCCTCTTATACCACAGCAATTTACCAATGATTACAATTTCAAATTTATTAATAAATGATACATGATGCTTTTTATGCATTTAATGTTATATTTAATGTTATGAAACGTCAGAGAGACAAGTTAGTTCGTGTTATCACTTAAGTTAGCAGCTATAAACATTCATTCCCTCACCATCCTCTCTTTTATCTCTCTCTTACACTCTCTCTTTCTCGCTCACACTCTCTCTATGTCTCTTGAATTTAATAGATTTTAAAAGATAAAAAAAATTGCACATTGTCTTGTTACTGAGAAACTTTCCTGTGTTGTAAACATACTGACTGTTACAAAAACGCACCTACTGGAGACTCCTTCCATAGATGCTAAACGAACATCTAAAAACAATTTTTTGTTTTTTCTTTGTTAAAAAACACCGCATTTTACCTGTTTATTATTAGATTTAGATGATGCATATCCACCATAAGTCCCTGTGAATGAGCTGTTACTATAGACATGATAATGTATTCAATTGATCACATTAATATAAACCTGTGATTTGGATTACAGCTGGAACTACAGCCAGAGCTGCTGTTATAGAATATGAATCCACCTTTTGACCAATCAGATCCGACAACTCAGCAATACTGTGGTGTAACTAACTAACTAACTGACTAAAATAGTCAGCAAAAAACAATGCTTGTGTACCTCAGCCCCTTTGTTTTTTTTTTTTTTTTTTCCAGACATGTGGATTGGTGAAGATGATGTGAATCAGCAGGTGGCATGTGGTCAAGCTGTACACCATGTGCTGGGAGGAAACAGGAGAAGAGGTAGGAGGTAGAATGAATATGACTTCACTTCCAGTCCTCATCAGTAACACATTGCTAATGAGATTTGCACATAAACATCTTCATTTGTATTTTCCTATTCATGCTAGCTGTTTCCAGAAGGCAGAAATACACTGTATTTTTAAGCAGGACATTTTTGTATGCCCATGGCACAGATTGTACTATTGTCAGATTTTAGTGATGACACACAGACTGGCTTAGTGATGTTGGTGATAACACACTGCCAAACAAATGTACAATAACCTTGTAATTAGCATGTGAATACCTGTTTTTATGTGTGGTGTGCATGCACTGCTGAAAAACCCTGTATGTCCTTTTGCTTTTGTGTGCTTTCTAGATGTTTGAGACTGAAAGCTAGCTCTCTGTCAGTTTCTTTTTCTCTACCATCTTCTCCCAGCTCTGCCAGTGGGATAATTTCTCTCTCTCTCTCTCTTTCACTCTCATGCTCTTGTTCACGCTACAGTGGCCATGTTTACTCTCTTTCCTTATTTAGTCCATACTAATCACTGAGCAAAAACAACCGCTGTCATTTCACAACTATTTTTAGCACGTCTTTTATTTCAGTCTTGGTTGATTGAGGACATTTTCCACATGGATGTTTGCCAACCTTGTCCTCCTTTTATCCAAAGGGGATTCACCATCATTAGCTGGCAGGGATTCTTCAGACTTCAGCAAAACTCAAAGGGAGGGAGTGCATAAGACCCGAGAGGACACGCTGAAACTAAGAGCAACAGGGAGTCCACAGATACAGCCTGTACTACCATTAGTCCTCTCACATTCCTTATATAATCACTTAAGGTGAGCTGATCATGGTTAAGCATTATATTCCAATGCAGAATGCATGAGCAAACACAAAGTTTATTTCTATATTTAAATTGGTTTATACAACAGCACTGTGGAGTTCTTCATTCTGATTGGTCAGAAGGGGTTGATTAACCATTTCAAAGCTTTGAAAGTGACATTGCAGATTTTATTAAATGAACAAGAAGCATGTTGTGTGCCAGCTCTATCATATCTATATAACATTTTTGGGATTACAACAAAAATACGCAAAATCACAACAAATACATGCATCCAGAGTTGTTCCTTGAGCAATTAGCAAAGCTTCAACATAATTCCGATAGGGCCTTAAGCTGTTGTTAAAAACCCAGGCTTTCGCTCAGTGTTGGTCACACAGTAAAAAAAAAAAAACACCACAAGGCATCCTGTATACAATCGAGCTATGCCAAGATGCACTGAGAATTGTTTTATAGTCACACAGTGAATCGAAATCATATAGAATAATAGTGGGCCGAAAGATTTCCACCCTTAGTGTTAATGAGGATTATTTACAGACAACCAATAGGGAAACAAGAACACAATAAGTATAAAAGAAATACATTATTAGTACTTTTAGTAACTATATCAGGTCTGCTGAGGAATCAGTTAAAAGGATCTCGAGTACTACAATGGTAAAGCGTAGTGTGTGAGGTTGGAAAATCATATATTTGTGTCCCAGTGATTACATAATCGATCAGAGAGCTCAGATGCCTTATAAAGTTGAAAAATATTTCAAATACTTGACTAGAGAAAGTATTATAGGTGAAAACCAGCTAGCTGGTGTGATTAACCTTTTTTTTTTCACGGTGAACTTAATTTTAATGACTAAGTACAGTCATTAATATATACTGTTGACGGCTGTATAGCGTAGTGAGTGTAAATACAAAATGTGTAATAAGTTACATGAGTTATTGTTATTTCTATTAATTTAAGTATGTATCCTTACTTTAGTATGTATACTTAAGTATCCATGCAAGTACAGAACTGCTGCATGGATAGTAAATTATAGTATACTTTTAGTATAATTTCCAATTTGATCTTATAGAACACTTTAACAAGGTACTAAAGTGTACCGTACTTTTTTTATGTTACAACAAGTGAACACAGAAGGACACTACAAGTTAGTGTGCATAATCTCACCTTCAAATGCAGAGTATTTTTATGTAGAACTTTATAATGTCGAACTCATTAATAATGCTGTGGAGTGCTGCAGCTCTGCTGCATTTCCCTTCACGGCACATAAAATCATTTTGGGAGCTGTCTTCCTTCAGAACATTGGGATTGAAAAAGCAGATGAAAGGATGTTCAGTGAGCAGAGAAGCTGAAGACTGACCTAGATGTTAAATGCCCCGTTTCTCACATTACATTGAAATATTTCTCTCATTAAATCTACAGTCTAGTCAATGAAAGCTTGGGGTGACCCACTATGAATGTCTGTGTGTGTGTGTGTGTGTGTGTGTGTGTGTGTGTGTTAGAGAGAGAGAGAGAGAGAGAGTCTGCCATTGGGGTATCTCATTACAGGTCCAGGAGCCCGGTCATATCATGCAAAGGTGTATATTATAGATGTTAATGATTTTCAAAGCCAACACTACAAGACGCTTGCCTTCTGTGCATCCAAAATCGTTTAATTTGCCGTGAACTCTTCCTCTCCCAGAAGAAATGGGAGAACAGAACAGAAGGAAGAGAAGATGTTGCTTTGAAATCGTTCAGAGGAAGGCGCTGCATTTTAAGCACTGTGGAACTGCCAAAAAAAAAAAAAAAACCCTAAGAGATTTATGTCAGGGACAGATGTTCTGATTTGACCCTGTCTACTTCTTTCATAATTTTTGTATGATTATTTCCAGTGCGGGAAATGTGAATCAAAGACATCCATCTGCCTTTTGTTTTCAAACACAGAGACAATAAGTTAATTTCATTTCAGAAGCATGAACGTGCTCGTTTAAACCCGAGCATCATTTAATAAGCTGATTTTTCCTCTGTGTTCATCCTGCATATTGATGAGAGAGACGGTGCAAAAAACATGCCTGTATTTAACATTCTAGTCAAGAGCTAGAGAGCCGATTTGCTTTGCTAGGCAAGAAAAATGAGCAACAAGAGAACAGATCACTGTGTAACCAAAGTACAATTTAGCTAGCTAGCTAACTTACGCATTTCCACGAAAGCGCCAGTGTATTTGTGAATCAACAACAGTTTCAGATACATTACTTTCACTTTCACTGTGACAGTATCTTTACTCACTTATAATCACCTCACGGACTTACAGACCTCCTGGAGGTTCTGATAAGAGGTTTCCTGTTTGAGGTACATACAACAGATACGAGCAAAGATATAAAGGTAAGCTTTTTTTTTAGAGAACGGTTAAGGGATGTTAGCTTTCTAAAAAGGATAAAAGAAGAACCCTTAAGGTTTTTTAAACCTCTGTAGTGCAGCAAAAGGAACCATTTCAGCACTTTATACCAACTTCACTTCCCACCGCGACAGGAAACTTTCACTCCTGGGGTCATGGATTCACTAAAAATTTCTAACAATGTTAAGATTCCTGCAGCTCTACACTTTTGAGCATGTTACTGGAACCCATTAATGTACACTCTAAGAATAAAGATTTTGTCTAGTAGTCTTAAGGGGTCTTTGGTCTTTGGAAATCCTTAAGTTATTTGCAAGAAAGGAACAATATTTTTTAACAAGTGTACCGTAAATGTAACAGGTCTGAAATAGTATGAAACAGAATTCATGTGTTGTGGCTAGAGATGTTGGCCATTTCTCAGAAATGCTCACACACACTTAGAACCTCAGTGGCTGTGGTTATTGTCCATAATGCACTTTGAGCAACTTAACAAGTTTAACCAGCAGCAAGATGGTGTGCACACACACACACACACACACACACACACACGCACACACACACACACACACACACACACACACACACACGCACACACACACACTCTCTCTCTCTTACAGTGTGTTTTTGTTTTGTGTTTTGGGAAACACAGTGGAAATAAGCTCCAGGACAGTGCTGTAGTAAGTAATGAACAGATAAAAAACTTATTTAACAAAGAAAAATGTATAATTGTTGTTACGGTGAGGTTTTCTGTAAGGAAACATCTATTTTAACACTTATGGAAGGCGTCTCCACTGTCAAGGCTTTGTAATATTTTCTGCCATGGTAACATCTTCAGGACGATTTTGCAGTTTCTGGCTACTTGGTAACATGACAAGCAGCAATTCACTTCAAAAGTGAGAAAAAAAGAGAAGCTGGTGAGGGAATGACTGTTTATAGCTGCTATAACATAAGTGATAACAGGAACTAACTTGTTTCGCAGACACTCCACAACACTGAATGTAACTAAATGGGCAAAACGTATGATGTATTGTTTATTAATAGATTAAAAATTGTAACAGTTATAAAACAGGAATAAAACACTAGTTACAAGAAGTTTATTCCTTACTTAATCCTTATGATTTTAATCTGTGTAATGACGAGCCACTTTTGAGTAACTTGTTTTTGTGATGATATTTCCTATAAACTAAGGTGTTGTTACTTAGATTTGCTGTTTTTTTTTTTTTTTTTTTTTTGGAGATGGGGGTATAAATAAATGGCACTGTTAATAATAGAAGCTTGGTGTTGGTGTCTATTTTGTAGAAAGAAATGTCCAAAAGATGACCTTTTAAGTGCTCTACACACAACCTACAGGTATTCTACATTCTAGATAAAAACAGAAATCTACTACTGTGGAAACTGTTTTTTGCTTTATATGCCTCTTGGATAGTATCCATCTTAATTCATTCTCCTGAATCCTAGGATTTTTAATACTCACACTGATTGTGTAGGTTTATATAAAGTCTGACCAGGAGTTTTTATATCTCAGCCTGCTGTTCTGATAAGAGGGTATTTACAAAAGCACGGATGGTCGTCTATATGTCAGCAGAGTTCTATATTAAAATGTACCGTTGTGATTCCTGTGGTGATAGAGCAGTTAAGACAGAGGGCATCAGGGGAATTAGCCTGCACAAAAGCCCATTTCACAGTAATTGCCTGTCATGCATATTAACAGTGTATGTGCCTTACCTGACAGCCAAACACAGGGGGACTTACTGTAATCTGATGGATAAAAGCAAAGGACATAATGGTTTCCATCAGTAAAAAAAAAGCAGTGAAGTGCTAGTAGATTTTATGTGTCTATGGGAGTGGCTGTGGGGTGAGATAGAGGACGAACGTACAGTATTTTAAGACATTTGTGATGATGGAAAGCCTCATCGTTAAAGAAGGTTGAAGATGGTAAATTATAATGAGCTTCTTCACCTCTGGATATATAAGAATGAAGTAATGAAGTAATTTAATTTTAGCTCACATTATCATTTCAGTTTAAGTATCTACAGACAAAAGTCACAGATTTTTATCAGACAGGTTTTTTTTTTTTTTATCACGTTTACGTGTTACCAGTCTTTATCAATTAGTGTTTTCTTTTGAAGCTCTATTTAAAATGAGAAGCCATACAAATTGTTGTCAAGAAAAAAAAAAAAAACATTTCCCCATGACCATGTCCCCCCACCCCCCAGTGTAGTCTTATACCACAGCGCTGTTGACTTCTCAATTCTGATTGGTCAGAAGGTGTTGATTAATTTCTATAACAGCAGCTCTGACAGTAGTTCTGGCTGCAGGTTTTATATTTATGCACTCGTTCTTATGCATTTACAATTAACAATGCTCTACATAAATGGATTAAAAAAATGTGTACTCATTGATATGGTGAAATTTTCTGTAAGGAGATCCTAACCCTAGCATTTTGGAAGGAGTGTCCAGTGTTAGGGCTTTGTAGCAGTCAGAGGTGACTTCACATTCAGTGACTTCCTTTCACTAGTGTCTTTCGCCTTACTGAATATGAGAACACCATTTTATCTTACTATAGACCCATTTTACACAACATGATCTGTCAATGCTGCTGTCGCACCTTCTGCAGACACCTCAGCGTCACTTGCATAAAACTGACAGAGCAGTATTCATGCTACATTCATGCAGCTGTGCAACCTGTTGAAATTGTACATAGCATTATTCTGATATAGTAGCAAACAATTCAATGGAAATACAACACCATAAATATAGTTACAAACATCTGTGTGTATCCAAAATGGCATACTTCTACTCCATATATCCTGCAAAAATAGTCCCATAGGACTTTAGTTTGCATCATATATGGATTATTACACCAAAGTTGGTCAATATTCACATTTATTGAAAAATAACAACAAACGTTGGATGAAAAAGGAAAGACACAGGCATCTTCCCATTTCAGGTAAAAGGAAATCAATATCCTTTCAAATATTATCAAAATGAGAACAGATCAAAGATGTAACTGGTCCATTAACTGGGGTAATTGGCTACATTTCATTTTGTATTTCTTTGCACATATCTAATATCTAATTCCCTTTGATTTCACCAGTGAAATGTTGTTGCATTTGCTTTTGTTTCTGTTACATCATACAGAGAATATTTTATTAAGTTCCCATTTAATCACCATCACAAGCATGAAAAAAAGCTGGGACAAGTTTTAAAATAGCTGACTGCAAGCTAAATGGTTATATGAAAACAAATTCAAATTAGCCATACTGCAGGTATAGTCATCGTATGCTGACCTGGCATGATTAATATCTAAAGTCAACCAAGAAACAGTAATAGCACACATTGTTCTGCAGACTGCAGAGGTAGAAGTTTGCATCCTCAGTGTGCTTGGAATAGAAAAACAAACACATGCTTCTATTGACAAAGTAGAATAAAAAAAATGACTTCCAAGAAGTTAAAAATGAAATAACACATGAAAAGTATTTTGAAGGGAATTTTATGAGCCTCTCAGTCTCCAGACCTGATCTTGCAAAGTTAGAATAAATATATTAGATTATATAATCTATTTGACCAGTGTTGACCAGTGTGAAAATGTGAAAATGAGGAATGTTTTTGAAGCATGTTTTTGTCTTCTTTATTCTTCCTGTTAGGGAATAAATACTTTTACACTTGTAGATACTGCATAACAGAAGAGTTGCCATTATTTTCCAATACAATGCCCTATTCACTGCTATTTTGTAGTTGTGTCCAAAAACCACAGTGCACAGTATATTCATCTGCACTCTTTAAATCAGGTAGTGTTACGGGTCTTGGAGCTAGGATGTATAATAATGTCATGCAGGGCCCCCTTGTCTGAGAGAACAATATATGGTGTGGAGCAGAACCAAATATGGAGACGGACTGCAAAACAGCTCCATGTAAAGGTGTGAATGCCTCAAGCGGGGTGAGAACCAGGTAGGTTGGGTACAGCCAGAGCTAGAGCACAGGCTTGGGAAGCCAACACTGAGCCAACACCACAAAAAGTACCACAGTGTGGCGGGACAATAACACAAAATAGCCCTGTCGTTTGGCCACACTTGAAAGCACTAACTCTTTCCTTAATATTAAATATATCCAGCCCTGAACCTCAATATTTGCGTTTCCTAAACATAAACCTCAATATTCGCTAAACAGAGAAGCCTGATGCCATTCTGCTGGCTTTCCCAGAACTGTATCCGCACACTCAGTGAGGCAGTCGAAGGGCTTATGAAGAGGCGTGGCCAGATGCTGCACGTTTACGCTGATTACCTGCATGTGAGCACCATGGTATAAAAGCCCGTGCAGGTGGCCGTGGATTTGCCTGCGAAGGCACCCGAGGTGTTACAGGTAGTGCAGAGTAATGCAATGGAGTAATGGAATTTATAGTTTGTAGTTACATTTAATGTTTGGGGACATCCGTGAAACAAGTTAGTTCCTGTTATCACGTACATCATAGCAGCTATAAACAATTGTTCCCTCACCAGTCTCCCTTTTTTTTCTTTCTCTTGAAGATAATAAGAAATTATATTCAGTTCTCTGTCCTAAAGACGTTCCTGTGTCAGAAAACCTAAAGTTACACTGGAGGCTCTGTCCAAAAATGTTAAATAAATCTCCTCAAAAACTTCACCACATCAACAAGTACACACGTCTTAAAAATCCATTTATGTGGAGCATCCTCCATACAAGCCCATGTGAATGAGTTGTTACCATAGAAACTATAACATATTAATTAAAATGAGTGCATTAATATAAACCTGTAATTTGAATTACTGTCACAGCTGATGTTATAGAAAATTAATCAACACTTCCTGACCAGTCAGTCTGTGGATTGACTAGCTAATTATCCAGGCAGGAACATCTAATCTAATCTAAATAAGACTGAACAAAAGAAGAGATTCCAGACTGGCTTTCACACCTATTGCACAATGAAAGTTTGAGCCATTCATCTACAATTTCACTTCTTGGATAATTTTGCTGGTGTTTAACATCTTGAGTTGTGTTGACAGATCCTGGAAGTTAATCACTCTACTTCCTTATGCAAATGCTTTTCTATTATATTTTCCACCCAATAATCAGAGCACAGCTAATCAGACAACAGCCTCTGAGTGGATGCTCTCATGCATAAATTGGACCATGTTCCTCGGAAGACTATTATCTCCAGTGGCCGAGGCTGTTTATAATGATTCATATTCAAGCACAGCTGTGGCTGTGTATCGCAGAAGAGTCAGAGGCTGAGTGTACGTGCATAGTGATTTTGTTTGGTCATATGTGTGTGCACTATGGTATACACAGATCAGCCATAACTTTAAAACCACCTGCCTAATATTGTGTTGGTCCCCTTGTGCCTCCAAAACAGCTCTGACCCGTCGAGGCATGGACTATGCAAGACCTCTGAAGGTGTGCTGTGATATCTGGCACCAAGACGTTAGCAGCAGATCCTTTAAGTCCTGTAAGTTGCGAGGCGGGGCCTCCATGGATCAGACTTGTTTGTCCAGCAGATCCCACAGATGCTCGATCAGATTGAGATCTGGTGAATTTGGAGTCAACACCTTGAACTATTTGTCATGTTCCGCAAACCATTCCTGAACAATTTTTGCAGTGTGTCAGGGCACATTATCCTGCTGAAAGAGGCCACTACCATTAGGGAATACAGTTGCCATGAAGGGGTATACTTGGTCTGCAACATTGTTTAGGTAGGTGGTACATGTCAAAGTAACATCCACATGAACGCCAGGACCCAAGGTTTCCCAGCAGAACATTGCCCAGAGCATCACACTGCCTCCGCTGGCTTTCCTTCTTCCCACAGTGCATCCTGGTGCCATCTCTTCCCCAGGTAAGCGATGCACATGCACCGGGCCATCCACATGATGTAAAAGAAAAGGTGATTCATCAGACCAGGCCACCTTCTTCCATTGCTCCATGGTCCAGTTCTGGTGGTCACCTGCCCATTTTAGGTGCTTTTGGAGGTGGACAAGGGTCAGTGTGGGCACTCTGACCAGTCTGTGGCTACGTAGCCCCATACGCAGCAAGCTGCGATGCACTGCGTGTTCCGACACCTTTATATCACAGCCAGCATTGACTTTTTTTCAGCAATTTGTGCTACAGTAGCTCTTCTGTGGGATCGGACAAGACGGGCTAACCCCCATTCCCCATGCGCATCAGTGAGGCTTGGGCGCCCGTGACCCTGTCACTAGTTCACTGGATTTCATTCCTTGGACCACTTTTGGTAGGTACTAACCACAGCATACTGGGAACACCTGCCGTTTTGGAGATGCTCTGACCCAGTCATCTAGCCATCACAATTTGGCCCTTGTCAAACACTCAGATCCTTATGCTTGCCCATTTTTCCTGCTTCCACACATCAACTTCGAGAACTGACTGTTCACTTGCCACTGTAACGAGATAATCAATGTTATTCAATTCACCTGTCAGTGGTTGTATATAATTTGTATAATTTATATAATTTCTGGTACCAGTAGTGAATAAAGCCTGTGCCTTTAAAAGCCTCTGAATTAAGCCTAAGTGGCTTTGCATTTACCAGGTGCAATAAAGACAGACACATTACACCAGTTTAGAATGATGGAGAGACCATAAGATCATCATTAGCTGAAATATCTGCCTCTTTGCTTGTCTCTGCTCTACAGACAGCATAAAAGACAAATGTGATGAGTCATAGACAATATATTATTAAATGTGTCTGGAGTAAATCTTTTATATGCTCAGAGGGTAAAACTGAATTTTTGAGTTTGAGGTTTTGAAGTTCAAAGCTTCCAAATATTTCCAAAATTCAGTTGTAATACCTCTACAGTTTACTTTTATTGGAATACTCATTTATTATGAATTATGTGCTCAAATATAATGGTAATTCTTTTTCAACCTTCATTCTTTTTTTGTCCTTTCCCCCTCATTTAACAGTTGTAAATGTAGTTGTTCATTCTTCATTCTTGTCAGGACCTGTAACAAATGGCAGCCAGAGTCATTATGACAGTCCGCAGTGTCTCTTTATTAATGCTCTCCCAAAAACTTCATGATTCATGATCAGGGTCAAAACACAGACAGATATCATAAACAAAAAAGAATAGCTTTTTGTTTTTAAACTACAGGTAGAGGTTAAAACTCCAAATATGGAGAAACTAAGAACATTAGAAAACTAATGGAACCAGGATACATACCAGATAATGAGCATATATGGTTAATAAGAAAATGTGTAAAAAATAATAAATGTGTTCACAAAAAAAGAAAGCATTGATAAATAATTGGGGCGTGGTCAGCTGTGCTGACCTGAAGGAGAAGCCGAGGAAAAAAGGAAGCAGGAAGTAAACACGATGGCTCTTTATACCTGTCCTCATGATGACATTCTTTGCTCAGTCTCATACCTGTCCTCATGCACATAGTGTCATTTACACTGAGGGGAAAAAAAGGATTTATCAACATAGTACGTTGGCATTTACAGCTTCAACATGTGTTTAACCGTACTTTTTTTATTCAGAGTGAAGTGTCTCTTAGCCAGAAATCCCTTGCGCCCTCTCCAATTCCATGTTAGAAAAGCAGAAGGGCATGTGTCCACAGGAAGCCAATTGTCTGCCGCACACTAGGGAGCATATACGGCACAGCTTGAGACATACCACATCGGTCCTTTATCAGTCACTCAGTGCTAGGTCTAATAAGGTGTTGTACAGCATTAAAAGAAGCCTCAGCAAACGGATGTACATTGCCTGAGCCTGCCCTACTTTTCTACAGCTGCATTCTTAATCGAATTACTGGTCTTACTTTTTTCTTAAGTTGCGGATTTATGTTGGCTTGCTTCCTTGTTGCTGTTTAGTCAAGTCAGGGTCAGTGCCATTTCTTGCTCCTAATCATGTCAAAAGGTGGCATTGAGTGATTTATTTTTCCTTTCTGCTTTTCTTCATTATCTGATGCAGTTGGAATGCCTTTCCGACCTTGAATGCAGTTTCGCTGAAAGGCTGTCACTCTGGAACCAATGAAAGGACTTTTTTTTTTAACCTCTAATAACAAAAGCATGAACAACACTGAAGACATGGAGTATTGATTAATCTGACAAAAAAGACTGAATGGTAAAGATGGAATAAAACAGTTGACAACCACAATCCTTGGACTTTCGCTCATTATGCACAAAAAGTGTCTGAGGATCTAACCTTTAATCTTTTGAACAGCTTCTCTTCTATTCAGTGAAGTAACATGACTTCAACGAAAATGAAAATTGTGGCATTGAATTTATAATTAAATGTACTCGGACTGTTCAATCATCAAAGCATTTGGACATCAAAGCATCAACGTGTGGGTGGAAAAGAAATGTTTTACATGAATACCCTAATCTCATTCTGACATTTGTATAGGATTCTGGATGTGCTACACAGTAGATTTAAGTGCTTGTCAAAGAAAAGAGTGGCAAGCCTTCCTAGTCTCCCCATAAACTGAAATCTTAGCAAGTGAAAACATCTTGAATATAGGGAAATATATCTAATATTTTTCATTATGACATTATTATAAAAAATATAACATTATAAAGCCTAGGTATTTTTTAATAATCATTTCAAGATTGAAATGGTCTTCAAATTCTATTTGCTGGTAATCTTATGTCCTGATAAAAATATGTGTGAATAATATTAGTTTATAGACAGAAATCGGGAAGTAAAGACGGCTGGATCAGCATCAGCCCCAGGTCCAAGTGATATACCCTACAAGGTATACAAGAAATGTCTTCTTCAAGATGATCTTCTCTTTCCTAGCAAGAAGGATGATCACCAACATGATGGAGAATGGATATATAGACACATCCACCCAGAAAGGCAGCATACCGGTTTCTCAGGAGGATGTTTGGAACATGCAGAGATTCTCATTCTGATGATCCAGATGCCAAGGCAAGCAAGGACAACATAGGCTATCCAAAGATGAATGGAGAGAAAGGAAGTTTCCCACAGTGTGACATGGATTTCAGGGACTCGCTAATAGAAAAGCACACTTCCTACATCATTAATCTGAAAAAAAATAAATAAATCCGTTTTACCATTTATTGCATTTATCTACACTTTGTCAAAATGATTCTTGAGCAGCTAGAGAGACAGACATGGCAATATGGCAGAAGGAGGTGGTGCAGGAAAATCCTCCATTATTCCCTGATGAAAATAATCTCCCTGGTGTATACCATATGTCACACACAACCACCAAACACACAAACAATCGCAAAATGATTCCAATTCCTCTGTCATTCATATCCAACTGCCTCTCCCTCACTGTGACATCTGTATATATAACATCCAGTATATATTAGAGGTGTAGCACAATGCCACGACCTGTATGTGTATCTGTTTAGCACTCCATATATTCATATCTGTATTCACATTTGGATTTAAATCGGAAGTGCACAACATTTTCCATTTAAAGATTATAACTACAAATAGCAATTTTCAGAATGTAACTTTAAACTCCTGAACCAGACACCCTATGGAACCTTCTGGCAAGCTTTCTACCTTCTATCTAATGTGACTGAGTAAGCAAGCTGACTATGCTTCAAAACAATGATGTCTTTCCTAAATCAAGGAACTATTGTTTATACTTGATAACAATAGCCATCTAATAATATGGGATCAGATTTTCTTCAGTTTTGGGTTTTACATTCTGAAAAGTTCAGTGAACTCGCTGGCAAACAAAGGGAAGGGCAGTGTAT
The DNA here is from genome assembly GCA_022985145.1 of Pangasius djambal. Lineage (NCBI taxonomy): Eukaryota > Metazoa > Chordata > Actinopteri > Siluriformes > Pangasiidae > Pangasius > Pangasius djambal. The sequence goes on from CM041003.1 coordinate 5,924,771, forward strand.
CTACAATGCCAAAGCAAATTCTTCACATTCATATAAAACAAATAGGAACAAATTGCAGACATTAACATTCCACAACATTAAACGTAATTTACAGATAAACAGATAATCACAATGTGACTTCTTAAACTATATATACACTTCAAATATACACACATTCAAGTCATCCATACACACCCAGGTGAGATGCTGTTGTGTGTCATGTGAAGATGTGTGTGGTTTGATGGAGGGCCCAGTGGGAGTGAAGTGCTACTCTGACACATGTAGCTCCTGTCAACAAAGAAAAAAAAAAACGAGAAACAAATGCGTCAGATGGGCACTGGAGCTTGAACAGAGGGACTGATCTGACAGATGAAGAGGCAAACAGATGGAAAAGAGAGGAAAAAAGATGTAAAAAATGACAAGGGAGTGTAAGGAGGAGGAAGGCAGAGATATAAGTGATAGTATCTGAGAACATTAATTATAAATCAGAGTAGAGGGGAAAAGGGTCATTATGCTAGGCAAAAAAGATGGCAGAAATAGAAGAAAATTAAAGGGGAATGAGCAAAGTAATTGTATATTCTGTCTTTCTCTTTAGATAATGTCAGTGGAGGTTGAAGATATCTGCAATGGATGTCCCATGGACTCAGATCATCTCATCTTTATCTCAGTTATATTAATCATACTATATAAAACCTTCGTCTCGTCTCCTCCAATGTGAAGTCATGTCACGTCACACGCATGCTACTATGAGGTCACCAGTTCTCAGAGGTTTTAGAGCCATGATCTTGATTATAAAGATGATTACCACTTGTGCTTAGATGTTTGCTTCTCATCAGGTTCTCTCTCATACAGGCCACATTTAAGTGGATCAAATCTCACGCGACTATAAGTGCAACATCAGAGCCTGTGAATTGGGTTACCTGCTGCCATCATACGTCAGTTTGACCCAGTTCATGAAAACAGCAATGATAATTTTGCTATATATGCATTTGGGATTGTAGCAGTTGCTTAGCAATTTTTCAGTTAATGCTGCATAAACAAAAAATCTAATAGACAGCTAAGTGCCAAACACACACATTTCCCCCCCATATTCTGTTATTTGCTCTAATTATGTGTAGCATGTATCCTGTGTGTCTGGTTTGTAGGGGCAAAGAGGCCAGAGGCTGGAGAGCGAGGCTGGAGCAGGAGCGTGACATCTCATTATTCTTGTTTGTGCCAAAGCACCATGCACGAGCTACACACTAATGCAGAAAAGTTCACACAGAATGCTTATTAGCACTGCTGTATTATATATATATATATATGTCATGTAAAAAAATTGGGACACCCCATTAAATATTCAGTTCTTTATTAAGAAATGTCAACATGTCAATTTCTGATCTTATTTTAATTTGTACCTGTAGATGAAAGTGATGTAATTGCATGTAAACAACAAAAAGATCACTTTGTTTTCACTTATTATACAAAAGAAATCAACAAAAATGAGTATTTCAACTGAGGAAAACGTTAGGGCAGCCTATGCCCTAATAGCTAGTAAATAAACTCAATGAGACGTTTCTTGTAGCCATCTACCAGTTTCTGACATCGACTGGAAGAAAGTTTCCCCCACTCCTCAATGCAGAATTCTTTCAGCTGTGTGATGTTTGAGGGGTTTCTTGCATGCACAGTCCGCTTCAAATCACCCCACAGGATCTCAATAGGCTTTAGATCTGGGCTTTGACTTGGCCGTTCCAGAACTCTCCATTTTTTACTTTTCAGCCAGTCCTTGGTGGATTTACTGATATGTTTTGGGTCATTGTCATGTTGCCATGAAGGTCCAGTTCTGCTTCAGCTTCAATTTTTTGACAGATGTTCTCACATGTTCCTCAAGCGTCTTCTGATACAATGTAGAATTCATAGTGGATTCTATGATGGTGAGCTGGCCAGGTCCTGCTGCAGCAAAGCCCCAAACCATAACACTTCCACCTCCATGTTTCACAGTTGGTATGAGGTTCTTTTGCTGAAATGTTGTATTTGGTTTATGCCAAACATGCCCTCTGTTATGGTGTCCAAATAAGAAGTCTTGGCCTTTGTCTATGTGTTCTTTGGCAAACTTCAGTCTTGCCCTCATGTTTTTCTTAGACAGCAAAGGTTTCCTCCTTGCACACCTCCCATGATAATTAAAGTTGTGCAGTCTCTTTCTGATTGTGGATTCATGCACTTTGACATCAACTCTAGCAAGAGCTTGCTGTAGGTCCCGTGATGACATTTTAGGGTTTTTGGAGACTTCTTTAAGCATCTTGCGGTCTGCTCTTGGGGAGAATTTGCTTGGACGGCCTGACCTGGCCATGTTGGCATGGAATGGCCGATTACAAATTCTTTAGAGATCTTTTTATATCCCTTACCAGACTCATAAGCATCAACAGTCTTCTTTCTGAAGGCCTCAGAGAGCTCTTTGGATCTCACCATGGTGATACCTCTCACTTCAACAATTAAGAGCAAACCAAACTAAAGGTCTGAGGTTTAAATAAGGCAAGCCTCCTTCAAAATGCTCTGTAATGATGTTCTAATAATTTGCACCTGATGTGATACACCTGTAGGTAATTTTAACCATTTTAAGTACAAATAAATGTGGGGGGTGTCCTTACTTTTTCCTCACAAGAAATCAGATTTTTTTTAAATTACATTTTACAGATCATTTAAAAAGACTTTTCTTTGGTTTCATTTGTTTAGTTATATTACTTGAATCTCCCAATAATGTTAAAATGAAGATCAAATGTCCATATGTTTAACTATGTTAAAAAAACACAGACTTTCATGGGGTGTCCTAATTTTTTTCAAATGACTGTATATATACACATCATTACTATAGTTCTAATGTAGACATGTTTTCTTCAGTATTCAGAGCTAGAGAAAATGTACAATGTACATTTAGATGTGCATTAAATGTATTTATACTACACTGCTGTTTTTCAAATCTGGCTGGTGTTGATTCTTTTTCTATAACAACACTGATAGTACTGACCATCTAATTTCCATCTAATTCACATGGACCTGTATGGTGTGTGAAACTACATAATCTAAGGCTTGTCTTCAAGACATTTCACAACATTTAATGTAACTAATGTAACATGTAATGTGCTTGTGTTCAATGAATTAAAAATTGCAATCACTGGCAGACTGCTGTAGTGTAAGAGGAACACAACACTGCAGGACATGCTGTTATTGGAAAATATCAGCTTTGTGGCAGTAACTGTAACTCTGCTTCGCATCGGGCCTTATCAAACTACACTGTTGATACAGTATTTTCCTATAACAGCACGCTCACAAGTGTTTTATTCCTTACATCTGACCACACAATCTGATTGGATGAGAAAGTGTCCTGGCATGTTTTATTTCCGTCTGCATCATTCTACTGACCATGGCTTGTAACAGCAATGGTCTGTGGCTGATCCAAACCCAAAGAAGCAGAGAAGAGTAAGTATAGGTGCTCAGTTGATTTGAAACAACAAATGGTCCACTGACACTCAGCAAGTTTTTGGGATTTATGAGTTAAATAAGGCTATCATGATAAATGGGCTGAGCTAAGTGGGGAAAGCTGGTAGGATATTTATCACACACCAGATATCTGCCTTAGTTGTCAGTTCAGTACTTTAGTTACCCACTGAGGCACCAAGAGCACACTATAAAACACACTTATGATGCAGGATCACTTCACCACTGTAAACATGTTCAGTGCTCAGTGTCTATTAAGATTAATTTCTGTTGTTTGAAAAAAACGTGTGAAAAATGAAGGCCTAAGAGTCTGCATGAGAGCAGACCCAAGTAAACATAAATCTTGTTTGCTTTTAAAGAAAATGAATTTTCAAGTTTTGCTGATGTGCTTATGAGACATTATATATCTAGTGGGTGCTATAAATTTTCCATTTCATTCATTCATCCATTCTTTCATCTTCAGTAAGCATTTTTATCCTGGTCAGGGTTGTGGTGGATCCAGAGACTATCATGCTATAAGCATTGCTAATCTTAGCAATCATTACTTGGCCTTTTCTAGCCTCAGTTCTTATGTGTTAAAAAAAAGCTAAATCCTAAAACAAAAACAAAACCTGATGCTGTGTGTTTGTGGACATCGTGAACTTTCAACTGAAATGTTATGTTTTCAAGGTCAGCTACTGCTGCACAGCCAATTTACACAATGACTCTTTTGGCTGCTGGCCAAGTTCTCAGTGCACAACATAAAATTTAGCAAGTGCTAACCTAATAATTTTCTAACAATGTTCACAGGCCACTATGACAGTTCTAGACAAAAAGTGCCATCTAGCAACCTAAAGCATTCTACACCTTATTCTGTTTGGGGAACCCTTAAAGTTCACATAGAACCATAAAACAGAAAAGGTTTCACACAGAACATAGCCACATACACATCACTTTATCCTGGAAGAGTGGCGAGCCATATGAAATTCTGTATGGAATTTGCCAGAAGGTGCGTTGGGGGCTCAGTAAACTTGGGAAAGGGTTTTCTGGTGTGATGATCAATAGGACCTTGGACCAATGAGCTAGAGTTTTGCACCTCACCCCTAAAAAGCTCACCCCTAAAAAACATCCCCATAGTGAAGCATGGTGGAGGTAGCATCATGTTGTGTTACCCTTGGCCTCTTGGTTGTTTTTTTGTTGTCCTTGTTACCTGGTCATGGTCATGGCAGGGTCATGTGTGTGTCCATGGGTGTGTGTTTTTTTTCTTCCATTTTTAAAATAACAGATATAATGCTGCTCCATGAGATGTTCAGAACTAATTTAGGGGTTTCACAGCAATGGGGTGAATATTTCACAACTTACACTTTTTATTTGTAAACATTTTTGCAAGGTATGTAATTTTTCCACACATTTCAATATAATGAGATATTTTACATAAATTCATGGCATACACTCCCAATTAAGTCAATTTCACTTCCAGGGTGTAACACTACAAAATATGGAGTAGTTTTAAAAAAAAGAGGGGGGGGGGGTACTTATGCAAAACACTTTACAAGGTGTGATCTTTCTCAGCTGTCCAGTTGTGATTGGATGACACAAGTTGGATGTTAATATTAGGTCTCAACAGGCCCTGAATACAAAAAGACAAAGTTAGCCTGACATGTAGTAGTGTAGAGAGAAAGGTGTGTGTGTGTGTGAATCATCTAAAACAGCTCTCTGTTGATTTGTGTTGGATAACACCATTACCAAAGTAATCAACACTCGGCTTTGACTATGCCGTATTGCGAGATGCTGCCATCATCAAGCTGGTCACACGGAGTGAAAAATCAATTCCTCATTTTCCTTGTACAAGCAATCCATCATGCATTTTCTACTTCAAGTTCTCTGTAATATTCTCCCCTTCTCTCTATTGACAAATGTAAATGGTGTGTTAGTGTACCCTCAGGATTAACACCTGCAGCAATCGGCCTTTCATTATGAGCAATGAGAGAGAGCTTTAATAAAAAAATTCATGCTCCAGGTATTTAGGATTACATATGATGCTAGCGCTCTCTCTATGGCCTATAATTATCATAAATTCCTCACATATATCACTTTTAATATGGTATATGTGTGTGATTTATTTAGTAGTGAACTATAAAAGAGTGTAATAAAAAAGGTGAAAATTAGGTCAGTGGTAGGTCACCAGAAGGAACTTCAATTAGTATAACTGAACTAATGAAATGCTCTGCAATTAAACCAAACTAATAAAACATAAGTGACACTAATTTACTGTTTTACATTCTAAGTCTTATTTTATGTCATTTTTTTTGTGATTTTTTCCCCCCTAGACACCAGCCATAGTTGCCAACTTATGAAATTTATTGAGGGTGCTCATCACAGCCTTCACATACATGATAGCATACATAAGGAATACACCTGGGAGCATTTGGTCATTGGAAAACAATCAATGATGGGTGGTGGAGTTACTGCTTCCATGCAGAAGCTGAATATTTTCTGCTAACAGCACATCTCGAAGTGTTATACCACAGCAATTTCCCAACAATTACAATTTTAATAATGTAAAGAATAATAGTTGCACATTTCATTTGCTTAATTATGTGTAATGTTGTGGAACATCCACGGATCATCAGCTCAGTTGTGTCATAACAGCTATAAACAGTTGTTCGGCAGCCTCTCTTTTTTCTTTATCTCTGACTGTTACAAAGCGCTGACACTGGAGACTCCTTCCAAAAATCCTACATAAACTTCTCCTTACAAAAAGATTTCACAAGTTTTTTTTTAAAATCCATTTATGTGGAGTGATCGCCCTACAAACCCCTGTGTAATTTGTTACTATAGAAAGGATAACATATTAGAATGAGTGCTTTAATATAAACCTGTGATTTGTCCTTATAATGTCTTATAGAACATTAATCTTATGTCAGCACCAATCAGAAATGAGTATTTAACAGAATACAAACAATCACCCTTTTTTTTAATAACAAAAACCTTTATGGCTATACAAACTACAAACAATTTAATCAATTGTCAGATATTTTCCCTTAAAAAAATGCTTGCCCTGTTTAACACAAATCACTTCGCTGCTGTCTATAAGTGTGAAAAAAACCCACGATTTCTGGCTTTAATGCTTCACAACACACAGTACAGAAGACTGACACTGTGTCTAAATTGCACATTATTACCACTCACATGTATTGCCGTCATAAATGAGCCTAAATATAAGATCTGCACTAATGGGAGTGAATGAGCTCTGGAGTACCCACGGCGCTAGTGCCCATGCCTCCAGCCTCCAGAAATACACACACAGGACTAAAGCTTTCCCTTTCTTTATCTCTATATCAGTAGTTCCTTATATCTCTTCTCTCTTTTAGAGGAAAAAGTCACTCATCACATTCCTCACCAGACCTCACAGTCTTCTCGTTTCTCTGTAGTCATGTGGTTCCATTGCTAAAGAAGTTCTCTTCTTCTCTTCTTTTAACTGAATGATTTCTCATCCCTCTTTTCTCTCAAGTTTCAGTTCTCTGAGACAGTCATTCTCTCTCACCTCATCCGTACATACACTAGTTATATTCAGTTTAACTGAATTTTGGCTGTGTGGCACTTTTAACAATAGACATTGCCACAAAGGAGGATGTAGATTTAGATCCCTAATGAGCAAGTCAGAGGCAACAGTGGTGACGAAAAACTCCCCGAGACTACATGAAGGAGAAATCTTGAGAGAAACTGGAATCAAAAGAGAAACCCATCCTCTTCTGACACTGGATAATAGGATTATAAATCGTTACACTTCTTACTGTATACTATAAATGCAAACAGCATTAAGGCTTTTTACACGTGGCCTGGAAACTTGACTCTGCACTGATTCTATATACCATTTGGGTAAAAAAAAAAGGCTTTCCTTTGGTACCAACATGGCGAAGTGGCGAAGAATGTCATGTCATAATACAGAAAACAGTTCTAAGGTACAAATCTACAGTATCGAGGTGAAATTACCCACTGAAACAAGACTGAGACTGTTTTTGAGAAGTGTAAATCTTTAGGATATCCATGTGGGACTGTCCACAACAGTCCCACATGGGACAACACATGTGCAGAAAGCTGTTTATATGTTTACGAATATTTCTGTATTATATGTAGAACAGGACGTGATTGTTCCAAGGTGTGACCTGTGTCTTTCAAAATTCTTGTTGAGAAAAGCTTATTGAGCTCACTGAACCGGTCCTGAACCCCAGGGCATTTAATATTAATAGTTATTTAGCAGTGATGATGAAATTTAACTGTGTTTCTAGCTTACTAATGGAATTTTATTCCCATTCCTCATACAGTTTGTCTGTGTGTTGTCTTGGTTTTGTCCATGTGAATTCCCATTAGCTTAATGACTCCAGCCTCAGCTTCTGCATCCATCATGCTCATAGTGTTTTTACTGCTTTCAGCCGTTTTTCTGTACTGTCTTCATCATTATCGTTAATTTTATGCTGTTTTTTTTTTCATTTCATCTTTTTCCCAGTAAAATCTGTACTAGCCAGTTATGCTTGAGAACAGTTCAGCCACAAATAAAGTTGATACAATTCCTCTTCAATCCTAAGCTACACGATTAATCAAGCCATGTTTGATGTTCAAAGTTTGTTTCCTTGATTTTAGCACTTGCGCTATGAGACTAAAGTTGCTAAGAAGTGAGAGAAGACTATTACTGTAGCTTTTAATATTCAGAGATATTACTGTCATATTGTAAATATACAGACTTTTTTCAGTTTTATTTCGGTAATTTGATTCCATGACAAAATAAATAAATAAAACAAACCAAAAAATCACATTGTGTGTTCATTGTGTTAATGATTTCAAAGCCAACAAACAAAGATTTCCTTCAATCTCTCAAGACTACGTTTTCATTTTTCATCTTTAATTCAATCTTCAGTTTTATATCAACAAATGCCTTGCTGTTTTATTATTTTGTATAAAATGTCTCAGTTTGTAATATTTCTCTGACGTTTTACAGAATAAATTGCTTGTAGAGATGAACACACTGTAATAGGTCTTGAACATTCTCCTGCTTTTTCATCCTTCTTGTTTTGCTTTGTTCTGCTTTTCTGCCAGAGCCTCTTTCAAATTCCACCATCATTTTTTTCAGTATAGTACTTCTTTTTGTCTGAGATCCCCTTTGGAGTTATGTTGCACTCTCAGTCTGACTTTGTCTCAACTTTTCATCCTTTATCTGACTCTTTCTGTGGGACCCGTAACTTCGACCTGGACTTGATTCATCAACAGAGTGTGCTTTATTTAGACTTTGCTTGATCTTGGGTTTTGTCTTCTAACTGCTGAACTTCTAGATATACACTATATGGCCAAAAGTATGTGGACACATGACCATCACACCCATACTTGCTTGTTAAACAACCTATTTCAGATTTATTCCCGCTTTGCTGTTATAATAAGCTCCACTCTTCCGCGAAGGCTTTCCACTAGATTTTGGAGT
>CM041003.1:5933778-5966278 GCA_022985145.1 Pangasius djambal
ATCAGGCGCTGATGTTGGTGAGGAGGTCTGGGGTGCAGTCGGTGTTCCAGTTCATCCCAAAGGTGTTCAGTGGGGTTGAGGTCAGGGCTCTGTGCAGGACACTCGAGTTCTTCCACTCCAACCTTCACACACCATGTCTTCATGGAGCTCGCTTTGTGCACAGGGGCATCGTCATGCTGGAACAGGTTTGGGCCTCTTACACTGAAAAAAATGATTCAGTGGTTCAGTAACTATGACAAAAGCATATCTGTGATTTTTACACAAAATTATAGAATTACTTAATTGCTTTAAGTTCTATAATAAATTAATTCATGTAAATATGTGGTTAAAACCCAAAGTGTATATTTTACTTCCTTTACTGGCTTAAATTTAATATTATTTTGCAAATGCTCACAAAGCTAGAAATGGATGGCTTGAGCGTTATGGATGGGTTGTTGTCAATATTTCTTGTTTTGTGTTGGCTTTAAGGCCTGAGGCTATTGTATTGTGAAATATTTTGAAAGTTTTCTTGGTTCACCCTCTTTGTGTTTTCCAGGCAGGTGTATGGTTTGTGTGTGTGGACAAGAGAGTTAAGTAGTTGTCTTGAGTTCTGCCAGTTCCATGAAAGCGCAGAAATTAATGATGTTAAAAAATGTTTAAATTCTTGACCTGTATCTACGTGATTGTTTTTGCATTGCGCTGCTGCCACATGATTGGCTGATTGGATAACTGCATAAATGAACAGCTGTAGAGGTGTTCCTATTAAAGTGGACAGTGGTGTGTGTGTGTATATATATATATTACATTTTCAATTCAATAAACTTTATTTATTCCCCAAGTGTGCTTTCATCATGGTCAAGACAGTGGAAAGATATAACATAGAAACAAATTAACAAGACACAATTACAGTGTGACAGTCTGAATCCTATCATTTCAGAGCAGGTGCCTAATTTTTGTCAGATTTTTTGAGGCTCACTACCCAGAACCAGCAACATTTAAATGAAAAATAAAAAAGTCAGTCTCAGTAACAGAGCTGTACAAAGTGAACCAAACGAATTTGATGAACGCTGCAGGCTTTTTAAACTGCCTCTGTCTCAGTGTTAGTGCATGCACCATTACCCTTGCTTGCATATCTGGATGACAGTAAATAAATCGGCAGCTCCGTGAGGACAGATGGCTGTAAGGGTGTCAGGTCACAAGGCCATGAGTGTTTAATGAGCACGATATCCAGCGCCATACGGATATGAAGGGACTAGCGGGACTGAAGCTCAGAGTCTATAGGGCATAAGGAAGGGGAAGTATGGTGTGATATCATGAATCTGTTACCTTGGACCCCCTAGTTCATCCTTCATCTGATGACAGCTGGCGGGGGAAGACTCTGATGAAGGTCTGGTCAGAAGGGGGTCGATTAAATCTGCGGGTGTGTGTCTGTGGAACCACAGGGGGCAGAGGTTAACCCTGAGCTTTTGAGTGGATCCACCTGCACACCAGACCCTTTCTGTCCTGTGCATCAAAATCACACTCGGGGGAGTTTGTGTGTGTGTACGTGTGTTTGTGGGTGGGCATGTTTTTTTTTATATCTTGGTGGGGACCAAATGCCACATATATGACAGTTTTGATCTAATGGGGACATTTGGCTGGTCCTCAAGAGGAAAACCGCTTTTTGAGATTTTATTTAACTAAAAGAGACAAAAGGTTTTCTTTTGGTTACTGAGGTTTAGGTGTAGACATAGCATTACTAATTATGGATATGAAAGGTCCTCAGAAGGATAGTAAGACAGATGTGTGTATGTGTGTGCTAGAAGGTGACAGAATGTCCTGCTATCTATGATTCGCTATGTTGGTTATGCCATCTGTCCTCTCATCGTTCAGCCAGGTTTAATATTATAATTCTGTTTCATAAACCTAGATTTATTTATTCTTTTGTATTGCCTCCAATTAAATAACTCTAGGTCAGTATCATGGTCCCGCTTGTATTCATCTTCAAGATTCAACATGTTCTCTGCTGTAGGTGGCTTGTGGGTTTGAGGTACATGAAGGACTTTTAGGTGAACATTCCCATTAAACATCCAACATTGATTATTTGACCTTTTTGAATGAGCAGAAAGCACTCAGGAGCACGAGTGGGTTCTTAAAAGCAGCCGCCTCTTGATTAATAGCTCTCCAGCCTCGCTGACTTGGCACGCTTTTACTGTTTATGTGAACACCACCATAACCAGGAAACATTATCAGCTTCCATTTGGCTGCAAAAAATTTCAATGAAGCCGTTTAAGTGATGCAGAAAAAGGGCATTTATTATGAGTGGTATTTTGATCCAGACAAATTGATTCTAACAGATATTAAACTGTAGTTTATTTTGGCTGTACTTTCTAGCAATTGGCTTCTACAAGTATGCGGGACTGTGTGCTTTAGCAATAACTATAAAAATTCTACACTATACTGAGCCCAAAGAAAGATACAGTCTGATAAATTGCATGTGCAGCGCTCTTGAATGCTCGATTCTGATTGGTCAGAAGGAGTTGATTCATTTTCTATAACAGCAGCTCTCACAGTCATTTCAGCTCCAATGTTTATACTAATACACTCATTCTAATACATTACTGTTTTTATAGTAATAAATTACCCAGACATGTATGGTGGACGCTCCAAAAAAAAAAAAAAACATAAAAAAAGTGTAATTGCTGATATGGTGTAGTTTTCTATGAGGAGATGGTGAACGAATGGGAACTAACTTGTTTTGTGAAAGAAAACACAGCTATAAATGAATAAAAATGAAGATGTTTCGGTCATTAATAAATAAAAGATTTGGCAAATTGCTGTGGTATAAGAGGAATAAAACACATTGAGACGTGCTATTATTGGAAAATAATCAACTTAGCGGCATGTCAAGCTGCATCACACCATGCCATCATTGATTAGTTTCCTATAACAGCACATCCCATCATGTTTTATTCAGTATTTGAGTGCTGTGAAAAGTGTAACTAATGAAAGGTCATGAAACTATTAAAAATACAACATAAACATAAAATAAATGAGTGTAGACCCAAAGGTGAAACAAGAAACTTTATTTTGAGATACTAAGAAATTTCAAGAAACTGTAATAATACTTTGTCTTCAAATGTTCTGGCTTAATTCTGATGTTTGAACATATTAATTTGTGCACACAATTTCTGATCCTGAAGTCGCTTTCAGACTTGTATCTATTTTTCCACATTTAGGTAGAAACACCTAAAGACACATGAGATGTAAAAGATGTAATCCTCTGTAGACCATGTAAGTAAAGCTTTTTTTTTTTTTTTTGCACGTTATCAAATTTGCCTGTGATTTTTCTCATCTCAAATCTTTACTAAATGAGAGCCTCAGTTATTAAGTATACCAATCAAACAGCTACTGATCTAGCAATTCAGCTAATATATCTATACCAGCATTTTCCAGAGGACTATAGAAAATACAAACATCTGTAGGAAATGGAATATATTATATATAGGTAAAATCCAATTGTTTACATTTTATAGATTAACAAACTATGCTAAGAACAGAAATTTGTTTGGTTTTATGGTTCAGTAAATTCTCCAAAAGTGCCATCTGTGTGTGCAATTTCTGTCTGAAGTCATTACATCAGTCCAGCACCATGAGGTGGAGAGAAATCAGGTCTCTGTGGACATCTCACCCTTTAACCTTCCCCTCATCCTGCATGCACATCAGCTCCTTGCCAAATCTGACATGGAACAGCACCAAACACCTGAACCATGTACTGGTGCCAGTATAACATCCCGTGCCTATGTAAGATACTGCTGATAGAAACACACACTCTCATACAGAGCTAAGACTCACAAAAAGAAGGAAGATGTCAGGAAGAGATGAAAAGCGAGGAGGAGAAAGTGACGCATGGTGGCTCGCTGATAGCTGGAGATAAGTGTGTGTGTCTTGTTGTCGTACGTCTCAGACGAATGCAGCATGTCTTCAGCTACAGAAAGAACAAGAAAAGGAGATGGAGGGAAAAGAGAGGAGTACAATAAATTAAGCTCTTTTCATGGACAAGTTTCTCATTTTCACTGCTCATTTGTTTCTCCTCTGCTTTTTTTTCCAGACTGATGCAGCAGTACTTTATCACCTGAATGTACCATTCCCCCAAAACACATCAGAAGAGAGCTCTAGACAACCTTCAGATATTTGCTCTTAGCGCAAATCTGGTTAAATAACTGAATTTTTTCTGTGAATGCTCTATAACCTGACTCACAGCTGGTATAAAATCCAGCAAATACAAATATGTTTGGTCTTTTAAACATGATAAAACCACTTAACAAATCTCAGTTTCTAATCCACAATTTTGCAGGAGCATATTGTATATAGAATACAGAAAGTGTTACAAGTGTTTGTTAGCAACAATTTAGCCAGCTGACTGTGATGAGTGACGTATATTTACCTCCTCAACACAGCAAAGTGTATAGATAGTGTTATAGATTTAACAACCAAAATGTCTGTATATTGACTGATCTAAAGCAAATACTTGTATGTACAACATAACTCATTTAAAGGTAAGAAGTGCTACGTTTCTGTGGGCAGCCATGTTGGTTTGATGTCACATGTTTGAAGACATCTTTGACTTTCTGATTTTCTGACATGACTTTCTGTGTAATAATTCTGAATTGAGGGGGCATTCTTCTTGGCTTGTTTTTACCTAGTCAGAGGTCAGAACTTCTGAGTCGAACACAGAGTTCACTTGTGTGCAATTAAAGTGTCAGTTGATCTCAGTATATACACCTGTTCCTGAAAGAACACAGAGTTTGATAGAGAACAAGAACATTCCCAGACAAACAGTATCATGAAGAACAACGATCTATTAAAACAAGGTAGTGGTCAGGGTTTAGCAATAAAAAAAATTACCCAAAGATTGAACATCATGTGGAGCACAGTTAAATCCATTATTAAAAAATATAGGCATACGAATAGCACAGCTGACTCTCTGTCTAGAGGAGGTCATCCAGCAAAGCTCAGTAAGTGAGTGAGAAGGAGTTTGTTTCAGACTGCGTGTCCATGTTAAATGGTATCATTGTAGCTTAGATGGAATTATGGGATTGTCTTAGTTGAGGTGTTCACCTAATATGCTGCCTTCAAATGTGGGTAAAATAAAGCCTTATAAAATCCATTATCTGTGTTTTGCTGCTTTGTAGCATTACTATCACACTACTCATGCAGTGTCCTCATGAATGTGAAACGTGTGCATGATACTAATGTGTGGATAATAATATTGTGCATTTTCAGATTCTAAAAAATGAATGAGCTCTAACAACAGAGAAGGGATTAGCACAGATGCAGGGTATTACGTCTGTACTAAAAGGGATTTTAAGTGTTTCTTAGTCTCAAGAGGCAATTCCAACTCAAAATAATGGCAAGCACTTAACCAGTCAAGATGTTAAAGTGTGTTTCATTAATCAAGCTCTGTTTTCTAGCACAGACTGATTATAAAAAAAGTTACAGAGGTGCTTGTATTTTGTGATATTGCGGTAGGTTGGTGTTAAAGTTCCTGTATATTTAATGCTTTTCACGTTAAAGAGAACTGTGAACTGTGGTGGAGACTCCTTCCAAAAATGCTACATCTGCTAACGGAAAACTTCAGCGACAACAAAAAAATCTGATTAACGTCTGCCATACAAGCCCCTGTGTAAATTGTTACTATAGAAACGATAACTTATTAGAATTAGCGCATTAATGTAACCATGTCATTTGCATTGCAAACAGCTGCTGTTATAGAAAACACCAGTCAGACCTGAGAATTCAGCAGTGCTGTGGTATGAATGATGACTGAGAGTAAAGATAGCATTAAAATAAATACAAATGATCCCTTTGGAAGCAGCCACCAGATGACAGGATGACAGGTGGTGTTAGTTCAAGCAGGTTCAGGATTCAGCTCACTTCTTACATGATCAGGTTGCTGTATGATGCTTCGCCTTGGAAGGCATATTTCTCCATTACATAAGATATGAGAATATAATCAGATGTCTTATGCAAATACCATCTGTTCCTTGGGCCACTTTTGCATGAATTAACAAAACAGCTCTCCTTTGACTTTGGTAATGTCTTTCCTTGTTGAGAGCAGGAAGAGAGGAAGTATGGAGTTACTACTGCTTTCAATGCAGAAAATCCAGAGTATTCCATGAAAAAAAACTGGTCTCTTTCTATTCTATATGATTTGTCTTGACATGAATTGCAGATGAATATGGAACTGGCTATGTGGTGCCCCTAGGTGGTGTGGCTTTCAAGCGGCCTGGAACAAAAAGTTAGCATTTATTAAGAGTTGATAAAAAGAAGGCATCTTTATATACTGTATATCAGGGATGGGCAACTGGCGGCCCGCTTCATCACTCAAAGTGGCCCTCGGATTAATTTTCGAAAATCTTTCAAAAGCTTCCTCCACTGCACAGAATCAGTTCCAAATTAATTATAAAGTTCGCCGATAGATGGCGCTCCCTATGAAAACAAAATGCAGTTGCTCCGGGCCTTCTCCATTAGCGAGTAAGACAGCTAGAGAGAGCCATGGCAAGCAGCAGCGGAACACCTTACACAAAGTTAAATATGAGAAGTATACTGCAGATGCTAGAGCCGCCATTGTGGCAGACCTCAAATCAAAAGTACAAAAACAACAGTATTTTTTTTACCAGAGCCCCAACCACACGGGAGTCTGCTCTCAAGGTGTCTTACGCAGTTGCACTTGAGCTTGCCAAAGCAAAGAAGCCCTTGTCAGATGGCGAACTTATAAAGAGGTGTGCCATTGAAGTAGCCAAAGCTTTTGGGGGCGATAACCTGGTGAAAAACCTTGAAGCGGTCTCATTGTCTCGTCGCACGGTGACTCGCAGAGTTTTTGATATTCACGATCACGTCGAGGGAAAGATTAAACAAGTTATGCATGCCTGCAAGTACTTCTCCTTGGCCTTGGACGAGAGTACTGATGTGACGGACGTTAGCCAGCTACTGATTTTTACAAGAACTACTGACGGTTTATTTGCATGAGGAGTTGCTAAAATTGGTGTCGTTGCATGACTCTACTAGGGGCACGGACATTTTCAATGCCGTTCAAAATGTTGTAAGCGCATATGGGGGCTTTGACAAGCTGTTAGCGGTTGTGACTGATGGTGCACCCGCGATGCAAGGGAGACACACTGGATTTGCAGGGCTCCTTCAACAGAGCGGAGTGAACTGCCCTATACTGCACTGTATCATACACCAGGTAAGTAGGCCTAATTTGCACAAAAAACCCTCAGGAATGTGATTATTTTTGTTTCTTCAATCTTTTTGGAATACATTTGAGTAATGTGAAATATATGCATTTACTGTGCTGTATATACATAACATATATGTATATTTTGGTGTCATGTAAAATGGTAGCCTTCTCCAATCCAGTTAGTGGAAGTGTACAGTCTTATGCGGCCCTCTCCATCATTAAAGTTGCCCATCCCTGCTGTATATATTACACTTAAACACTTAAAACATTTCTTTTTTCACAGGTTTTCTTTTCTTGCCAGTTGATACAGAGTCTTCTTCTTCATTTGGAAGTGCTCTGGGTCATGTGGCTCAAGATCTTAAGAGATTAGTGTAGAATTGACTTTGTGCAAGGACAACAATGTCAGATAACAAGATTTATCCGTGTCATTGATTGTTTTTGACCTCTGTCTGCTGTAAACATTATTTTTTGGTACATCTGCCATTAGAAAGTGCTTTTACTGAATGCCAGCCCCAAGCAAGAGAGTAGTCCTCAGGCCAGATTAGGCCAATCCAATTAAAGCTACCCAGAGCAATCCTTCTCATCTGGTTCAGATTAAAGGAAGGTGTACCACTTTCACCCATGGGCTATTTATAAAAGATTGCCTCGTTTTAGGATAGTCTAAACTGAATACTACAGAGAATGTCATTACATCTTTTAATTATATCTCTAATTTTTTTTTTATTATTTAAATGTACCATAATCACCTTAAACACTATACACTCTATTTCTATAACTACTAAGAGCCATGTTCGAATTAATAACCATTTCATAGACACAGGCCTTTGTGTTTCTGTGCTTTCACCCAGAAGCATTTGATAGAAATGTACTTGAACATTTTCTTTCCAGTCACTCAACTGCTGGATGTATTGCATCAGTCAGTGTTATCATTTTGAAGGAGGGGTTAATTGTTGCGCAATTAACTTTCATAGCTTGACATGAAAATTGATTAAAAAGTACTAGCCCACGGGTGTCTGAGAAATGCCAATCAGCTAGAGGTTTAGAGATAATCAGGAGTTAATTCATCTAATGTGACTAAATACACTAGAAAAAATTGCATGTCATTCTGGAATATAAAACAATTTCTGAAAGAAAACTAAACACTAGTTCGAAGGGCAATTACAGAATCCAAATCTACAGTCAGATTTGGCCTTCATTAGCCATGTGTATTTGTACATACAAGGAATTTCACTTGTGAAGCTCTCATTATGTCAACAGAAGAACATGGCACAGGCATTCAAATAATTTTAATTTTAATGTAGTTTAATGTTTAATGTTAAATAACATTTTTCATATCACTACTCTATAGAAACTACTGCACCTTGAACACACTGTTGACACTAACACAGCCATCGCCACGGAGGAGGGATTAAACATTAATTATCCTGATAGCTTGTGGAAAGAAGCTGGTGTCTTGTGAGTTTGATGCACCGATCGATCCGAAGCTGTTGGAAAGAGGACAAATGTGTGGTGTGAGGGGTCAGCATTAATTTTTCCCACTGACTTCAAGTCTTTGGGGGTGAACAGTTCATGAAAGGTGGGCAGGTTTCGTCCTATTTCTGTTGATCCAGCGAAGCATTGCGGTGCGAAATCAATTCAAATCTGAACTGAAGGAACATGTGTTCATGTTTCTGTAGAGGTGATAGCAATATGTTTTCATTAATGAGTCATACACCATCTCCTCATCTCGTTATTTAGTCTCCTTGATTCATGAAGTTAGTTTGACGTGAGCAGCATTTCTATTGCACACTTTTATCTCCACCTCTCGCTTTGTTCTTCATCTGCTTAATGCCCAATTTGAAAACAGGAAACAGGATAAATACATAATTCATCTATACTCTATACAGTGCAGACCAGAAGTGCAAAACATACAGCAGGGAAAACTCTTTACAGTTCCTGATTTATCTACTAGCTGTTGTTTTACTGATGCCCATTTACTGACACATTTATTTGGCGCCATTTCTCAATCTGAGGATCGGCAAGAGGCTAATGTACCCTAACCAGCTAGCATTGTGCATTGAAAAATGTGTTTGAAGAAACATAAAATGGATTCTGAATGCTGACAGCTCCAGCAAAAATGGACAATGACATATTTCTTTTGGGAAACAAACCACAAACCATTTTGTTTAAGTTGCTCCCAGCAAGTGGCTATGTCAAAAGAAGTTATTCTTCAAAGGCACTATGAAACCAATCATGGTAAAAAAAAAAAAAGTATGATCACTATACTCTGCAGCTATGGATAGCTACACTATTTGGTCAAAAGTATGTGGACACCTGACCATGAACATCCCATTTCAAAACCATGGGTATTAATATGGAGTTGGTCCCCCCTTTGCTTTGGGGACTTGTGAGTATTATTGAGTTCAGGCACTGATGTTGAGCGAGAAGGTCTGGCATGCAGTCTTCTATACCAGCCTTAGCAAACCATGTCTTAATGAAAGTTGCTTTGTGCACAAGGGTATTGACATGCTAGAACACATTTTCACTTCTTATTTGCAGAGAAAGGAATTCTTAATGCTACAGCACACAGACATTCTAGACAATTGTGTGCTTCCAACTTTGTAGCAACAGTGCAAGGTCCATGTGTGGTCAGGTATCCACATACTTTTGGCTATATGGTGTAACTGAGCTCTTAAAAAAGTTTGTCAGTTTGTTTTCATTCATAGTCCTGAGACAAATGATATGGCTTTCATTGTAAGATTTTAACCAAAGTGAACCCCAACCCCAAAAGTCTGATTATATTTGCATTGGAGCCTTTAAGCAATACATCAGTAATGTAATATTGACATAACAATCACATCATGGAAAGGTCACATTTCAGGAAGTGGAAGTTGAGTGAAAGAACTCATGAATGTCTAATTTGTGTTTTGGTAATGAGGTTGGAGTAATGAAAATATTTCCCAGAAGGAAGGTCCCTAGAGTACATGACGAGGTTTGGCGTGAGATAAGTTGCTAATTGAATCTGATGGCACATCTGCTACTATGCCCCCTCTCTCTCTCTTTCTCTTTCTCTCTCTCTCTCTCTCTCTCTCTCTCTCTCTCTCGCTCTCTCTCCTAGACATAAAGCGCTATGAAAAGTCTTAGATCTAAAAATAGTTTATCAGCTGTGGTTCTTGTGCTAAATGCGCCTAGCGTTCATATGCAGCTATTGTTGAACTGAATATAAGACAAACTGCAAATGTTTCAAAATCACAGACAAGACTGAACTCTCACTTGTACTTTTAAGGTCTTAATAACATTGCTTTTGTTTCTTCAACATGTGCAATAAGGTGAATCATCACCACTCATATTGCCCTTGATCTGAGGATTTGCACAAGCTTGTGAGTCATCAGCATTATCACTTAGAGGAGATGCCATGCAGGAAAATAGCTTTCTGTAAGGTGAACTGTGGCTTCAGAATGTCGGGCACCTCGTTTATATGTGTGGTTTTAGCCCTTTGTGAGGACCAGCTGTTTCTGTAATGATAGAAACGCAATTTGTAGATTGTAAGACTTTAGATTTAAGGTATATAGGGTATTGTTTATACCACAGCGCTGTTGAATTTTCGATTTGGATTGGCCAGAAGGTCCTGATTAATTTTCTTTAACAGCAGATCTGACAGTAGTTCTGGCTGTGAGGTTTATATTAATGTGTTCATTCCAATATGTCTTTTGTAACAACTTATACAAGGAATTTTATAGTAGACGATCCACATAAGCGGATTTTAAAATGTGTCTAATTGTTGTTATGGAGTCTCCAGTGTCACCTTTAAAGTTGTCCGACGCGCGAAAGTCTTTAGGATGTAACGTGACAAAGTGCAATTTTTGTATTATTAACTTAAAAAAAAAAATTTCTTTTTTGTGGATATTCCCCCAAATTATATATAACTACAAATGGATAAAAATATAATGTGAAGTTCTTTAGTTTATATAAAAAATGTAAGCATTGGCAAAATGCTGTTGTATAAGAGGAATAAACACTGTGCTGGTTTACTAAAACTAATCAACTTCAGGATCTTAACAGTAACTTTACTTTAGGATGCATCACACCACCTAGTCATTGATAATTTTACTATAACTACATGCTGCCAGGTGTGTTGTTCCTTACCTAACAAGCATTTTAGGTAAGCTCCCTCATAAAGGTTTGTTCCATGGACTAATATATTGCTATATGGATGAAAGGAAAGAAAAATATTAATACTGCTGTCACATTTCGACCTGACCAATCACAATTTTGTTTCATAATGTATGTATATCCTTATGTAACAGCATTTGTGCGATGCTGCTGCTGCCGCTGTTGTTGTTGTTGTTGTGAAGAGAGCACACACTGCACCTCCTATTTCAGGACCTGTTGTACATTTCGTACTTTGACACCAGTGACTCACACCAGCTAATGTTCCTCAGAACAAAAAAAGAGCTCTATGTTGCATTGATCTAGCTCCCTACACTTGTTCCTCTCTACCTTTGATCAGGAGCAGACAGAACGGGCCTAAAACCCAAATTTCATTATTGCTAGAGGTGTTTGTTCTCTGAGAATGAAAAAGCAAGACAGTGCGTTTGTGCAGACGGCCGGCGTTGCCACGGCAACCGTCACTGTAGACAGTCAACACTTCCTTTCTTTTTTCGCTGCGTCTCTGCTGTCTGATGTAATCTCCTTTCTTTCTTCACCTTTCTCTCTGGTTTATTTTCCTGTTCAGAGAAGTCTGATAGCCTGCATGTTATTGTGTTCATGAATCCTGTGCTCGCTTTATTTGTGCTCCTGCTCTGTTTTGTTCCTTCTGCTGTATGTCACGATGACTCTGCTTCCCAAGAGTCTCTCTGTCTTTCTAATCCCTTTTCTCTCCGTCTTCTTGCTCTTTTCATTGATTTCTCTTACTATCTCTCTTTCCCTTTCTCTCTCTGTTCAATTCTCCCATTTCTCCCTGTCTTCCATTCTCTTCCCTTCTTTCTTTTT
Organism: Pangasius djambal; assembly: GCA_022985145.1. Taxonomy (NCBI): domain Eukaryota; kingdom Metazoa; phylum Chordata; class Actinopteri; order Siluriformes; family Pangasiidae; genus Pangasius; species Pangasius djambal. Next base: position 5,945,951 of record CM041003.1, read on the forward strand.
TTTTTTATCTCAACTCTATCTCTATGTTGTTCCCCCATTTCTTTTGTTTTCTTGTCCTGTGCTTCATCTTTTCCTGGTTTCATTCTCTAACTCCCATTCCACTATTGCAGGGCTGCAGAAATGGAGTATTATTACACACTCATAGCCTGATGCTTCTTTCAGAAACTTCTAAAAAGTTTATCACTTTATCAGTGATTCATACACAATTCCTCATCTTACCTGTAGCGCACTAGCAAGAACACTTATGCTTTCTTGATTGGTGGTCATTCTTTCCATTCTTTCATTAATGTCTCTGAATAGATGACTACTTCTTTCACTCATTCACCTCAAACCTTGGTAATTATTAGTCCAATGAATCATTATGTCCCACAGTGCACCTTTCCTTAATCCACTTAAAAGAAACCGACAACAATGTTTCAAGTGCTTCATGGTTTATTTCATTTTTAAAGGTATCGATGACTATCAAACTCTGAACCCAAGTGTTTTTGGAGAGTTGAGGGATTTATAACTTTCTCGTTTTTAGAGGTATACTTCCTACTTTAGTACCTGTCAGTTAGGGAATTATCAAGGGTTTCCTTATGAAAATATAGTCGAGTTTAGTATACACTTAAAGTGTACTATAAGTATGTACACTATATCTCAGTATTTGGTACTTAGTTTACTATTCACCTACCAACCATGTTCTATTTATATTCTTATGATAAAAATAATCTAGATGCATGTAAATGGCCATATACTTATTAAAGATTGGACCTGAAAGTAAACTACATAGTATACTTTAAAATCTAAATCTTAAATCCAAAGGTTTTCAATCTTGAGCATGCTTTTGCTAACACACATTTTCTTGAACTGAGAAACATGCTTAAATCACCAAGATTCAAACTGGCAATCTTCCAAGCATAGGCCAATTGTTTTTCCACTGTACCACTATAAATTAAAGATTTTTTATTTTTATTTTTTACTGGTAAGTTTCTTGAGTCATGTTGAGAGGTCATATTACAAACATAAGGCTGCTTTCAAGAGCTCTCCAATGTACAGTACAGTGAATTTCTTTTTTGTTAAGGAGCTGGGGTCAGGCGTAAAACAAGACCTCTGGGGCAGAAAAGGTCGAGGGTCTTGCTGAAGATTCCAACAGAGGTAGCTTTTGATTGACAGGCCAGAACATTATCCAATGAACTGCCTGTTTTAGGAGTTTTAGTAGTGTTAGTACAATACTAATATTAGAGTTGGTACATATGTGGACACCTGACATTCACACCCATAGAATGTAAAATAGAATGAATTCAATTCAATCCTGTAACAAAATGGAAAAATACTTTTTTTTTTTTAATTGGAAATGTTTACATATAAAGAGACTTGATTATATTGTTAGGATTGCTTTTTATTTATGTATATTCTGAATTTATTTTTTATTTATATATGCTTTTATCTATGTATTTCCCTGTATTTTAGGTGCTTCAGTAAAAAAGAAAATTAAGCCTAGTAGTCTTTTATATATCAGATTGGTTGATATCAGTACCAGTATCGCAGAAGAAGACGTCTCTATTTACAACCCTTTTTTTGTATCTCTAAATGCAACTTAACAAGTTAACTTGTGCCAGTTGGAAGTGAGGGTCATAAGATAAATTATAAAAGACCAGTCATGATATGATTATATTGAAAAATATAGAAAAAAGGGTTGCTGCTGGAGGCCCCCTATAAAAGGAGGAAGAGTTAGTGTTTGTCTTTAGTAGCTGATGCTCTGCAGTGGCTGAGCTGCATTACTGGAAGTTTAAGCTCACGCCATGTTTAAGAGGCGCTCTTTCACTGTTTAGTAATCATTTTGCTATTTTCAGCTCTGTGAGCTCTGCCTTTTATGGAATTTTGTGGGTGTCACTACATGTAAATCAGCTGTGCCATGAATTGATTTTCAAATAAGAAGAAAATCAGTATAATTTAAGAAGAAAATCACTGAAACTTTTGTACATCTGGCAAGAATTAAATTTGGCAGAACTAAAAAATAAATGATGCACAATGTCACTAAATAGAAAATACTATATCTTCCCTTTCTCTTTACCTACTTTTCTGATATTAACATTTCGGGTACAGGTGAGCATGTAGCTTATATAAACAATTTACAAAGCAAACATAAAGCTCAGCTGCTGGCATATATCTGAAAATCACTGGATTACATAAGGTATCATACTGCTGTGGTAGATGAAGAGCAAAGACTAGCACAGAGCTTATAAAGTAGAAAACTAGCATAAAGCTGGAATATACAGTATACAAAGATGAACGTAATGGCTAAAAACAAGCCACATTGTCACTGACATCCTCCCTTTTATATTCTTCTAAAGCGATCATGTCATTCCCGAACTGCCATGGTTCTCTACTGGGATATACTAAACGAGTAGTACAGACAGAAGGAGAAAGACACTCATAGAGAAAGGCAAAACAGACCCAGGGATGAAACAAAATATTCTTCCCATTCATATTATCCTTACTTCAAACAGTCTGTAGTAAACTGTAGTATGCAGACAGCATTGCAGTCAGTAGTTTGCTTCATTTTTATGTTCTGCATTAGCATGAACATGCTGACGGAATGCTCCTCTTCTGGAGCTGAGCAAATCTCTTAGGAGCCTGAAGGCTCTGCCCCAACACGATGGCCTTAATTAATTTTCCTCCAACCCTTTACGTGCCTGGACAGTTACTCTATACATGGTCACTTTATCTCTGTATAGGCTAAAACTGAGATAAAATGGCAGGCCAGCTGTTTAGTGACACCCCCCCCCCCCCCCCCCCAAAAAAAAAAAAAAAAAAACACTCAGAAAAGCATTTGATTAACCTTAAGTCCATTAATTTGATTTGATGCAACATATTTGTGTAGGAATGATTGATGATTGATTTGGGTTTAAGAATACAATCTGATAAGCCAAATGATGCCTACTTTATCAGTGCTGACCCCTGGAAATCTTATTGTCTCCTCTGCAAGGAAATCCATTCATAGTGTTTGGTTTGAAATATAATAATCATCCTACTTTTACTCCAATTTTAGCATCTATTAGCCCAGGGAGCCATCGGTTACCAGTGTCTCATCACAAAGATTCATCAGAACCCATCGATTCTGAGAATATCTCAAGGGAAGAAATAAAGCTTAAATGAAGACATAATTGGGTTTCACTTTTACGAGCAAATAATATGTGCTCATTTAGCATTCATACATTTTCACTCTGCGCACATTTAGTCTCATCTTTGGAACGTTTACCAACAGGGCAGAGTCACGGTTGTCATGGCGATGGCGAGGGTGCAGTAAATAATGGTGAGAAATCAATGTCAAAAATCACAGAAAACAAATTTAACGTGTGACAGGGGTGGGCAAAATAAAGTGCTCCATTATTTCACTATTATTTCTCTCCTCCCCCTTTCTTTCCTTTTCCCTCTCTGTGTCTCTGTACGTCTCTTTCTCCTTTTTCTCTTTTGTGGTGTCCTAAATTACAAGAAAATTATTGTCAACTAAAAACAATTAGGTGCACCCCATTCCTCCTCCCTCTCGTCCACTTCCTTTCGCAAACAGTCTTTTCTTTTCAGCTGCAATGTCGTCAGTAGCTTCAAGGTATATAGCTGATGGCTTCTACCAAGGAACGGATGAGAAAAGGAGATGAAAGGAGTTGTGGGTTTATCAAGGTGAGATCTAATGTGTGGGAGCTTGAGGAGGATCGGGTGAGTAGTGGAGGCAGCTCGGCGCATGACTGTGTGACTGTGGGACTGTGTAAACCTGGGGATATTGAGTCACCATGTCGGTTGGGGACAGTTTATATTATTGCATTGTGGTCGCATTTATGAGCAGTGTTGATTCATTCTGGTCGCTGTGACCTAACTTGTTTTTCTCTACACTCACTCACTCACTCACACCTCATGAATCCTTCTGAACAATAAAGCTCCAAACTCCAAACATGTGTATCATGGCTATGAAGTGTTAGAATATATTCAATATATGTTATGTTGCTCCACACACAGTTCCTCTAGGCCGCTGTCCATTCTCATTTATTGGGATAAAGGTCAGAAGTAAAGGACAGACACGGATAAAAGGACAATGAGAAGTGGACTATTCAGTGCAGACAGAGTGATGATGCTGATGCTGTCCATCAGGTCTAAGCTGCATTTCCAGTCCAGAGTCCCAGACTTATTGCTCACCTATAGATTACATAGATTTCTATCAGCACTTTCAATTGTTAAATACCATAGCCCAGAGCTTTCACATATTAATGGAACAAACAAAAGACTCAACAAAACAGTATCAAGGCAGAACAGACAAATTAAACATACAAAATGTTGCATTTTGTTTTAAACAATAAAAACCTTACGAAAATAACAATTAAAAACAGTGTTGAAACTGTGACCAACCAAATATTAACAACACATCACAACACAACAGCATGAGAAATTAATAAATAAATGAATAATCATTTACAAAACCATTGCATTTGGTGTCATGCACAGCAAAAGCATTCCAAACAACTAAGAGCCAACGTGAGTGCACTTATAAGAAAATAATCAACAATGGCGCACGTCCTGAAGTGTTTTATTCCTCTTATATCACAGCAATTTGCCAAAAAAAATAATTTCAATAAAGAATGACAGTTATAATCTGTTTATAGTTCCTGTTATCACTTATATTATGGCAGCTATAAACAGTCATTCCCTCACCACTCTCTCTCTCTCTCTTTTTTATCTTTCGTTACAGTTTTAACTCTGACTGTTACAAAGCACTGACACTGGAGACTCCTTCCAAACATGCTAAATAAATATTTCCTCACAGAAAACTTATCATAGAGCACCATATCAACAATTACACATTTTTTTAAGCAAATTTACACGGGCCTTTTTAAGCAAGTCCACCAGACCTGTGTAAGTTGTTACTATGGAATTAGAATATTTGAATATTTGTATTAGATATTGAATAATAGTATTAGACACGCCTTGTGTATTATTTTCTTATGTCCTTAATTTATGTCATAGGCTGTTGGAGGATTCACAGAGTAAGAATTTCACTGTATGGTGTAACAGACTGTTTGCTTTGCATGAAAGGTTGTAGTTAACATTTGGACTCTTTATTAATTTTCTAGCTGGCAAATATGCATCATTTAATTTAACTTCTGATTATATTAACGATAGCAAATAATAATAGCAACAAATTTAGCTAGGATGCTAAGATTTTTGTTTTGGTAAAACAAATCCTAATTAATTTTTATTTTCATCTGAAATAGAGACTCAAATACATGAATACATATGCACACGTCCTTGTATATACAAGATCTAGAAGGCTATCGGTTAATTGTTACATAACATCTATCTACATAATAATCTATCTACTTCTGCTTTTGATCATTTATTATTTGTGTAACCAGAGATCTTGAAGAGTCTTGTCCAACACCGCAAGCCTCTCAGGGCCGTGTTGAGCAAGCGCCACAGTTAACCACCCATCCATCACTCCGGCCATACATCTCTCTCCCCATGAGCTGAATAATTTATCGCCTGTCTGCTCAACCTGTGAAGCTCAAAGCACTAAATAACATCTGTTCAGTGCTGTCCATCCTTCAGCTCCCTGCGAGCTTCATGTTGTTTTCTCCGCAGCAGCAGCAGGGCTGCAATGCCATGCATGATCAAGGTGATAAAGGCTTGATATGCCCTTTTTGAGGTCAGAGAGGTCAGGGCAGGACCATGACTGGTCAGAAAAATGAATGCTGGCCATTCTTTTTTCTTTTCTTTTTTATTTTGCGTCACATTTTTTCTTAGTAGTGTCTTCTATTCTTTACTTACTGATTGGCTGAGTTCTGACAGTTTGAAGTCAGGTTTCAGACCAATAATACCGTTACACTTAAGCCATTATTCTGTCCATGGTGCATGCTAATCCTTGCACGTTATGTTGCTTAGCGACAAAGCTTACTGTTAACAGAGTACATTGTGTGGCAGAAGAATTATTTGTTGCAAATAGTGTTAATAATAAATTAAAGCATTTTTAAACACCTGATTTCATCATTGTTTTGTTGCTGTTTTATAAAAGCAGTAAGCCACTCAGCATGCTAAGAGACAGGCACTCTGTCAAAGAACACTCTTACCCATTATAAAATCACTGTAACAGACAACCTCTCATCTCTTATTGCTTTACTTTACAATACACAGATCAAAGGTCTGAGTTCACTACTGAGAGCTGATGAATACATTAAGTAATGTATTATTGATGACTAACTATCAACTGAGTTTTAAAAAAATAAATATTAACATCAGATCAGTTCTTGGTGGTGAACTCCTGAACCAAACGAGAGATAAGACAGAGATGAGTTACAGAAATCTGTGTCAAAAAGTGTCAACTCTATGCTGTTCATAACTTCTCATGGCATCATTGTTTAATTTATAGCAGTGACAGCAACGGCAATATTTAATGGCAAATGGTACTACGGGACGCAATGTTTTCCAAGAAAACATTCCCCGCAACATTACACCACCACCACCAGCCTGATCAAAATGTATACCATAGAGCTGTTGTGAATGCTCAATTTTGATTGGTCAGGAGGGATTGAATAATTTTCTTTATACTGCAGCTATAATGTGATGGTTTCAAGATTTACATTAATGTGCTCTTTTGAATATGTTATCACTTCTATAGTAACAACTTACACAGGAACTTTATTTAGTTTATCTAGAGTTTAGTCTCCAGTGTCAGTGTTTTGTAACAGTCAGAGGGGAAGCTGTAACTTTTAACCGCACCACCCATTGTGTTTTATTCCTTAAATAACAAAGAATAACACTCTAAGTCTCTCCCCATACCAAGCTTCATGCCACCAGCCAGGCTGGCCTAAAACTCTGCTGCTGCATACCACTTTTTTCACCCTGCCTCGAGAGAGAAAGGAAAATTTGTCTGTTTATTTTGGCAGCAGACTTTTATAAGTTCAGCTGAAAGAAGAAACTACTTCAGATAAATACTGGCTTTGTAGTAGTTCTAGTATCATGGTGTGTAAGAGGCTTTAAAATCTGCAGGTTTAGCAGATCAAAGACACTGCTGCTGCATCAAGTCTGCTGCTGAATGACATTCATGGTGGTGATAGGATCTGTCTGATATGCTGAGAGGGAGAATCCATCGTTTTGAATGTGAGAATTGCAATTTCCTCTGCTGGCATTATCTGAGCTGGGGATCTCTTCTTTTTAGAAATGTCACTGTCTCCCTCTAGTGCATCTAAGAAGAAAACTGTGCTGAGTGAAGGGTAATGGGGACAAAGTGTTTTCTTTTTCTCTGTTCAAGTCAGATGTACAAACCCTATTCTACCAGGACTTCAATGAATTGCTAAGCACAGAAACATAGTATTACACCCAAAGTTGAGAAAAACAGATTTGTCAGCTGCACATTCATGCTGGTAACCTTCTGTTTTACCATGTCTCTACTGGATTCAGATCTGGTGACTGGGGAGGCCACTGAAGTGCACTGAACTCATTGTCATGCTCATGGTGGTTCATGGACATGATGCACTATTATGCACTATTATGGATGTAGCCCTTCTAAGTTGGGTAAATTGCGGCCATAACAGGATGCTCATGGTCAAAAACACTACTCTGATAGGCTGTAGCATTCAAGCAATGCTTGATTGGTATTAAGCGGTCCAATGTGTGCCAAGAACACATTCCCCACACCATTATATCACCACCACCAGCCTACCATCTGCATGAAATTGAGATTCATAAGACCAGCTGATGTTTTTATGTTTTTATGGTCTTCTATTGTTGTATCCCATCCACCTCAACGTTCGATGTGCTGTCTATTCTGAGATGCTTTTCCGCTCACCACCGTTGTAAAGAGTGGTTATTTGAGTTACCGTAGACTTCCTGTCAGAACCAGTGTGGTCATTCTACTCTGGCCTCATCAGCATCAACATGTCATCAACAAGGCGTTTCTGTCCACAGACCTGCTGCTCTTTTTTTTTTTCTCGCACCATTCTTTGTAAACTCTAGAGACTGTTGTGTGTGAAAATCCCAGGAGATCAGCAGATTCTGAATTTCTCAAATCAACCCGTCTGTCAAAGTCATTCAAAGTCGCTGAGATCACACTTTTTCTTCATTCTGATGTGAACAGTAAGTGAAGTTCTTGATCTGTATCGGCATGATTTTATGCATTGTGCTGCTACCACATGACTGGGTGATTGGATAATTGCATGAATGTGCAGGGGTACAAGTGGCCAGAGAGTGTATGTCCACATATTCACACATTAGATTTTTGGTTGCAATATGATTTCATAGTCATAATTCTGATTTGTGGTATATGCTGGTATAGATCGATGTGGCTTTGTTCCAAATGGCTTCCAAATGTTCTGAACCTTGGATTCACGTCACGTCTAGAATCATGTCAGATGACTCATGCGTCGCCTGCATCAAGGAGAAAGCTGCTGTCCTCTGCTGCCAAAATGCAGCCCGTCCTCTCCACACGGCATCTCAGAGATGTGTCCTTTCATGTTCGTGTACAGAATCCCAGAGCAGCAGCATCCCGTCTAGACTAGTAATGAAATGATGCTGGGTCTATAAATACTGCTTCACCAAGAGCCATTGTTCCATAATATTAAATGAATGTCAGGTTTCCAGACCACACATTTCTTTATGGCATTTGTGGTGGGGTTTGCTAATCTTTTTAATGCTGAAAGGAAATCAGGGCTGCATGGAGTCTCAGGTCGATGCCTGTCATAAGATGAGAGGTGATGAGATGGAGTGAAATCAGCTTATTGACATTCTCGATCAATGTTGTTCTGCATCATTTCTCAAGAGTTTGGATTTACTGCTCAGCACACAACTGCCCAGCAAGCTTAAATTTTACAGTGTTTACAGAGAAATGGCAATCATGTAAAGGATGTTTTGTAAATAAAGTTACATTTTGATAAAAAGTGTTAATTTTCCGTATGTATGGACACTTTAGGGACACCCTGTCGATGAACCCTTCATAAGGGCTGGGCGGAGCTTTGTGTACATGGGTAGGAATTTGTGTGTGTGTGGGGTGTGTGTGTGTGCAGGGGGGTTAGTGCTCAAGGAGTATTCACCATTTTAAACCTAATCTTGACAAATTTTACAAACCTTGCCTAAAGCACCTCTAAAATTGACTAGCTAGTTCATGCACAATGTCAGTGACTCTCTGAGTCCCTCCATTTTTCACAGACTCAAAGTAATTGGAGAAACTAACAATCATAAATATTAGGATTATTTTTAATACTTGGATGCAAACCCTTTGCAGCCAGTGACTGGCTGAAGTCTGGAACTCATGGACATCATCAAATGCTGAGCTTCCTCACTTGAGATGCTTTGCCAGGCCTTTACTGCAGCTGCCTTGGGTTGCTGCTTGTTTGTGGGTCTGTCTGCCATCAGTTTTGTCTTCTGCAAGTGAAATGTATACTCAATTGGGTTGTGGTCAGGTGACTGACTTGGCCAGTTAAGAACGCTTAACTTCTTTGCCTTAAGAAGCTCTTGGGTTGCTTTCACGGTACATTTTGGGTCATTATCCATCTGTACTGTGAAGCGCTGTCTAATCAGTTTTGTAGCATTTGATTGAGTCTGAGCAGAAAGTATAGCTCTGTACACTTCAGAATTCATCCTGCTACTTCCATTAGCAGTCACATCATCAATAAACACCAGTGATCCATTTCCATCGGCAGCCATACATGCCTTTGCCATAACACTTCCTCCACCATGTTTGACAGATGATATGGTATGTTTTGGATCATGAGCCCTTCCTTTCCTTCTCCATACTCTTCTCTTCTCATTCTGGTACATGTTAATCTTGCATCAGAACTGGTCAGGGTGTTTTTAGAGGTTTTTAACAAAGTCTAATCTGGCCCTTCTGTTCTTGAGTGTTACCAGTAGTTTGCATCTTGAGGTAAACCCTCTGTATTTACATTCATGAAGATGTCTCTTGATTGTAGACTGTGACAGTGATATGCCTACCTCCTCCAGAGTGTTCTTGACTTGCCTAGATGTTGTGAAGGGGTTTTTCTTCATCAAGGAAAGAATTCTGCAATCATCCACTTTAGTTGTCGTTCATCCTAATGATGGCCTCCTACACTTTCATCAACACCTCTTTGGACCACATAATGAGAGTTCCCATGAACAGCTACCACCTGGTCATGAAACTGCTTATCAGTCAAATGTCCAATTACTTTAGAGCCTGTGAAAATGGAGGGAATATGTAAAAATGGCTGTAATTCCTAAATGTTTAAAACAATATTTTTGTTAACCTGCATCTTGATTGCTTCATTTCAAATCCATTGTGGTGGTGTACAGAGGCAAAATTACCAAAATTGTGTCACTGTCCAAATACTTAAAGACCTGACTGTATATGTAGATTGTTGCAGAAAAAAATGTTTTTCTCATATTTACATTTTTTGGTAGACATTAACCTTCATTTTACATTACGAAGAGTGAGGAGCAGTGTGTGTTCATGTGTATTATGAACGCCCTGTCTTCTAGCAAACTCCAATTCCCAGAATCCCCACTAGCAGCCACAGCCACTTCCTCTGTTCCCACCAATCATACTCACTCAGGCTCTCCCACATTCTAATCACACACACCTGTTACTGCAATTAACCATAATCACTCTCTTTATATATATATTCCCCTCAGGCTGTTTGTCTGGTTGGTCATTTCTGTCTTTATTTCTAAATCTTTATTTCTAAATCTAAGCTGCTTTTTTTGTATAATTGTGAACTTTTTCTGCCTCTTTCTGTTTTTTTTTTTTTTTTTTTTTTTTTTGCGTGAAATTGCCTTGAAGTTTCTTGAGACAGAGTAGCAGAATAAGCATTGACATCAACATACTGATTTTATTAACCAGAATATTTAGTGTTTATATTTTGTGATTTTGCAGACTGCAGTGGATACATATATATACCTGGCCTGTGTAAGAAGCATGCACCACTAGATGGCAGAATAGCTGCACTATGAGAAATGCATTTGTTGCAGAAATTTAACTAAACTTCCTATTATGGCCACAAAAGAATGGAACTTTCCCTTAATGTCCTTAATGTTAGTCTGTGGCCACAGAAAATAATAACCAATAACCATCTTTTGGTGTATGTCAGTTCCTTGTCAGTTGCCTTATAAAACATTGGGTTTTTTAAAGGTTCCCACATTTCAGGAATGGCGATGACTTTCACTGATATAGAATGTTCCCAGTTACATTCCTCCAGGAGTGCAATCTACTGACATGTAAAGAATAAAACACAGAATTCAGCAGTGTTGTGGTATAATAAAACTTAATTTTGTCCATAAAGTGTATATTATGTGGACATCTGATCACTGAAGATGCCATTCCAAAACCATGGGCATTAATATGGAGCTGTTATAATAAGCTCCACTCTTCTGGGAAGGCTCTCCACTAGATTCTGGAGCGTGGCTGTGGGGATTAGTGATCATTCAGCTACAAGAGCATTAGTGAGGTCAGGCGCTGATGTTGGTGAGGAGGTCTGGGGTGCAGTCGGTGTTCCAGTTCATCCCAAAGGTGTTCAGTGGGGTTGAGGTCAGGGCTCTGTGCAGGACACTCGAGTTCTTCCACTCCATCCTTGGTAAACCATGTCTTCATGGAGCTCGGTTTGTGCACAGCGGCATTATCAACAGGTTTGGGCCTCTTAGTTCCACTGAAGGAAAATCTCTGCCACATACATGGACATTCTATACAATTGTGTTTTTCTAGGTTTGTGTTTGGTGAAGAAGCACATATGGGTGTGATGGTCAGGTGTCCACAAGCGTTTGGCCATATAGTGCACTTAATAGTTAAGAAATAAGTCAAATTCTGTTGTGTAATTTCTTCGTCACCCCACGCAGTATCTCCAAATTATCAACCGGTTCCAAAACATTCATTTTCTAGAGCTGCTATGTCTATGTCTAGAGCAGCAGAGGGCAGCAGAGCTTTGTTTTTCACATTAGTCACGTCAGTTAAGCGCTTTAGATTTTCTCACATAGTTCCCTCAGTGACAAATACAGCTGATACAGATTTCTACCTGACTTCTAGACATAACTGATGACTACAGTAGACACTCAGAGCATCACACAAATCATTCAGTGAACATTTTCATTTTGGAGATCAATAAAATCCAAATGTATTTGAACATTCAATTAATGTTTTTGGCTTCTCTTTGTGAAAAATCGTGAAATCTTGTTTGAAAAATATAATTTGACAACGTTGAATTAGTTGTATTCATAGACCTGAGGGAATAAATGCAACTTCAGTAGTGGACTCGTGCTATAAGTAGATCCAGTGAATTATTTTAAGTCTTCTTCCTTTTAAGAAGTAAAATAAAGAACTCAGAAACTCTGTTAAAACATGTAGTGTACTACAGACAACTCACTTTGTATGACTTTTAACACAAACCGGTTGTTATCATTACTCAACACAGGCAATGTGTTTAGATTTACTTTATCACTAACATGTATTAAAATATATTCAAGATTTTTAACAAAAGCTACTTTATCGTGCTAGCATGATAGCCATCTAATATTGCTCAGGCAAACAGTGTGCTTTTAATTTATTATTTTTGAGCACGCACTAGGCCATGCACCAATCTGAGTTTAATTTCATTATTCCTCTTTCTTTTATTCCTTTATTCCTCTTTTATCGCAAATTACTAACAATTAAAAACATGTCTTTATTTATTTAATTTAACAAATAAGTTAAATTGAATGAATTTAATTCACATCTTTAATTAATAAGACAATAATCTTTCCCTGGAGACTTTCCCGGGGTGGAAAACCTGACCGTTACAAATCACCGACAGCTATAACATCAATCTGTTTATTTTTAGTCTATTAGTTTTAGAGTTGTTGCTTTAGAAACAATAACATATTAGAATGAGCGCATTAATATAAACATGTGATTTGACTTACAGTTGGAACTACTGTTATAGAAATGTACTCAACCCCTTCTGACCAATCAGATTCAAGAATTCACCAGCATCATGGTATAACAGATGTTTAATGTCCATCCTGCTGGGGTTTGATCATAAGGAAGCAGCATAGTGATGTTAATGGAACATATGGATGTTGATGTGCTAAACGAGTACCTGTTAAAAATGCCTTTTTTGTGAACATTTTTGTTTGCCGTGTGTTTTGCTGGTGAATAAATGATACATCAGTTCATTCTTCAGAGCAGTGTTTTACCTCAGCAGACAATTATGAATAATTGTATAGTAACACATTTCGAGTCCCTTATTACCATTTACACAGAGAAACAAGTTACACTGCACTGTACAATTCTCAGTGTGTGATTGTCTCTTTGTGTGATATTTCTCAGTATTTGTTAAAACATGCACAGACATGCGCACAAAGTGTGTGAGATGTGTGCGTTATGAAGCAATACAGATGTCAGAGATATGAATGTAAATGCATCCATGTGTCTTGAGCAGCTTTTCATGTTTCATCACAAGTTTTCCAGGTGGATTTGATGAAGGAATCTTTTGTGTAATGTGTTGCATGTGAATGGCGTAGCTCCTGGGGAAAGCAGGCTCATGTGAAATGACTTACATTTAATAAAAATATCAGAATGTATCCTAATTATGCACCCATGCCATGTTGTATTGAGCATCTTTATCTTCTGTTTTTTTTTTCCCCCCTTACAGATATTCCTATGTTGTACGGTCTGCATTGTATTATGAGCTGAGCTTTCAATTCTCTTCTCTCGGTAAAAAATGAACTTATACTGAAAAAAAAAGAACCTGGTTTCAAGAGAAAAACAGTATGAATGATTTCCTGAGGTTGATTAGATCTAATTCTATTTCATAAGCTAACCCCACCTTAACCCTTACCTTAACCTTGGAGCCCTTTTTTTTTCTTTCTTTTTTTTTTTTTATTTTTAGAAAAATCAAATCATGCCATTTTTCATGAATTTATAGGCATAATGTGAGCCCATGTTCGAAAATTGTACATTCTAATAAGGAGTCTCCAGTGTCAGAACTTCGTGCCAGTCAGTGCTAAAGCTGTTCCTTTAAGTTTTCCTACACTGGAAGGTTTCTACACTTGTGGCATGCTGTCTTATTAACTTCAAGAGAGAAAAAAAGCATCTGGTGAGGGAGCGACTGTTTATAGTTACAGAAACTAGTAACAAAAAAAAAGTAAAAGTAAAAACTATATAAACTATATGAACTATAAAAGTAAAGACTGAACAGATAAATAGTTCAACATGTATGATGTTCTTTTTTTATGAATAAAAGAAATGGTTAAAGTTGGCAAACTGATGTGGTGTAAGATGAATAAAATACTTCAGGATGTCTTGGAAATGATGCATTGTTGATTATTTTCCTACAAGCATGCCCGGTTGTGTTTTATTCCTTACATATTATATATAACTGTTCCAATAGCAGAAAAAATGTGGAGAGAGAAATACACAGGAAGAGGCACACACTTTGCTGCCTGGTTCACTCTGGTAGATGAATGATAAGCAGACACGCTGTTATGAGACTAACACTCTCTTCTTTTACACTTGGCCATTAATCCCTTTTTTGCCGCAGGGGGCCTCTTGCCTGAACCAGTTGCCCTGTGGACACGTTAGCCTCAGGTTAGGTTGTGATACGCAAACTGTAACCTTGAACTTTAAGCCAAGATGTCTTGAGCTGGAAATGAATTTCCAGCTCCTGTAGCAGTTTGGAATCCATATTCAGTTTCACTCATGTTTTTTTCATGAGAAGGAACCATCTGTTTAAAAAAAAAAAACATCTAATACTCCCCCGTCCTCAGTTCTCCTCATTTTTAACATTTCATTTCATTTTATTGAGTTGTTCGTGTGTGTGTGTGTGTGTGTGTGTATATGTGTGTATATATATATATATATATATATATATATAAAACATAAAATTTCTCCATCCTGCCATTTCTCTGCACTTTCTTGGATTAATATATTCATTTCACAAGGCCTGAACCTGGTCCTTCAAACGCTGAGCCATTTTATGTCTTATCGCGGCTGGGCCACAAAGGCCGAGCCTGGGCTCATACTTTTAGCATTAGCATGGGTCAGATACGCCTTAACGTGACTGACACCTCGCCTGGGATTGCTGCTTTGATTGACACCTCACCTGAGCAGGTGGGATAACTGATAGCAAAGCACAGCAGAACTCTATCACATCTTTGCATAAAAATATTTCAGTAAAGGCTTATGGAAAAAGTGAAAAGGACTAGAGCTAGGACATGGAGGTGTTCTGATGAAAGAATAGTGAAACTGTCTTTCAGTAAAGAACTAAATCAGCAAAACTGGACTAGATCCACAAAGGACAATTATTTAAAACACACATTTTAGCTGTTATGGTTTTCCTGCACATAGCTTCTATCTATCTATCTATCTATCTATCTATCTATCTATCTATCTATCGATCTATCGATCTATCGATCTATCTATCTATCTATCTGCAGTACTGTACATATGTAGCTAATTATGATTATATAAGCGATAAATCAATGCTGTGGTGTAATGCTAGTTATTTTCCAAAAACAGCTGGTCCCAAAGTGTTTTATTCTTCGTATACTACATCAGTGTGCCAATGAGTTTACTGATTTGCTCAAATTAATTTGTTAATTTTGTACTTAATCTTTAAAATTGTAAAATGATTAAAATCTTTACAGATTTGTACAATTTATTTATTTGTGTGTGTTTATTTATTTATTTATTATTATTATGGCATTTTAACATTAAAAATAGTAAATAGAAAATAAAATGTAAAAAATGTATTTTGTCAAAAATAAAAAAGTAACATCAACACTACTACGTTGCTACTAATTTGTTTGCAAAACCTAAATATCGTGATGCATATCTGGTATTGTAGAAATGTCTTTGAGAATCATGATATGATTTTTTTTATCATATCGCCCACACTCCTACCAGTGGTATGAATATTACGCAATAATGTTCAGTAAACCTTAGAACTAATTATGTTTTTTTTTTCTGATTTTATAAAGCAAGTCTATGAAACCATTAACATTATTATTTTAATGATAAAACTTATATCATTAACGCGCTCTGGTACTTTCCCTTACTGAATAATATACATTAAGATGAATAATGGCACAGTAATCTGAGGATTATTCCAAAAAGTGAAGTTTTATTAGAAGACTAAATCACTTCGACTGCAGTTTAGACTTGTCCCAGGTTTGACCTTCAGGTTTAAACAGCGTCAATCATGACATCACACATTTCCCATTCAGCGCTATATTTCACTGTCATATTGGGTTTTTCTGATGTTTTGCATCTCATAAAGCTTTGAAAAATTAATGATTTCTTTCTCATACGTTTGGTTAAGTGAGTCATCAATCAGTGTGTTTGTGTCACGCTAAGAACATGCATTACTGTGAGCATGAGTGACCTGATCCAGATGTGTGTGTCTCCCTGAACACTGCTCCTGAACGTTGCTCTGCAGCATCTGCTACAGCAAGCCTGCGCAGCACAAACTCCAATGTAAACACACTTCCAAACAATGAAAATTAATTAACTTGTGTTTAGATTATGTTCGTGTAAACCTTTCGGCCCTTGTTTTCAAATCACCTCTTTGGCCGCGGCGTGGTTTATTTGCTTTGTAGGGTCGCAGAAGGTCAGCGCTCAGGTTCTGCCCTCAACGGGGAACTCACTGTTTATGCGGCTGCTTCAGGTCACATGTGACAATCGTTGTTAATACACAGAAGAACATGTGACATTACCAGCAGATGTTGATACCTAGTGGAAGGTCTTTTGAGCCAGATCAGGCAGATCGGTTGATTTTTTCTATTGCTATTCATTTTCAAAATATAGAATTCACCTTATATTGGTCTCCATTATTAGCAATGTCTTGAAGATACTCCTGATTGTGTGTGTCTGTGTGCACAAGTAAGTTGGAGTGTCCATACAAGATAAAATGAAGGTGACGGCAAATTTTTTGTTGCCTAGGGGACAGAAACAGTTAGTTACTCTTAGTATAAAATGCTCATTTTGATAATAGAGGTCATAAAGGCCAGCTTTTTGACATTATAGTGAGTTAATGAACCCATGTTAGCTCTGTTTTTGTGCATCAGTGACATTACCTATGCAGAGTCTCCCGTCTTCATCTGAGACACACACATGGGGTGCTCTGGCATTTCAGCAGCTGTGATCAATATTCGGCTGCCTCCAAAATGTCGTCTGCTCTCACTGTCATGAAGAAGAGCAGCTCTCATGTTGTGCTAAGGCTGTGATTTGGAAACTCTTGCACAACCACAGATACGGACACACCTCAGCAGACCATTTTTAGGAAATTGAATTCCTGAAGGATTTCTTGTCAGCTAATTTTGTGGTAAATAGTAGCCTATACTGTATATTCACATTATTTTAGTGCACATGTGCAGTAATACAGTGTACAGTGATTGTTATACTTCAATAATTTAGTTATAGTGATCTTGTTATAGTGATCTCAGTAGTGAGTTATGATAAATACAAGTCACTGCACGGAAAATTATGGCAGATATGTGCAAGGTAATAACCACAACATGATAAAGATATTAAGCCAATATGAGCTTGCTGTTTATGTGATCATGCTGGTCCATATATGTGCACACTGTTTATTAAACATGCTATTTACGGAGGCTATAAACTCTTCAGTTGTACATATTAAAGCATGTTATTCAGTAACTATTATGAATTATTTATTAACTACAGTGAAACTAATAAAGGTTTGTTGAGTGAGGAATTTAAGTCGGGGGGAGTTAATAAAGCCTAGATGAGCATTGTGTATGTCATCACTGTTGGTCAGCCACCAGGCTAATCTAGTTGAATGATGAATGATGATGTTTAAAATGGTTTATCTTAAAACGTTTACAATTGTTAGGAAGAAAAGCTAATTGGAATAAATAACTATCTGCTTTTAATGGTAAACTTCTCTTAAATGCTTATTTGATTATATTGCACACCAATATGCCTTGTGTATAATATATGATCTATTAGGCATAGGAAGAGATCAGTGTTGAAATGAAATGTTTGGTGTCTTTATGAATCCGAATGAACGTTGTAAAGAATGAATTAAACAGTAGAGATCTTGCTGTTTGCCTATTATAATCTTAGATTCTTTTAAATAGTGTGTATTTCTGTGTTTTTCTTACCCAGTACCTCTTGTTGAACCACGTAATTGCATAAAACATGTTCAGAAGGACTCTATTCACATTCGAGTTGTTCACATACTTTATGCAGCCCTACTGAAAAGATTAAGAAGTTTAATTTCCATCTGATTTTTATATGATAAAAAGATTTTATATGTGTGATGAGACTGTTATTAATTATATTTAGTTTATTACACAAAAATATATCATTTACACACATTGGCCTTTTACCAAATAATTCTTTAAGTCTGTAAAAAGTGATGGTAATGAGCTACGTGGTAAACACATACATGCTGCATTTAGGCTCAATGTAAAATAAAAACAAATACAAAGTTATACAGCGTATTCAAACATAAGGCTATAAAATACTTTTTTGGTGTATTTGATGATGTAGGATACTTTCTTTCTCTGATACAGGTTGCTTTCATGTAATAATTTAAGTAAATTCTTTAGGTCCGTCTTCAGGAAACAGTCTTCAGAGCTCGCTGTGCTGTTTCATGGTGAGACCTGAGTGAGGTAAATAAGAGGAATGTGATGAGTGGGATTAGTTGACAAAAGAAAAATCATTTGTGTGTGCATTTGGATGGTCTTGTGTATTTAATGATTAAAAAGAAATGATGCCTACCTGTCGTGCATGACCGGAAATGATGGCCTCAGAGGAAGTGCTGGAGATTCAGTTCTCTGAACATGTTCTCGATCTGTTTAAGAAATAATAATACGAAGAACACTGCAATGAATAAATAAAAAATCATGGTGAAAAAGAGAGATAGCACAGATTTGTCATGGCAAAACCTACAGTGCTAAAGTAAGTCTTAATATGTGAACATTTTAAAATGAACTCTATAGGGGATTTGCTGTGTGTTGTTTAATCTAAACTTTTTTTTTTTTTTTTTTTTTTTCCTTCTTTTCATAAAGTCATGAAGCATACCGGTGGTGTGCTGTGGACTGAGGCTGAGGCTGTGTGTAGGACTCTCACTCTGAGCGCTTGAGGTTATGTAATGGCTGCTCGGACTCACTCCCATTAAAGAGCGCACACCGATTAGAGGTCCTGCACCGAGAAAAGCGCCTCCAGTCCAGCTGTTCAGCTTCCCGATCTGACACGTGTAAATCCCGTTAGTGGGTAAAAAAGCCGGGTGAGCGGTGACTGCCGTCGACACACTGCTCGCTTTCTGACAGTTATCGGGACTCGTCGCTGTTTCCGCGAGCGACCAGATTTTGGGTTTGGAGTTCACAGGCCTCTGGCATCCCGGAGAAACGTCCGCTGAGACACTTTTCCCCGCGCTCGCGTCTTTACTCACGGGCACGGAACCGGCGGGGCTGTTTAGCGCGCGCACCTCTGCGCTTTCGCTCTCCGTTTCACTTTGCTCGTGCGCTTTGGCCTCGCTCGGCTCTTGGCGCACTTCTACGCGGTCCTCTTCGGCCTCGTCGGTGTCCACGGTCTCCAAGTCGATCTCCTCCTCGCGCTCGTGCTTGTGCGCGCTCTCGTCGTCGTCGTCGCGGTCGCTGTCGTAGCCGCAGCCGTCTCCTTCCTCGGCGCTGCGTCCCCACGTCACCTTGTTCTCCTTCTTGAGGCGGCGGCGCGCGTTGGCAAACCACGTGCTCACCTGCGTCAGGGTCATTTTGGTCACGATGGCCAGCATGATCTTTTCGCCTTTAGTGGGATACGGGTTCTTCTTGTGCTCCTGCAGCCAGGCCTTCAGCGTGCTGGTGGTCTCCCGTGTGGCGCTCTTGGCCCGCGCCGGGTCTCCGTACTGGTACTGGCTGTACGGGTAGAACCCGGGGGCGGTGTGCACCGCGAATCCGGCTGGGTGAGCACCGGGGTTCTCCTTCAACTCGTACTGGGAGCCCTGGGGGTAAAAAATCATACCGTAAACCATACCGTATCAACAGGCCATTTAGGCACTGTAAAAAAGAGAGTGATTATAACAGTGTTACAGATGACGCACAGGCCTGGTGATGCTCGTAAAGTTGTGTATTAGTAGCTGTATTAGTAAAGGCCCCAAACTGGACTTTGTCTGTCGCTGGGGTGCTGCCATCAAGGGTACATGTTTGGTTCATTTAGGATGTACATTTATACCTTAACAATTTATGGTGCACAACTGAACCTTAAGGAACAATGATGTACCTTTAGAGCTTTAGAAAAAAAAAAGAAGTGCACTACATGCACCATGCACTTTCCCAGGTAAAGGATGCATACTAAAGATACAGAACAGTTCGATACTCTTATATCTGAGAGTGTAAGCT